>VWYH01002944.1:339816-376267 GCA_013399365.1 Pampusana beccarii | reverse complement strand
GGTGTTCCTGCTCTGGCAGGGGGATTGGACTGGATGATCTTTTGAGGTCCCTTCCAATCCCTAGCATACTGTGATACTGTGATACTGTGATTTCTCTGGCATTTCACTCATCTTTCCATTGCTCTGCTGGGTCTCGCTGTTGTTGGCTTCAGTCGTGGGGTATGGAGCATCCTCAGCATTCCACATTGGCAGTGTTTGATGATTTCCTCCTAGGATCCTCCTGGGATCATTCTTGTCTTTGCTAACACACAGCAACTTGCCCTTTCTTCACTGGCTTGCAAGTCAATGTTGCACCCAAATTTACTGTGTCTCCTATGTATGGTAGATATTTGGTCTTCATTCTTCTTGTTACTCCTAATACTGGTTTTACTCAGCTCCCTGGTTGATGACCAGTAACACTCCACTGGTGAGCTGCTTATAGACCTGGGGCCTCTGGTATCATTGCTGGTATGAATTTGTGATAATTTAGAGGGAATTTTAAAGAATGTGCTTACTTTTAAGTGAGTTTTACTGAGGGGTTGCTGAGAAAACTGATAGGGCAGCTTTGTTAGGCTGAGAGGGAGAAGTCCTATGACCTGGAACATTTCAAAACTTTAATTGCAAGTATTCTCCTTGCAATGCTTATCAGGTGAATTGGATGTATTATATAATGTGAAACACTGCTCTAATCATAGAAGTGATTACTATGCAAAGCCTTTTTCCAAGGTAAGTCTTGAAATGCCCTAAGGACACAGCAGGGAAGCATTGGGGAATTCAGGATGCTTTTTCACACTTTTATTCTACTTTTTTCCCCCCATATTTCACACCACCCCATGCCAATCATTTGTTAACGAAGAGTGGGGACAATGAAACTGAAACATCCAGAACTTTCCTTGTAGTTTTTTCTTGAAATTGTACCTTGCCTCTGAGGTACACAGTGAAGGATGAACTCACCATTCAGATGTTGCTTTGCTTTCAGTCAACCTTTGTAGATCAGAAACAAAAAGGTGACCCTGAAATGCAATGACCTTGGTGCTGCAATCTCAAATCAACAAACACAAAAGAAAATAATTAGGAACTCTTTTTCAATATTATAAGGCTACAGTATTCAGGTTGCATTTTTTTTTCCAGTGAAAACACTGAAAATTAAGATATAATGATGCTCACAAAGAAAAAGCCTTCTTAAGGCAAAAATGTGCAGCCATTTGGCATGGAAGAATTCAGAATATTTCCTAGGGCACATGGTTGGTCAAAGTTGAAAACGTGTGACTTTTTTAAAGCTTACCTTTACTTGTAGGGGATTTTTTCTCTTCTGCTTAGTTGCCAAGTTGTTGAAATGATAGTATTCAGTCCTAGGGTCTTTTTTCAAATCACAGCTGTCACGGCTTTCTGTCAGTGATATCTTTGCCTGGAAGTGTTAAGTAAATGTTCATCTAAGCACACGATGGTTTATGAGTGAGTCCTGGAGAGTACCATAGGCATCTAATCTGCCTGGAGGTCCAGTCAACCTATGGGGGGATCAGACTCCCATTTCTCACCTCCCAGGAAAGCTTCCCACCTCCTTCACTGTGATTACAGGGATATAAAGCCTTAACCCTTGCGGAAAGGTGACAACTCAGGTCTCCTGCCCCTGGGCAAGCAGCTTAGTCAGAGAAACAGATTTCAATTTGCTCCTTCTCTTTGCTCCAATTAGTCTCTGGTTACCTCCTGCCGAGCACCAGTGCTCCCAATGGGGCAGAGCACCTCTTGCCTGTGGTCAGGGCAGCTCGCTCAGGAGGGAGGAGCTGAGGACTTGATTGCCATCGCCTGCACAGGTGAGTCTTCCAAATCCTCCATGGCCTGGAGTACTGTTGTCACCCCCATGGTGTTTCAGGATGGAGAAGGGGTCAGGGACTTCCCTGACCCCACCAAGATCAGCCACCTTCATGGGGAAGTGTCTGGATGCCTCTGCTGTACAGGGATATATCCAGACAGGGTAGGTCAGGTGCATCCGGAGAAGCTGTCTGCATCCATCTCCTCCCAGGGCTGCCATAGGAGGGCCTGGCTGAGGGTCCTGGCCATGCTGAGGTCCAGGGGAGGCACCAAGCTGTGCAAATCTGCCAGAAGAGTGCTCACTGTGGGAGACAGCTCCAGAGGCAGGCACCTCACAGGCTTTGGCCTGATGCTGAGTATTGCATCCATGGGCTGAGGCACATAATTTCGACAAAAATCAGCTGTAGCCACAAAGTCCTTTTGTTGCTATGGACCCAATCCATAATGGGGCTTGAGCTTCCAGCTCTCACTATAACCCCTGATGTCCCACTGACCCATGTAAGGAAGGCAGCTGCCCAGGCTGGCATTGGGAACCTGAGTACTGTCATGGTTCATGGCCCCAGGGAGTTACCTTCCTATGGTAAAACTGCAACAGTTGTCCTCCCATTCCCAGGCATGCATTAGCCCTCGCTGATTTCTGGAGCACGAGCATGTTTCACCCATCCTCCCAATTCTAGATGGGGCAAAAATCTACTCCAACATGTACAGCAAGTTTACCAACAAGACTATGGGCACATCCCTCTTCCTTGTCATTGTGGAAAATAAGTCTTTTAGGTTCTTCAACTTGTATTTTGTATTTTTCACTAGGTCAGGATTCTCGGACATTTATTTTTGTGCTGTTTCTTTTAGCCGTGTGCACGCAGGGATGCTGTGGGATGGTAACCATAGTAACTGCAGAACATGTAAGACGTGATTTCACCCCCAAAATGCACATTACTGGGTTTGTTTGCTGGAAGTGAATTGTCTTATTCTCTGAACAATAGGAAGAAGTGAAAATAACTTATTTATTTCACAGTGATCAGAAGAGACTCTCAGACAGTTATCATACGGTAGGAGAAATGTGCATAAGGCACTGTTCTGGTATGTACAAGAAGCCAGTATAGACAGATAAGATCAAACAGGTATCTTAAGTGTTGTTTCCATACAATATTTAGTAACAATGAAATAACCTGGTGTGAGGCTTTCTTACCCACACTGGGCATTTCATCATCTTTGTGCGAGTTATCAGGTGATCTCAGGGGTCTGGTGCAGGGGGCTTCACTGGTCCGACACCAAAGCCGTGGTTCTGCCTTACAGGTCATGTGTGACTTGCCTCTTCCTTCAGCAGGGATGCACCAAGCGGCAGTGCTGCAGGACACAGCTCAGCCCCTCATCGCAGTGTCCAGCTGCCAACGTCCAGCTGCACCGGGGGAGCGGGGATCTCCCAGGGGTTGCCCCACAGCACCTTGGGAAATCATCCTGAGCACCGAGGCCCCAGGATGGGGAAGGTGAAGTTGGAGAGTTAGAGCTGGAGTTTGTCTCATGTGATTTAAAACTGCCTGGGACAAAATAAGAGTATGAAATAATCCTGGAAAAGCCAAGAAGTTATTCTGCTGGAATGACACCTCCAGCCTGATAAAACTGGCCTGTTGTGTGACAGGTCAGATATGAGGATCTGTGCATGACCAAAACCTTTTTATTTACTTGACAGAGGTCTCAGTTTGACCCAGCGTGTTATACGATGCTGCTGCAGAATGCTTGCTGCAAAAAATCTAGTGCTTTCTCTCCCACTCTCTTTCTCCATATACAGAATCCTATGTCCCCAGTGCACTAGTGTCCCAGAAGAGGACACGAGCCCTGCTTCTGCAGTCAGTTCTGTTGCCAGCTACACAACAGACTTGTGTGTTCTAGGGACCAAACCAAAATCATGGCAGTATGTAATAACGCGAGTTGTTATCATCTGTCTTCCCCTTGATAGCATTTAGACAGATAGCTGCATTTATTGTTGAATAAAAATCAGTTATAGTAAAAGCACTGCAGTACTAGATAGTCCTAGAGATTTATTTTGTGTGGTTTTGAAAAATTAATGCCTTGATGAATCACACACCAATAAATAGGGCTTTTCCCTAGAAATACCTTTATTTGGGGGACTGGTAAGCCCAACCCTAAGGAACTTAAAAAATTATTACACTGTTTAGAGTTATGAGATTAGATTTATAATAGGAAATTTGTAGTAACTTAAAAAAAATACTCTTTGCTTTGAACTGATATTTACTTTTTCTTCCTCTCAGACAGAAGCAAACTTTAAAATGAGAGAAGCTGAATAATGAGACTCCATGACTCAGACATTAATGAAAAACAATAATGGTGAAAAGTGTTGACATAATAAGAAAAGACAAATGAGGCAGCTTAGTACTCCTTAGCTAGTCCAGCAATGAAAATTGGATTTGCTTGTTTATCTTTCTAGGAACCTCCTCTCATGATGACTTTCCACAGACTTAACTTTAGCATTAGTATTTTCATAATGGGGAAAGACTTGTTTCTCTCCATTACACCCAAAGAATGTCACCTGGGGACAAACAAGCATTTTTGCAACAGTAGAGAAGAACAAGGAAAGCAACAGGCATGTAACAACAGGAACCTTTCATAGCCACGCTTTTTTGCACTTCCACATGGATAACCAAGGGCACCTACAACTCCCCAGCGAATGTTTCAGGGTTTTGCATGCTCCTTTCTTTCACTACTTTTATCTCTGGTACACATTCCTCATGAAAATGTTGATATTTCCCCCAGTTTTGCTCATGAGCCTGAAAACAATGAGATAATTCTCTGTTATCCAGCAGAAAGTGGAAGGATAATGCAACAGCTACTGCAAATTCAATAATATTAATAATAATGATAACAACAGCACCAATATGAATGGTTATTCACTTCAGAAAAAGTGAGAGAGTGGTAGAGAAAGCAGAAAAAAATTGCAATGAAAGTGCTAAAATAAGCTTTTCGTCTTAAAGAAAAAAAACCCTTAGAAGATTTCCAATGTACAGTAGAGAGCGAATAATGCAACAAAAATATTTAAGAAATATAGCAGTAGTTGATTAATAAATTGATTACAAGAAAAAATATGCTTTAAAGATTCATGAATAAATGCAGTTAACTGAATCACTCACCGTCACAATTAGCAAACCATGTCTGTGTGAAAAATGTATTGTCAATTAAATGTTTTGTAAGGGAAATCAGTAAAGGAGGCTGGCTCTTATTTAAAAAGGAAAGAGGATTAATTGGTATTTTTAACTGATTTGAAGAACAAAATTTGTTCTCTGGAAGAATTTGAATTCTTACCTGAAGCTTCATAGCTGTTCCTTTTCAAAAGGTTGTGAAAATATTTTTTTCCAGATTTCAAAGGATGTCTTTCCATGTCCCTTTCTACCAGAAAAAAAAATAACAAAACCATCTAAAGTTCAGGTGTTTAGAAAAATACTGCCCTGAGGTCTGAAACCAAATACAAGAAATTTCCTGCTGAAAGCATTTATTCTCCCTGCAAGACAGAGGCAGTGACAGGTGTGTTTATTTTAAGGGGAAGGTGCCCTAGCCTGTCTGCAACACAGCGTGGAAGAAAACACTGATAATTCAAACTTTTGTGACTGTGGAGGGGGAGACCTGTCAGTTAAAACAATTCCTGTGTAAGGAGTAACATCACAGGAGTAGCATCACAGGCATCCACCACAGTGGGATGAGCAGGAGTGTGGCAGGTTGGATGTCGCATCTGCTGCTGAGTTATTTGCTCCTCTTTCCCCGAGCCTGGCAGTGAACAAGCATGACCAACCCTAGCTCTGAAATCTCTGAGGAAGCTACTAAATTATCTGCTAATCCACGTGATAGAGGCGTTAGTTCAGTGGCATCTGTCTCTTCCTAGATGGTACTGACCCGACATGGCCAAAGTGGGAGCTGGTTTATGTTTCATTGATGACCTTGACTGCCAGCCATACATACCTGCTGAGGATGAACTGAAGCATGTATGAGCAAACATGTTCTTAGCATGAATTTTTCATAGTAATTAGAAATATCCCAAAGTCTCCTTGATTTTTTGAGTTCTCCAAGCTTGCCTTCCCTGCTAGTTTAAGACTTCATGTTCAATTTACTTTGGTTTTCAGTGTATCATTTGTGCTGACATGGTTTGACTTGGTTTTGACATTGTATTATTGTCTTCCCAGCCTTGCACTGCTGGCTGTATGAGTGTCTGATGATACTCAGTGGCATGCAAATAAAGAGACAATTACAGTTGGTACAAACATCCATTGTATTTCACAATGTGCAGGCTCCGTAGTTGATTTCCAAACCTAAACATGTGTAAGTGGTTTCAATAAGCTGTTTTCTGAAAATACCCATTACTGTCAATTCAGGCTGTCCCATGGAAAATATTCATTTTAAATGTCTTTATTCCTTAGGTAGTGCTTGGTCAAGCCCAAAGATCTGAGAAGTGCCCTGCTTACCTGCTGAGATGCCACTCGTTCAGTATTGCTCTTGCATTTGGGTGCTTGCCCACAGCCCTAGTGCCCATCCCAGCGGCTGGAAAGCTCAAACAACTTTCCATGTGATGTTTCGTTTACATTTAAAAGTTTACAGTACTTTAGTATGTTCCTACCCATTTATACTGGCAGAATGATCCCAAGTATCCTTCCTCTTATGTGTCAAGGGGGTATTAGATGACAAAAGAAGGAATGGAGTTTTTTCAGAGTTTAAATATCCAGTCCAACATGCCAACAAGTTTTTGTGTTTTATTACCACTCTGAAGATGTGATTCATGTTATTTATTCTCCATACTGAATATTAGATGGCCTGGATCAGTTACACAGCATCTATTTCCCTGCCTCTGTGCAAAGTGTTGCCTGCCCCCTCGGTTCAAGAAGGACAGGGAGCTGCTGGAGAGAGTTCAGCACAGGGCAACAAAGATGATGGAGGGAGTGGAGCATTTCCCTTATGAGGAAAGGCTGAGGGAGCTGGGTCTCTTTAGTTTGGAGGAGACTGAGGGGTGACCTCATTAATGTTTATAAATATGTAAAGGGTGAGTGTCACGAGGATGGAGCCAGGCTCTTCTCAGTGACAACCAATGATAGGACAAGGGGCAATGGGTACAAACTGGAGCACAGGAGGTTCCACTTAAATTTGAGAAGAAACTTCTTCTCACTGAGGGTGACAGAACACTGGAACAGGCTGCCCGGGAGGGTTGTGGAGTCTCCTTCTCTGGAGACATTCAAAACCCGCCTGGACACCTTCCTGTGTAACCTCACCTGGGTGTTCCTGCTCCAGTGGGGGGATTGGACTGGATGATCTTTTGAGGTCCCTTCCAATCCCTGACATTCTGTGATTCTGTGATTCAGGGTCAATGCAGGTTCTCTAAAAGGGCTAACTTAGCCCAAACCTTAGTCTGTCTGTCCCCGAATAAAACTTTCTACATGTTGGCTTTAGTTCCTCCAAGAATCTTCAGTCTGTTTGGGGATCTCTTAGACATTGCAAAGAAAGGAAGCCATGATGACAGAGCTAAGAAAACTGAGGAGTCAAGCCGAAGTGACCATTAACACCAGTGGGCTTTCTCTATTTTTCACTCCCACAGCTACTCTCTTCCATGCTACCAGGGCATTGTGTGGATTTGAACAGAACCATTTTACTTCGCGGTTGCTTTTGAGTCTTTCTCAGGTTGTCTCCCATTTATAAAGTTCCAGGTGTCTCAAAACAGGAGACTTCTTCAGCGCTTTCCAGTCCCTCTCAGCATGACCAGCTGCTCGGTCACAGGTGGCACCAGGAAGCTGGTCCCCAGCAGCAGCAGTTAAATCAGTCTGAAGGGCACCTCCATCCAAAGAGGAGGGCCTTTGCAGTCTTGGTACAAGCTTTAAAGAAGGGAACTGTGACACCACAGTGCAGTTGCGTTAAAATGAAGGATCGCCATGTACAAGCATAGTCTTGCACACAGACATTCGTGTTTGTTTCCTATTGACCTCAGTTGCAAACAGGAGAGGAAGGATTCACCTCCGCTAGCTTTTTGTGTGGTGCTCACTACAGGTTGCCAGAGGATGCTGCACAGAGTGATCATGTCCTGGGACAAGAAGCAACATGGCCTCAAGTTGGGCCAGGGGAGGTTTAGATTGGAGATTCGGAAAAAATTCTTCATGGAGAGGGTTGTCAGGCATTGGAACAGGCTGCCCAGGTAGGTGGTGAAGTCACCATCCCTGAAGGTGTTTAAAAGGTGTTTAGACAAGGTTTTAGGGTCATGGTTTAGTGCCAGAGTTAGGTTATGGTTGGACTCAATGACCCTGAGGGTGTCTTCCCACCAAAATGATTCTATGACTCTATGACATAATGGTGCTGTTTTCCAGCAGATCCCAGGGATTTTTCCCTGGCAAAAAATGTAGAGGAGAATCTGACTCTTCTCTGTGGAACATCAAGTTGTTTCAGAGAGCGCTGCCAGAAAAGTTGTAGTATTTGGTGACAGGATTCAGGAAGCAAACTGAATGAAATTTCCATGCTATCCACCAGAGCTGGATGGTACAGCTCATCTTTGTGCTAGCTTTATTCCTGGGCTTAGTGGCATTCAGGCAAATCTACTAATAAAACTTAATGAATCAAATTATGTCTTCCACATTAAAAAGTTGTGCGTGCTCAGGGAGCTAGAAATAGAGCAGTTAAAAAAGACAATCGACCGAAATGTGGAGTCAAGGGATTAAAGAGCTTTACAAGCACTCAGGTTTCTTTTTTCCAGAACACATCATGAGAAAGCTCATCATACAGGTCCTCTTGCCTGCAAAGAAAACACCCTGTTCTCCTTCTCCTCTGTTACAAGTATTTTTTTCATCTGCTGTAAGTAGGATCTTGGCCCATGAAGCTCCCCTTATTGACCACTTTCCTCCCTAGCTATCCATCCCACGCTGTCTCCTCGAGCTCAGGAGCAGGTCTGCTGATCCTGCGCTCAGTTTGAAGGAAAGGAGACAGCTGACTGAGACACGTGGCACTGATTAACTATCAGTTGTCTATCACTCAGTAAGCTGAGATGGAGAATGTGTGGAGGAGGGACAAAAAAATTTAACAATTAACATTAAGGCACAATTTACCCTGAGTAAGCAATACAAGAAAACTGAAGAAGGTTGAGGTTGGCCAGTTAGAGAGAAAGCACTCAGCTCAGAGAAAAACAGTCACAAGGGAAAATAAAACCTGGCATGGGCAACTGAAAGAATGATGAAAAATGGAACTGATGTTTTGAATCCAAAGATGACAGTGGGAGGGAAAAAAAGACAGAACCACTGCCAGGTAGTCAAAAACACAAAAGAAGGGTGGAGGAGAGAAACAGGAAAAAAAAAGGAATTCTGGTTGCACAGAAGGAAACTGTAGCCTGCTTGAAAGCCTAAGCTACACCTAATTAATGTCTGAAATTGCTTCACGTGTAAAATAAACTGTTGCGAACCAAAGAAACCTGGGGATATGCATCAGTTTGAGTAAACTGATTTAAACGTAGGTCCAGCTGAATTATCTGAGCAGTCTGAACATCAGAGTGTCCCAAGAGACAAGAAAGCAACAGATTAAGTTGTCCTTAAACCTTCATCATGATTCTGGATGTGATACTGAACCCACTTATGTTGTCCAGAAGTACAGTGGGACTAACGGTTCGTAATGTGAAAGCAATCTTTCAACAAACTAGTTAATTTTAATCTTTGCATTTTTAAGTGATATGTTAAAATCTTCACTATGCTTCATCTTAAATTCCCACCTGCACGGTAGAGTAGCAGAAAATAGGAAAACTCCTCAGCAGAAGATTTCAAGACTTGAATTCAAACACCGCATTTCCATGCTCCTTCACCCTATTCCATCCCCTTCCAGTTTTTCCAACCCCTAACAGAAAATTTTAATAGTAATAACTGTTCCTATATCAGCCATTAACCACATCAAGGAAATACAGTTTAATACTAAATAGATGTTAGTTAGAGAGAGGTCACCTTGGATAATGAAATCCCAAGCACAGTGGCAGTAATGCTAATCTTTGTTTTGCAAATATTCCCCAAGGCCTTTTTCTGTAAAGGAGCTAAATGCTCTTCTGCAAACATAGGGTCTTCTTTAATTTCTTGCTTCATTTTCCCTTCTTGTTTTCACAGCCACCATCTATTTTTTCTTTCCTACCTATGTGCTTAACCTAGCAGTGCTGATTTGAACTCTTTATGATGAGATTGCAGGGTTAAATTTAGCAATTACAGACCCTGCAGCCCCAGTGATGTCGGTTTGGTTATGTGAATGTACATTTGTGTTTGTTTATGCTGAACAGGTTTGGTTTTGAGGCAGGAAAATCGCTGTTTGACTTCCCAGCAGCTCGTTGATTCACGAGAAACACAGAAGGTCACTTGATTTGTCCTTAGAGGTTGCAATTCTGCCCTTACTTCTTGGGGCAGTGTTCAGCAGGGATCCTGGATGAGGCAGGAACATATCGCTCCTTCCTTTCCCCATATAAAGAGTAGTGCTGGCTCTATGGAGATGTGCTTTTTGCAAAGGAGTATAGCTGTATAATATTGCTATGTATACTAGAAAATCCAGAATGGCCTCCAGGATTGAGAAGATCTGTGTTGCCCAAAACTTGGGACAGTATCCAAATCTTAAAATACTTTTGAACATATTCGTAGTCAGAGGCAGTATCAGAAGTGTAATATGAGTTTGCAGCCTCTGTTGACAGCTCAGCTTTAAATATTGTAATCAAGAAAAGTAGACATAATGGCTCGGGTATTTCAATTAGTATTCATATTGGATGGACTTTCTTACTTGATCATAAAGTCACAAATCAAAGCTTATGCATGGTTGCCTTTTGGGATATTGATCCATGTCCATGCAGGCAGCCTGGCAAAGCTTCTGTTAAATTAATGCTGCTCTCAAGAGTGACTGAGGAAAGGATTAATGTAGAAGACTGTTAATCAAATTAAGTGTTTCCTAAAATTCTGTAATACATTTTTATGCACAAAAGAAACTTTGGTAAGAACTCGTTATTACAACAGAAATTATTTATTCTATTGTATTTCATAATACGAAATGGAAATTTGTTTTCTTCTTCAATGAAATCTGATATTCAAACATTATAGCATGAAACCTGGAGAAAAGCCTGTACGCACAATGATTCACAGCAGGGGAAGAGGATGTACTATACGGTGAGAAAGGTGAAATGGAGGTAATGCACATCTGGTCTGGTCGGTAGATAAATTAAGTTGTGCCTGTAAAAAATGCAAACATGAAATTCCTACTCAAGTTCTAAACAGTAATATTTATGTTACCAAAATCCCAGGAGAAGTATAATGTCGCAGTGTGTCTGTGTGGGCAGAGACTACATGCACTGGACAAAGGGCTGACTGGGATGTCTCACCACTTGTGACTTGATTGGGAGTCCTGGGTGCTCAGTGCCTACCTGGGTGAGCTTTTAACATGTGGCTTGACGTTTTGCAGCAGTTTCATCCTTTTTTTTTTTTGTCTTTTTTCTCTCCTAATTTACAACATTAACTCCAAGCCCTGGTTTGATCACTCATATTCCCATACTGTGCAAAAATACATTGGACTCTAAGAAAAAAATTCAAATACATGGAATCAGCATGCGCTTTGCATATAGGAAACCACTTATTAATTTTAGAGGCAGCCATTTGATATATGAAGAGTTTATAATACACATGAAGTTTACATAATTTAACAATTAGATATATCTGGGTCTGTGCTTGACAAGCCTGACTTATTTGGGCTGATAAATTACAGGCTGCATTAAGTAATTGAAATGATTTAAGACTATTCTGCAGAATCGCAGCTGAGGGACATTACACTGGGTCTTTTTATTTTTAAAGCGTATATTTTAAGAGCTTAAATTGCTACCATAAACGCTATTTTAAGCTTTAGCCATACAAGTAGGTCTGTTTTCAAAGACAGTCGTTTATTTGTCTTGCAATAAACAAAAATTTATGATACTCAGCATTGGTTTCCATTGACTCCCCAGCTCTTTGGCAGTGATTCAATACTGTTTAGTTGCTTTTGCTAAAAATACCGCATCATTATCATTTGTGTTATTATGTGACACAAAAATACTTCCTGTGTTTTGGAAAACAATGCTTTGGAGGTTAGACAGAGGCCTGGGGTTTATTTTTGTTTGAAAGTCCCTGTCCATGGCAGAAATCTATTGGGAGACTCTCATAGAGTCGTAGGATCATTAAGGTTGGAAAAGACCTTTAAGATCGCCAAGTCCAACTGTTTACCTAACACTGCCAAGTCCACCACTAAACCATGTCTCTAACCACCACATCTACATGTCTTTTAAACACCTCCAGGGATGGTGACTCAACCACGTCTCTGGGCAGCCTGTTCCAATACCTGACAACCCTTTCCCTGAAGAAATGTTTCCTAATATCCAATCTGAACCTCCCCTGGTACAACTTGAGGCCATTTCCTCCCATCATGTTGCTTGCTACCTGGGAGAAGAGACCAACACCCACCTAGCTACAACCTCCTTTCAGATAGTTATAGAGAGCAATAAGGTCTCCCCTCAGTCTCCTTTTCTCTCACTAGGCGAGTCACATTGTCATAGAAGGAGATCGGTTTGGTCAAGCAGGCCTTTCATGAGCCTGTGCTGACTGGGCCTGATCCCCCGGTTATCCTGTACATGCCCAACGATGGCACTCAGGATGATCTGCTCCATAACTTTCCTCAGCACCGAGGTCAGACTGACAGGCCTGTAATTCCCCAGATCTTCCTTCCAGGCCTTCTTGTAGGTGTGTGTCACATTTGCAAACCTCCAGTCAGCTGGGACCTCCCCGGTTAGCCAGGACTGCTGATAAATGATGGAAAGTGGCTTGGTGAGCATCTCTGCCAACTCCCTCAGTACCCTTGGGTAGATCCCATCTGGCCCAATAGACTTGTGAGTGTCCAAGTGGTGTAGCAAGTCACTACCCATTTCCCCTTGGATTATGGGGGCTTCATCCTTCTCCCCATCGCTGTCTTCCAGCTCAGGGGGCTGAGCTGGAGGAACCCAGAGAACAACTGGACTTACTATTAAAGATTGAGGCAGGGAAGGCATGAAGTACCTCAGCCTTTTCCTCATCCTTTGTCTTTATGTTTCCCCCCCTACATCCAATAAAGGATGGAGATTTTCCTTAGCCCTCTTTGTTGCTAATGTACTTACAGGCACATTTTAAAATTGTCTTTCACAGCAGTAGCCGGATTAAGTTCTAGCTGGGCTTTGGCCCTTCTAATTTTCCGCCTGCATAACCTCATGGTGTCCTTGTAGTCTTCCTGAGCTGCTCTTTCCCCTTCCTACAGGCTCATGATGGTTGTGTGGAGGGCAGGAGGATGGATCCTTCCTCTCCTGCAGCCTCTCTGGGGAGATCAGGTTAAATCTCAACTCCTGGGGCAGGTCCTCTCCCAGTCCCACACAAGGAGCACCCAGGGGACAGTGTATGTCTGGATGTGGTTTCTGAGCACTATTTTAATGTCTGAGTGCTAGCATGAGGTTTTTTTCTTTGATACATAAACCACCTAATAAATTGCATCTTAAATGTAAGCAGTATTTCTTAAGGTCAAGTTACGCCACTCCCTAATAAAACACAATCAATATCCATTGCGAGAAGCCTGTAGGGTACTGTATCATTTATCTTTAAGCCTTCTGCTCTGAATAAGAATTCTGACTTCACTTTTCAGTATAAATTGTGATCTCTCTTAGCTTCTGCTGGGGATGCCGTAAAATATGTTGTTATATTAATCAAAGTCCCAGCATCCTGGCATCCAAACGATGAATTATTGCTGTAGTACAAGTGCTTAAGAAAGCGTACTGCATCTTATTGTAGCCTCACCGAAAAGCGTAACATTTACAGTGTGATGGCAGAGAGGCCAGGAGACTTGTAGAAATGCTAATTAAACCCTCTCTTTGAAGATTAGATTGATTTGATAAAAACACTTTAACACTTATTTCTCTCTTTATTACATGCCCATAAACTATCTATGACCCTTTTTAATGTTTTATAAATAAATTAGTGGATTAATTAAATATTTCATATGTACTTCCCAAATAGGGTCATGAAACTTGAAGTTCACCAAAAAGATTTACTGACCTTCCTGCATAATGTACTACTTGATGTTATTATTTAAAATATTTTCAATACTTAAATAAATGTTCAAAAGAGTTCAGGGGCAAAATCAGAGTTGTAATTTCTGGAGCCAAAGCCTCCTCAGCCTTTGAAAGAGAGTACTCCAGGATTTTCTTTGAGTGACTGGCCTCACAAATTAAGTCTCAGCTTTTTACTTCATCTGCAGGGAATTATCTTACTTGATTTGTGCAGGGATCAGCTATGTTAAGCGTTTACGTGGAAAGGATCAGAAAAACACAATAATGTGTCTCTGCGTAAATGTTTTTATGAACTGTGAGTAGACTGCATTAAAGATTAGGTAGGGAATATTTGGTTAATTCATTTATGTATTTATAAAGTTCTTTCATGTGTTTGGAATGGATTACAGAAGGGTAATACAGTGACAGGAAAGAGCCAACATCAATTTGTGTAGAACAAATATGTCAAAACAAAGTAATTCCTTCCTAGAACAAAGGCAGGAGACTTTCTAGGCAGAGGGAAAGCAAGGGATGTCACGTAAGGCTTTCAGTGCCGTCTCGCACAGGGGTCTCAGAAGCAAGCTGGCGAAGGAAGTCTCTAGGTGCAACTGTGGTAGGGGAGTGAGCACCAGCTTCCCTAACCTTGTTCACAGAATGAGGTCTGGGGTTTAATTTCCAACAATTTGCTCCACAAGGCTCTGTCCTGAGCCTAAAACTGCCCAGGGCTTATATGAGTGATATGAATGGGGGACAAAAGAGGGTGCTTAAATCTTCATGTGACAAAGACTAAAAGGAGCTGGAAGACAGGTTTAAAATTCAAAATAATCTTCCAGATTAGGACAAAAATTTGAGATATGTAGTATACAACTCAGTAAGTTTTGGTTAGTTTTTCCCAGCCTCCCTCTCCCATCGGCCACCGGCTCTAGCACTCATCACTGCCTACGCAACAAGCGCTGCAGAGCACGTTGCTCACCCTTCAGGCACCGGTGCCTCTTCCAGGTCCTGCCTCTAATTCGCTTTTCCTGTCTGCTCAGAAAAAACCTGACTTGGCACTGGACCCGCTGCTTGGCTTTCTGTATCCAGACAGCATGGCAAGTGGTGAGCTTGACTCTCCACGGGAGACTGACCAGAACATGCTGAGCCCAAATGTTCAGCAGTCTGAAACAAAACCACTCCCAGCCACAGCTTCCCTGCCTGTACTTCCGGTGAGTTCCACATATGTCGCATGGTGCATTTCTCTCATGCACTTTTTAACTGGGTAACTTTATTACCCACATGCAATGCAGTCACACTGTCTGGCTTGTCCAGTTTCTCTTCATGTTTGAACTTTCCCCAGGTGCTTGTCCATCCATACAGTGCTATGTGTGTCTGTGTAGACCTCTGCCAGCCTTTTTGGAAGCTACACGCATCCAGCTTGTCAGTACATGGTCTAGCTGCTCATCAGCTGCTCTTGCGTGTTCCTCGCTACTCCACTTGCACAACTACACTAACTACATTATCGTTCGAGCTTCACAGCATTGCTGTACGCAGCAGCAGCTCTTGCAAAGCACTGAGCACAGGTAGGGTCCTGCTTAACTATGACTTTGTTACACAAATAGTTCAAAAATGTGACAGCAGACTCCTCTGGGCAGCAGAAAATGATGTAAGAGACACAGCAGTTGTCAAGCAGAATACGAGTCAGCAGTGTCATCGTTCTCCAAAAAAAAAGCAACGAGCATCATGGGATGCAGAGCCATTATATATATTAGACATTAAATAGATAAGAAAATAAATGTTCCATTGAGAACTAGTGAAAACTTAGCTGGAGTAATTAGTACAGACTTGGGCACTGCACTTCCAGAAACAAGCGGATTATTGCTGGAGAGCAACAAAGGCAAACAATAAGACTAATCTGAGATTTAGAAAATGTGGCATAATAAGAAAGCTTGAGAGAAAACTGGTTGTTTAGTCCAGAGAAGAGATGGATGATGAAAGCCATGTCTCACTTCACACCAGGACTCTCCTGTCCCCTTTTCTGTTGACTCTCGCAGAAATGAGACTCCCCATCTCCCCTGTAAGCTGGATAAAAAGCAATGCACTCAAATGGAAAAGTACAGGGAATCAGTTTTAATTTTAAAATACTGAAGCTCTGGAAGAGTTTACTGAGGAAGGTTGTAGCATCTCCATCACTGGACGATCCTGAAAACAAGTCAAAGATATCTGCATCTCAGGAATGGTTTTAAGTATCAAGCCTAACTTGGATCTGACAGAGATCAGCCCGTCTCTCAAAGACCTTTCCTTACTCTCCACAGGAAAAAGGACCTTTATCCTGAGCAAAACACTGGCTGTGATACCAAGACTTCAGTTGTTGTCGTATTTGTCCTTAGGCTCCTTTTCGTAGAGGAATGGGCCATCACAAAACCACCTTCCAGCTTAAAAAAAAAAAAAAAAGTCTTTTTCCTTTTTTATTTTCAAGGTGACGCTTAAAAAGTGAACCTAAATAGTGCAATTATCAATAGAAAATTAGCATATTAAAAGAATCTTTCAAATCTCATTGTTTTCAGGCTGACGTTAGTATTTTTCATGGGATTTATGTGTTGAAACATTTGGTGTTGTCAGGCTGGTAACCTGATACTTCACATTGACACCAACAATCCCTGGTCCCACTGAACATCGGGGGAGATATTACTGAGTAAGAACTGCTTGTGTGACTTGGGTCTTTGCAGAGTTAAACCCTGCTTTGAAAATTCATAAGAACTGTCATCCATGGAGCCCAAAGCAATTTAGAAACATTATTTAATGTTAAAAATCAACTTGGCTCAGGCTGTAACTGAGTTCAAGCAGCTTTGTGGAGCTGGCTGCTTTTCAGTGGAGAAAAATAATCCCTTTGGAAAGCAATTGGGCTGAGTGTTTGTAGTATTTGGAGTGCTAAAAAAAATTTAGGGCAGATATTCTTAGATCCACACAGGCAACCATCTAAGCCAATTCACTGATTCAATGAACCCTGGGTAACCTTGTCAGGGCTTATTCCTACAATGAGGAAGGAGGACTGCAGACAAACCAGCTGTAGCTGGAGTAAACTTTTCACTCACTTTTCTGGCTGTAGCTCCCCTGCAAACTGTGCTGTGTTTCTGTGTGTGGGAAGCACTCAGCAGTCCTGACAGACTGGGTCCTGACACTCTTCCCCTCGTTGCCACCTTCCTGCTCCATCCAAACCACCCGTGTTTGAAAATTTCCAATCACATAAAAAGGCTTCATATCTTCAGATGTGGAGATGCTACGTTTAGTAGCAGTTCATCCAGGAGGATGAATCATAGGATCGTTCAGGATGGAAGGGACCTCAGGAGGTGTCTTGTCCAACCTCCTGCTCCAAGCAGGATCAGCTGTTGGGTCAGACAAGGTTGTTCAGGGCTTTATCCAGCCAGGACTTGAACACTTTCAACAGACTATGTAAACTCTCTGGGGAGCCTGCTCCACTGCTTGATGTCCTCATGGGGAAAAATTTCCTTTTTCTCTTTCCCATTCTGAACGTCTAATGTTTCATGCCCATTGTCTCTTGTCCTCCTACCATGCTGCACTGTGCAGAGTCTGGCTCTGTCTCCTCGATGACCTCCTCAGAGGTACTGGGGGGCTGCTGTCAGGTCTCTGATGCTGTCTCTTCTTCATGCTGAACAAGCCCTGGGTCCTCAACTTCTCCTCACAGAGCACTTGCTCCAGCCCCGACCATCCTGGTGGCCCCTGCTGAACTAGTTTGTCTAAGCCGTTCTTGTTTTGGGAAGCCTCAAACTGAACATCATATTCCAGATGTGGTCTGATAAGTGCTGGGCAGAGGGAGATAGTCACTTGTTTTACTGGCTGTGCTCCTGTTAGTTCAGCCCAGGATGCTTTGGTCTTCTCTGCTGCCACTGGCTCACGTGCCTCTTGCTGTCAGCCAGGAGCCTGGGGCCTTTCCCTCAGAGCCGCCTGCCGGCCAGGCAGTCCTTAGCTGGTGTCACTGCAAGGTTTTCTTCCTTCCCAGATACAGAACTCCGCATTTGTCCAGGTTGAATTTGATAAGATTCATCTTAGCCCGTTCCTCCGGCCTGTTTGGATCCTTCTGAAAGGCAGCCCTGCTTTTGACCATTTCAGCTGGTCCCCCAGTTTGGTGTCTTCTGCAGATCTGACCAAAGGACACTCTGTTGCCTTCTTCAGATCATTTTGGCAAAGATGGTAAATAGGTTATGTTCCAGGATAGGCCCTTGTGTTACCCTGTTTGTCGTAGGTGTCCAGGTAGAGTCAAACTCATTAGCTACTACCTCCTGAGCCCTGCCATCCAACCAGTTAGTTTCCTATATAGTTGTCCATACATTCTGTAGCTAGCTACTTGGATAGAAGAATATTGTGGGAGATGGTGTTGAAACCTTTGCTGAAATCAAGGTAAATGGCATCCATTGGTCTCCCCTTGTCCACGAGCCCAGTTATTTTAATATACTGAAGCTCCAGTTCACGTGTTTTTCTTTCCCCTTCTATAGGAGGAGAGGTTGGCTCAAGCTTAGCAGCAGGGAAATGGAGATAATTCAAACGTAGCAAGGAAAAATCTGTGGCTTGCATTAGTGCAACCGTGTAAAGCATATGAACTGAGTATGTCACAAGTGTGCACTTGGAGTCAGTGTTCAGTATGCTGTGTAGTCTATGCTCTTTTATCTGAGCTCTTAAATAGAGCCAGAAACTACAGCTTTTTTGCAAACTACAGCTGATTGCAAAAGTGTGGGTGTTTGTATTTCTGTATTATTAATATATCCATCACTATTACAAGTTATCAGAAGACCAGAGAGGTCGTCAGGGCTTCATGACAACACGTGTTTGAAATAAAATTATAGTGGTGCTTCTGTAACCCTTTCTGAATCTTGTGAAGCGTTTTGAGGCGTAAATCTTGGTGTTCCCCTCTTGGTCCAGAGTTTGGTTGCCAGAAAGCCAGCACACCTGGTCACAAGTGTCGTGCAGGTGTTGATGGGGGGGAAAAACCCACAGCTCAGTACGGCACCATCACCCTGTGTGTCGGGACTCAGGTTTCCCTAGAAAAAGCAGCTGTTTGCTGAAACCCTGGCTCCACTGTAGTCAAATGGCAAAACTCCCACTGACAGCTATGAATCCATGATTTCACCCCCTCGTCTCCTCAAACTGAGTGACTATCTGCCACACTGAAAATTTCACCCAAAACATCCATCTTGGGCTGCCTTTTTTAAGATCTCTTTAGCTATTATGAATGTTCGCTGCCTTCCCTGACATTTCTTCTGGCTTTGAGTTAGTGCGGACCATGATTCCCAGCATGCAGAATTTGGAGAGCTTTTTCTGACCACCTCAAAGGCACATTTCTGCTTCAAGATCTGAAAAAAAAAATCTCCATAGAACAGACCTATCACAGTTAGAGCTGTTGTGGTTCTCCTGCTAGAAACTCTTGGGGGTCCAGGATTAAGCTCACCACAAACCTGCTGTACCCTTGCCTTTCTTGTTCAAAAAGTAACTTCCTCACTGGGTTTAACCTTCCGGTATCTTTGTCAAATATTCCCTCAGATCTATTAAAAGTGAAAGAACATTTCATGCTGTATTGAAATAGGAAATTTTATTTGTTTGTCATTTAACAGCAAGGAAACACTGCAGAGAGTAATCTTACCAAGGATTACAGAGTATTTTGACAAGTAGTAAGCGCTTAGATTCAGCTAAAGCCTTCTCCTTCCCAGGCTCCTCAGTAATCCTGGTTTAGACCAGCAGAGTAATTAAGATGTTGCAGGAGAACCAGAGAATCCTGAGAAGGAAAGATACAGATGAATTTGTGAAGTTCAAGAGCAACTGGATCATGAGAGGTAACAGAAAATGCAAAGAACAGTGAAAGGCTTGAAGAAAGGGAGACATTTGGGAGGGAGACATTTCAAATTATTTGTTCTGAAAGAATTCAGAAATCCTAAACTTTTTACTAGAGCAACTAATCCTCCTTCACTCCAGCACCACAATTCCAGCTGTTATATACAACAGCTGTTAAAGAAGAAACTACAGTTTATTCTGTACAAAATGCACATTGTATAAAGGCTGGATGAAGAAAGAGGTGCCAGCAAAGTCATTCTGAGAAAGTTAGTTTGCCTTTATGTAGAAATTTGCCAAAGGAAAGCATTCATTTGAAGCTCTTTATCCCCAAGCTCTGGTTATGGCATCCGACACATTTTGTAGCAGTTATTGCCAAGTGAAAAGTTTTGATGCTAGATTCAGCAATAGATTGCTTAGAACTTAATTACCAGTCTTACAAAAATATAAACAGGGTTATTGCTTGTGAAGCTGAAATTATATATCTAGCATCTGGATATACTATCCTCGTTCCTGTTTTTCCTGCCCTCCCCCATTCTTCAAAGAATCAGTGTGGCATGTCATTGTCGCTGTTGGGAATAAAAATGATTAAAATTGGTAAAAGGATTTCCAGAAATGCTTTTCTGTCATTTAAAATTGTAAAAAGCCTAACGAACAAACTGAAAACAACAGATAACACTTAAAAGCTTCCACTGGCTTTCATTTGAGAAAAGATATTTTTCTTACTGTTTTCATTACTGCCTATTGACAGTATTTGATAACACACCGCCAGTCATTGCTGATGGTGTATAACATACAGCAATGCAACCAGCTACATAGTACTGGGATTTTATTTCCTACAAAGAATCTCACTGAAGTTACATTATTTTTCCGGAAGGCATGTGAAGTGTCATGCTGGTCCTCTGATTAATTCAGCCTGAAACTATGCATCTACCCCCATTCCTGGTGAACACAGGTATGACACAGATTCAGCAAATGTCTGTGATTCTGAGCAACAAACCTTCTGAAAGAAGTAGTGGTACACCTTGCCAGACCATTATAGAATCGTAGAATCTTAGGGCTGTTTGGACTGGAACGGACCTTAAGGATCATCCAGTTCCAACCCCCTGTCAGGGGGGGTTTCTTTCCACTAGGTGGTTTCTCCAAGCCCCATCCAACCTGGCCTTGAACACTGCCAGGGATGGGGCATCTGCAGCTTCTCTGAGCAGCCTGTTCCAGTGTCTCACTACCCTCACAGTAAATAATTTCTTCCTAATATCTAATTTAAATCTACCCTCTTTCAGTTTAAAGCCATTCCTCCTTGTCCTATCTACTATATGCCCTCTCCAGCTTTCCTGTAGGTCCCCTTAGGTTACCAGAAGGCTGCTATAAGGTCTCCCCATAGCTTTCTCTTCTCCAGGCTGAACAACCCCATCTCTCTCAGCCTGTCCTTACAGCAGAGCTGTTCCAGCCCTCTGATCATCTTCATGGCCTCCCCTGGACTTACTCCAACAGGTCCATGTCTTTCTTGTGCTGGGGACCCCAGAGCTGGACATAGCACTCTAGGTGGGGTCTCACAAGAGTAGAAGGGCAGAATCACCTCCCTAAACTTGGTAGCCAGAGTTGTGTGGTCACTGCATGTTCCAAGCGTAAGTGGCTCCAGCAGAAGTTATCTTTAACAACCATTGGGAGATTTGCTTATCAGAGATGATTGGAGGAAAACCTCACATGAAGGCACTAAAAATTATAAACATTTTTTATTTGACAATAGGAGTCACAACAAAAATGGCGTAAAATGGGAATAATATCAAGGAGTTGAAAGGGCAAGTAGAAGGGCTTAGTCAATGAAGCTGAAAAAGGAGGATTCAAAAGAGAAACTAGGAAATACGTTATTGCTTTGTAAGTAGTGAGAATTGACATTCCCATGCCATTAAAAATTGTTGAAGCCAAGAGTTTAGTAGATTGCAAAACCAGATTGTATATTTATATGGATGAAACTTGGAACAGTAGGGCTTTATAAGTTAAGGCTAACACAAACTTTTGGGAAACTGCAAATCCTCAAGTTTCAGTATTAGTTTTCAGTATGAGCAGGAAAGTTTCCCAGGAGAAAAAACAGCTCATAACTATTTAACATCAGACCTCCTTGTAGGTCGTGCCTAAACATCTGGTATTTAACATTATTGGCAACAACATTTAGATGGAATGGGCAATACTGTGATGTAATCTGGCAGTCTGCATGAGGGGAAGGAGGTCCAAAAACTGTTTGGTCTTATGCACACGATTTCAGTATCAGCTTGAAATTCCTCATGTGACTTAGTCTGGCTGGCCAAAGTGATAGGCAGAAAAAAAACCAACAAACCCTCAGTAGAGATAAGCAGAGATTTTAATCGGTGTAACTGAGTTTTTTAAAAATGTTTCACAGCAGTATAAGCCAAACTCCGTTCACAAATAGCACAAGGAAATTGTATGGAAACGATGGTTTGCAGACAAATTCAGAACTATGGGAGAGGAGGAGCAAGCATTTACTGGGAAAGCTATTTGATCTTTGCATTACAATATTTTGCATCTTTGGCAAATGTGGCAGTGTGGAGTATTTGGAGTGCTTGCTTCTGGAAAAGCCTCAGTCCTTGTCAGTCAGAAAAACAGTTTTTAGTTTATATTCCAAATAACCATGTACTTACTGTCTTCTTGTTGGTGTATGTTTAGCCAAAGCTTGCTTTGTAAGTAAAACCAGTTTTACCTGACCTACTCTTTACCTTTGCTTTTACCCTTTACCTGAACTGACATAAGAGATCTGGACATAATACAGTTTATAAATATCTGCTCCCACCATTTCCTTAATGCATCGTTTTAGCTTAGGCTGGAGTCCTCTACAATACAAAGCTTATAGCTTTTTCAGATCACTGGAATCTTTCTCATACAAACGTCATGTCCTTCAGCTGGTTCCTTATCTTCTGACCTTTCTCCGTCCAGCAGAAGTTTCTTTTCTCTAATTTTGTGCATGTTTTAAAGTAATAAGCTTTGCTACATGTAGATCCACAGTCATATAAAACCCAGAGGCAATTTAGAGAGTTTAGGCAGAATCTTGGTACCAAGACTGTGAATCTCCTCTTCCCATCTTTTGTGTATGGGTCTGTTGACACTTGAGGTTTTAGAGCTTAGGTTCCCCAGAGCCAGGAACATGTCCAGAATAGCTTTGGCCTTAGCAGGTTGAGCAGTTTGGAGTCCATCTTCTGTACAAAATGGGAGATAACGCAAAATTTATGTGAAACCAGACCCTGAAGTGACTTCAGGGTTGTATTGCACCCTCATACATGCGTCTACTTCTATGGTTTCACACAGGTCCCATTTATCTTGGCCGTTTTTCTCCTGCAATAGGAGATGATGCTGCCATCTTTGAATCCAATCACCCGAATGCTGAATAATATGCCAGAATTTCCAGCATAGATGTCTAAGTCCCAGATTTCTTCAGGAAGACAGGAGTGAACCACCAGCTGTAATCACAGTTGAGGCCATGTTGTTTTGCAGCAGTGAAAGGAGAATTTCTTTGACCCAAGGGAGGTCCACCACAGCCCGAAGAAGGGGACACCTGCCATGCTCTCCCAAACTGCTGCCATGGAGCAGTCCTTGGATGAAAGGCAGATTTCTGATGTGCTTTACCAACGTGGTCATATCACTGACTGAGAGCCACTCATGGTTGGCAGTTTCAAAGGCACATTTAAATCCTCCATTTCCCTGCCCCTCAGCATGAGGAGCATGAGGGCAAATCTTCTAGGCCTTTGAAACAGCACCAGCACTGATCCATGGGCAGACCTAACACTTATTTTAAAATATATTTTTGTTTTAAGCTTTTAATCGGGTGTTTTGAGCACAGTGAAGGCATATGCTTTATGGGACCAATAACAGAAAATTCAGTCTCTCACCTTTTGCACATGAGCATAATTAATCTTTGAAATTATCTAGATTGGTTGCCAAAACTCAGAGGCCTGCCACTCGTTAATTACTTTTGCAACACGAAAAAAGCACATGGCATTAGAGTAATGCATGTCACCACTCTTTAAAGGCTGAATTTTTGGAAGTGATAAATTTTAATCCCAGAATAAAATTTTCCAGTACTAAAAGAAGCAATTGTAATGAAGGATTTGGATCAGATCCAGAAAAGAAGGAGGCATCTACCAGTTAAGTCCTGCCATGCCTACCATTTAGGGTGCCTGATCCTGGCAGCTGGGTCCAAAACCCAGAGTCACGTATCTCCAGTTCCTCTGCAATGCCTTACAAAAGACAAGGAAACACAATGACATACATACTTAACGCTATACGGACTCAAAATATACTTCACCTGTCCCAAGGAGCCACTACTCTCTGTGGAAACTGCCTTTGCTCTGAAATGAAGAGGATGAGAAGACCATAATATGCAACAGAGAATAATTTATCTGTAAGAGGCTGAAATCAGAAAAGATGTTACTTTCCCTCAAGTTCAGTACCACATTTATGCAGAAACCAGTTTTTCATCCATTGTATCACATACTGTCATCAAATTCCCACGTAATGTCCTTATTCTGTGCCAACTTCCATGCAGGGACTTCATTATATTAAGTCACTGTACAAAGGATCGCTCTGAATTCAGATCAAATTTAACAAGCGAAGGCAACTCTGTGCAAGAGGTTGATTCTCCTCCTCGTAGGTATAATCTGTGCTCACAGGGTAGAGGATCATAGCTGGTACCTACTCTCTCTTTTTTTAAGAAAGCTTTTTGCTTTTATACAAATTTCCACAAGTCTCAAGCAGTCCAGAATTTATCCCATCAAAACCAGTCTGAAATGTATATTTCTTCAAAGTGAATAGAAACCTACATTCCCACGGGGTTGTGACATAGGAGTCAGGAAGAAAATGAAAGGGTGGAAAAAGGACATAGCAGCAAATGGAAAATGTTAAGAAAATAAGGAGAACCAGGTAAATTGAAGAAGGATCTTGCAAAGGCAAAGATACAAAGTCAATTTTGTAGGCACAGTTAAGTTCCACATCACTGAATTACACTGAGACTTAGATGAAACTTTCCCCTTGATTTCCATCTTACTGAGTGCCCATAATGAAATGGAGTTCAGGCTTCGGAGACCATTTGATCCTTACAGAGAGTATCTGGCTGTTTCCTACAGCCGCTCCATAGCTGCCTGGAAACAGCCTGGGATGGTTTTCCAGGAGAAATATGAAAACTCTGTACCTGTTAACTTTTCTGTGTAGGTATATTGGGTTTGCATGGCCAGGTTTTGATAGTGGGGCGGACTACAGGGGTGGCTTCTGTAAGAAGATGCCAGAAGCTTCCCCCATGTCCAACAGAACCAATGCCAGCCGGCTGCAAGATGGGCCTGCTGCTGGTCAAGGCCGAGCACCACCGCAATGCTGGTAGCACCTCTGAGATAACACAGTTAAGAAGGAAAAAAAACCAAAATAAAACAAAACAAAACAAAACAAAAAACAACCAACTGTGGGGAAAGGCAGCGGCCAGAAGATAGGAGTGAGGATATGTGAGAGAAACAGCCCCGCAGCCACCAAGGGCAGTGAAGAAGGAGAGGAGAAGGCTCTCCAGGCTGTGCAGCAGAGATTCCCCTGCAGCCCGTGGTGCAGCCCATGGTGAGGCCGCTGTCCCCCTGCAGCCCATGGAGGTCCATGGTGGAGCAGATTTCCACCTGCAGCCCAGGGAGGACCCCACACTGGAGCAGGTGGATGCCCGAAGGAGGCTGTGACCCCATGGGAAGTCCACACTAGAGCAGGATCCTGGCAGGACTTGTGACCCCAGTGGGACCCAGGCTGGAGCAGTCTGCTCCTCAAAGGCTGCACCCCATGGAAGGAGCCCACACTGGAGCAGTTTGTGGAGAACTGCAGCCCATCAGAAGAACACGTGTTGTAGAAGTTCATGGAAGATTGTCTGTTGTGGGAGGGACCCCGCGCTGGAGCAGGGGAAGAGTGTGGAGAGGAAGGAACAGCAGAGACAACGTGATGAACTGACCACAACCCCCATTCCCCATCTCCCTGTGCTGCTGGGGGAAGGAGGCAAAGAAAATCAGGAGTGAAGCTGATCCCAGGAAGAAGGGAGTGGTGGGCAAAAGTGTTTTTAGGATTTGATTTTATTTCTCATTACCCACTGTGACTTTTGATTGGTAGCAATCTAAACTATCTTCCCCACGTTGAGTCCGTTTTGCCTGTGAAGATAATTGCTGAGTGATCTCCCTGTCCTTACCTCAACCCACGAGCCTTTCCTTATATTTTCTCTCCCCTGTCCACTTGAGGCGTGGAGTGATAGAGCAGCTTTGGTGGGCATGCTGTGTCCAGCCACGGTCAACCTGCCACAGCAGGCAGATCATGCCGACAGCTGAAACAAAACCTCAGAGACATTTAGCTTTTTATGTTGAACAATGACTATGGCACCGCACTACAGCAGTATTTAAACCACCCGGTCGGGTTGTACCACTGCACAAACCTGCTGGACACTTGCTTCCGTGGGGAGACAAAAATTTGAGATTTAACACTAGAGGTAAAAGCTGGGGAGGCGTGAGCTGGCAGGGAGCATGGCAAAGAAAAATAAACAAGGTAGTGCTCCTGTAATAGTTCTGGTATTTGTGTGGGAGTGTACAGTTGATGTTAAGAGCTAAATTAAGGAAGCCCATGCCTCACAATTATTCTTGGATCTTGATTCTTAAGCTTTGTCTGGTATTTCCGCGATGTGAAAAATCCTTTTGAGTATCTGCATGTATGTTTGCTGCAGGAGTGTGACAGAAAGATGGTGAAATTGGCAGCTCAGCAGGGTCAGAAATGTTCCAGGACAAATCTAACACTTGAACAGCCCAGCTGCAATAAATCGATTTGTGCAGGGTGGAAATGGAAGGAAAAAATTGTCCTTTTCATGGCTTTTGGTAGGCTTTTTTTTTCCATCTGTACAGTCATTCCTTGGTCATAGTTTAAGATCTCTTCCCTTCCCAGAACCCTGTTTTTCAATTTTCCTTAAGTTTCATTTTATTCTATGCTTTACTCCATATTTTACTGTGGTCAGACTTCACCTCTGACCACAGACTTCAATATCAAAGCATTTTTCGAAGAATAAAGCACTTTACAGGGCTATTCTGAGGCTCAAATAAGGTTCAACTTTCTGATAACATCCAGCTCACTAACTGCTACTGAGTTAGCACAGAAAAAAAGAGTGGTATATTCCAAGAAGTAAAAAAATGAAGTTTATCTCTCTGGAAAAATGAATAATACAGATAAGTCCAACTGATAATTCTGCACTAACAAAAAGTGGACTTGAAAGCGTACATAATTTCTCTTTAATACAAATGGATATGGTATACTTTGTAAGAATTTAGCTCCCAGTTGACTTCAGGAGTGTAAAGATCAGTTGTATAACTTCAGAGATGCATTTAAGCCCGAAGGATGACAAGTATATTACAGCATCTTAAATCACGAGAAAAGCTCTAGGCTGGCCTGGGACTCCTGGATTCTCAGACAGAAATTAAAGCTGTAAAGAGAAGCATCAAAATCCTCTTGCGCTCTCCAGAGATCTGCTTTGCTCTGGCACTGCTGCCCTGCCCAGCTGGGGGAGCTCCTGGTGGTGGGAGCAGCAAAGAGACCCCACGGATGTGCTTCAGCTGCGAAATCTGTCCCCTTCGTACCTGGCAAGGTAATAGCGAGGGGGAACCTGCCTTGTGCTGTCTCTTGCAGCTTTTGAAAGGTGGTTTTAAGGCCTCTGAGCTGTCTGCAGAGAATTAATCATGCTGTACTTCTTGGGAGGTCAGAAGTCAGCAACAGAGAGGTTTATATTTAATATGGGTTCACCCACAGCCTTCAGAGAGCTCAGTTCTATAACATACGTAAAAAGATGCTCCCAGTGATCAGTAATTTCTACCCTGGTAAAACGCCGTGTTTCTGCCACAGCCTGTTATTATTTATTGGCTCTCTGTTGTTCAGAGGAACCCTAATCATAGGGCAGGACTGGGTGCTGCACAAACACGGAGCATAAAGGCAGCCAGGTACAATGCAAGACAAGACATTGGCTGAATGTATTCAGAGGAGTACAAAAAGGAATGAGATAATATAGTTCATCAAATGCCTTACTGCTATCTAGTTAGATTTTTTTAAGACATCCCCATAAAAGGAAAAATTCATCTTGCCTGGCTTGAGCTGAACGTCATGTAGTTGTTTAAGTCACCTACTCCCTGTAATCCATGAGGACAAATGGGCCAAAGAACACTAATAATCTCTCTGTGTCCCGTGTCTGGGCTGATCAGGACATGTCTTGGCCAGGACAAGTCTTTGCCAAGAACTCTGTCTTGGGATCAGAGACAAGGTTCACCAGGTTTAATTTTCAGCTGAAGTTAGAAGGTGATCTCATACCTGTGGGAAAAATGCAGAGCATCAGCACAGCCCTGGGCACCACTGGTATCAGCATCCCCAGAATGTGTTGATTGTCATGCTCTGCAGTCCTGTTCAGCCCTGTCAGTCTGTGATGCCCTCTTGGAGCTGCCCAGAGAAGATTTTGCAGCCGTCCTGCCTTCACACCTCCTGGCTGAAGCAAATCTCCTCCCCAAAGGACCTCACGTTCTGCACTTTCATGCTCTGGATGACAGGTTGACGACATGTGCTCCAGATCAACTCCCTAACCATGTTCATTAACGTTAGTGGTGTCTTCTGGTCACAGTGGTTTGATCTGTCACCCTTCCCATCTGTGAGGCATTCTGGTATTGGTCTCGGGTGCAGAAATGTCGGGACAATTTCAGTTCCCTTCAATTTTCCCTTTCTGTGGGATTCCTGGAAATATGGTGATAAACTCCCAACCAACACAGCAGAAACTACCCCACCTCATTTTTAATGAAATACGCGTCAAAGGCACCCTTGCAAAGAGGAGACAAGAGGGGATAATTAGCTCAGAGCTAAAAGCAAAGAAAGATTGCAGCATTATTCTTCTGAACACAGGGACTTTATGCAGAAAAAAAAAAAAAAGTTCTTGGCTTTTATCCCTCAAAGACTATTGGAAAGCCTCAAGCTTCTTTCGTTATCACTTCTTCAGCTTTGTGTTGGGGAGTGTAATTGTGTGTCCCCACAGACTGCCTGGTGGCATTTGCTGGCAGCTGCTCCTGGCTCTGGGAACCAGACCTGGGCTCCCCACCCCACACAGAGAGATAACGCTGTTCTGGCTGCCAGAGCCTCATGCTGCAACGCCATCCACCACCTGTGTCCAGCTGTCTTACATCTAACACAATGAGAAACAAAATGGCACCAGATTCATGTGGGTTTGAATTAAATTCTCCCTTAAACTGAAAATTTTTGCTTTCCGCAGCTGTCTAACCTCCCATCCCAGTGCTTGCTGAAGTGTGGGGGCTTGCTGGAGAGATCAATCCAGCTTTTTCTATTTGCATCTTAATACAGAAATCTGTTCCTTTGCCATCAGGAGACATCTTGACCTCTCCTGAGCCGATGTGAGGTTTTCCTCAGCCCTGCGTCACTTTCTGCCGGTGCTTTTCCCTGCGAACAGGGCAAGTTGCTTTTAAAAGCCTTCAAAATGCTCAAGTGACACCTGGGCTGCTTTAGCGTATTAGTGGAGCTGTTTAGTAGATCAGCTAGGAAGAAAATTCAGATTACAGTCAGTCTTTCTGAATAGGTAATATTCAGAGTATAAAAAGTTATTTTAACCCCATCAAAATGCCTTTGCCAGTGAAGATCTCATGCGTGATATACAGTGTTGACAGCATTCTCTCCTCAGCAGATGTAGACCGCTAATATTATTTTTACATTAAAAGATAAAGTCTACCCTTACTGAATGCAGGCAGAGCTGTTTTCCACTATGCTGAGGAGGCAGCCAAAGCTGTGGAGTGCAACAGGTGCAGGAAGGCATTGTCCTTCAAGGGTGGCATTGGTGCCTTCTTCCAGGAGATTTCCACTGTTTTCTGAGAATGGCTTGCACAGAGGAAGAGGAGAAGATAAAATAAGCAAGGGGGAATCCCACTAGTGAGCCAGCCAGGCACCAACACTAGCCTGTGCCTGGGGAAGGTGAACTGCATGCTGCCTGCACCGTGTGAGTCGCTGCCTGCACCATGCAATTCCATGCACCATGCAATTCCCTGCCTGCACCGTGCAATTCGCTGCCCGCACTGTGTGATTCCCTGCCTGCTTTCCAGCCACTGACAACAAGAGCTCCAGGCACAACCTGGGCAGAGTTCAAGTGGTGGCATGTCCCAGGCCAAAGTGGCATCTCTGGCTTGTGCTGTTGAGCTGATGTGAGCTGAGCAGCTGGGACAGGATGGTTTCAGCAGGGTTTTTGTGCCTTTCCCTCTCCCTGGTTCAGAGAGGGAGCTGCATGCAGGTTGGGCAGGGTGTAATCCTCCACCAGCCACCTCAGGCATCCCTGAGGATGTCTTTGTGCCTCCACACTGGGCCTGTGTGTGGATGGACAGCAGAAGGGACACAGATGAGACAGAGGTGCCCTTTACCTTAGCAATAGCCTGGAATAGATTTTGATGGCAGTAGAAAACTATTTAGTAGTGCATTTTCTCTTGAAGTGAAACAGTTTTTTCTGTGTTATTTTCTGCAACTGAGGTGCTGATGAGTGAACAAGATGTCTGTATCAGTAACCCTGCAGCACGTGGAATGAGATTGCTGCGGGACCAGTTTCACGCCAAGGTCAGCTACACCGTTTATCTGCACTCTCAACTCACCAGCTTGGGTGGATGGCTCTCTTACAGAAAATTGCTGAGTATCCAGGCTGTGTTTTCCGCAGTTTCCAACTCTGATTAGTTCTTGTGAGGCTGTGATTTTTTTTTTTTTTCTGCTCAGTAGCATTTCACTTTGGCATCTCAAGCGTGAAAACATAAACATAAGAAATGCCATACTAGGCAGAAAAATGGTCTGTGTCGCCCTGTCCTGTGAACTCTCTGGTGGCAGAAGGAGTTTGGGAGAGCACATGAGTCTGGCCACTTTCTCCAGCCACTGCCTTGTGCTCCTCCAGCGTCCCCTGCCTACTCCCCTTCCCCATCCACTAACTGCCATGCCCAATCCCTTGTAAAACTCACTGGTGCCACCTGCTCCCACAGCCTCTTCTGCATGAAGGGCGTTTGCTCTTACCTCCTAGTGCCTCTACTGAATGTTCTTCTGCTGTGGTGGGCTTCAGGAAACACCAGCTCTGCTTTCATCTTCCCTGCCACCATCCCAGTGTTGTGCCACCAGTCCATGGACAGGAACCTACTCAAAGACATTCCATCCTTTTCTTCTTCTGTCCTTCCCCAGGCAGGTTGTCCTGGCCTTCACCAGTACCTACCTTGTTTCTGCAGCTGTCTTAACAGCAGCTGAGAACATCCTCAGTGGGAGATCTTTTCAAGGACATCCCAGTTTGTCACCATTTTCAGAAGATGATGTGATAAATTCTTTTAGCTAACATTGTGCTTAAATATTTAACATATCTGAAACTGCTACCTGTGTCGGCCTCTTTAGTTTTACGAAAGTTTGATCCTGCAGCAAGCATATTCAGCACAACCACCACTGACTAGACGTGTGTAGGAAGTTTTACCTAGAGAGCAAACCCCAGCTCTTTTCCCATTGGTTGATCTTCGAAACAGGCATATTTAAAATTCTGCACCTCTTGCAAAAACACCAGTATAACAAAGATTACATGGCCTTTAATGCAAGCTGCTCATGATCCATATCTGATCCATGGTATCAGTTTGATTTTCAGCTTTGTCAGACTTTGCCAGCCACGAAAATTTGTGAGCAATCTGAAATAACATACTGACTGGAGAAAAGAGCTGTTCTTCATGTTGTTTCCTGGCCTATAAGCTCATTTGTGGAGCAGCTCACCTGTGCAAGGTTTACAGCAAAAATGAAAGGAGATAAAGCCTATAAATTAACTAGGAAGCCTTTTTAAATTATTAAAATACTTTGTGCTTTCAATTAACTTATTAAAATGATTTAAAAGCTGCAGAACATATAAAACAGGAATGAATTTAAAACAAGGCATAATTTTTTTATTTATGCATTCATTTACAAGCTCCCCGATACTGAAGCTTAAGATATTTTCTAGGTTTTTGAATGAATTTTCAATGCTATACATATTTTTTTGTGTTAGTAAAACACATCCTTCTATGACAAGGTGACCCACCTAGTGGATGAGGGAGAGGGCAAGGCTGTGGATGTTGTTTACCTAGGCTTTAGTAAATAAAGCCTTTGACACAGTTTGCCACAACATTCTCCTGAAGAAACGGGCTCCCCATGGCTCAGACAGGTGGACTCTCTGTTGGGTAAAGAACTGGCTGGAGGGCCGGGCCCAAAGAGTCGTGGTGGCTGGAGTTAAATCCATTTGGCAGCTGGTCACAAGTGGTGTTTCCCAGGGCTCAATATTTGGGCCAGTTCTGTTTAATATTTTTATCAAAGATCTGTATGAGGGGATCAAGCTCATCCTTAGTAAGTTGGCAGATGACATCAAGTTGGGTGGCAGTGTTGATCTGCTGGAGGGTGGGAAGGCCATACAGAGGGATCTGGACCGGCTGGATCGTTGGGCTGAGCCCAATTGTATGAGGTTCAACAAGGCCAAGTGCCGGGTCCTGCACTTGGGTCACAACAACCCCAGGCAGCGCTACAGGCTGGGGAAGAGTGGCTGGAAAGTGCCTGGGGGAAAAGGACCTGGGGGTGTTGACTGACAGCAGCTGAACACGAGCCAGCAGTGTGCCCAGGTGGCCAAGGCCAACAGCATCCTGGCTTGTATCAGGAATAGTGTGGCCAGCAGGACCAGGGCAGTGATTGTGCCGCTGTACTGGGCACTGGCGAGGCCGCACTTGGAATCCTGTGTTCAGTTTTGGGCCCCTCATGACAAGAAAGACGTTTTTGGTGCTGGAGCCAGTTCAGAGAAGGGCGACGAAGCTGATGAGAGGTCTGGAGCACAAGTGTGATGAGGAGTGACTGAGGGAACTGGGGCTGTTCAGCCTGGAGAACAGGAGGCTGAGAGGAGACATTATCACTGTTGCAACTGCCTGAAAGGAGGGTGTAGCATGGAGGGGGTTGGTCTCTCCTCCTGAGCAGCAAATGATAGGACAAGAGGAAATGGCCTCAAGTTGCACCAAGGGAGGTTTAGGTTGGATATTAGAAAGAATTCCTTCAATGAAATGGTTGTCAGGCACTGGAACAGGCTGCCCAGGGAAGTGGCTGAGTCACTATCCCTGGTGGTGTTTAAGAGACCTGTAGATGAGGTTCTTACGGATGTGGTTTAGCGCCAGTGTTAGGTTAATGGTTGGACTCAATGACCTTAAAGGTCTTTTCAAACCGAAACAATTCTATTATATGATTCTGTAATAAGTAGTTATTTATATACTGGGATTCTGCCTGTGTATTTAAAAGCTGTCATAAATATACAACTAATAAAAATATTATTTTTGTGCTTTCCTTTATTGTCAGGAGACTCAGCAAGCTGTTATGCTTTTCTTAGTGCTGAATACTGATTTCTACCCTGGCAAAGACTTTTTTAAGGAAAATAAGTTTGCTTCCAGTTCATTGAAAAAGCTGGCTAGGTGCTGACAAAGTGGAATACATTTATGTTTCAAAAGCCACAGATTTTTAGATAATGCCATTATTCTCTAAAGCCCAAAGATTTGGAATCTGGGAACTGTACCTTTGCTATCTTCCATGTAAGTATGAATGGACAACAGTTACTATATTTACCATCAAGAAAATGCCCTATTTAGTAAAGCAGAATATCATTCAAAGCAACAAAAATATAAAGAGAGAGGTGTGACAGCATGTGACACCCACACGTCTACCACCATGTCTTCTCCATCACCTTCACATCCTCTTTTTCTACTAACTGGGTTGTGTTTGGAACAAACTTTCCATGGTCATTGTATTTTGTTCATTTTCCTTGTATTTTTGCCACTTTGTGTATATATCTAATGTTCAGAAAAGACAGGTTAAGCTTAATAGCATTCTTTACTGTGGTATAGATTAAGAGCTTTTAGTGGTGGTTGGAGCAGTTTGCGGCCCATTAAAACCTCTCTCTTTAGTTAAGATGTAAAAGCTTATGAGCATTCAAGTGGAACAGAGAGGATCAGCCATCCTGGCTGCAGTAAATGCAGCCACTTAAGTTTTACATTAGGTGATGTCTAAATTCAGACATCCCTTAATGCACCTGAATCCTTATCTGAGGAAACTCGCTGCGTGTATTTCCAAAGAGTTTGTGTTTGAGTTAGGTCAGGGATAAAAATACTTCGGGGTCCAGCAAGTGCCAGTGACTCCCTTGATAAGGTCTTTTTTATGAAGATGACTTGAAGCTCTTGTTTTCTGAATGCCTGATGTGGAAGGCATTTGTATCCATACCTTAATTTCACAGACTCTGGTAGAGAAGTGTAACAAACATCTCGTTGCCTCTTACAATACAAGAGCTTTCAAAACCAACAGGATGAAAAATAGATCTTGACAAACAGCATATTCTGAATATTTCAGTTGCTTGTAAATAATCTCACAGATTTTAAGGTGTTGGTCAGGATGAAGAGGTTTTGCTAATTAACACCTGTGCTTGTTTCACAGCACAATGCAGTTGCTGCATAAACACTTTGTTACCAACATTTTGCTGATTTTCCTGCTTCTGTCTCTCTCAGCCATTACATGCATTTCCCTTTTATTCAGACCCACTTAAAAACTTACTTTAGATCGGATTGCTTCCACTTTAAGCGACATTATGGAGAGTATTGTATCTTGGGAACCTGGTTTATTTTCCTCTCCCATCTGGACACAAATTTTTGAAAAGGATTTTTAGTGTCAGTTTTGCATCCCTTAAGTGTATGTCAGCTTAGATTTTGGTATTGTCTGCAAAGTGATCACAAAATACATTTAAGAACATTATGGGTTGTCTGACAATACCATTGTCCTTCCCCTACATCGAATTGACACATAATATTAAAATCAGGTCTCGCTCATTGATCTTCCATTATGAAAAGCCATCTGTTGTGAATTCTACATTCAAATGTTTTGAAGTTGTATACGTACAGTATTGCAACACCCATAACTCATGGTACAACATTAAAAAAAATAATAATACTCGAAGAGATTTTAAGGGAAGGATTCATTGCCAGCCAGCTGATGCCAAGGCTGTAGAAGGAATTATTAACTGCCTTTTCTAACCTGCGCCATATGGTGACTGGGGGGAAACTGACGCATGGTTAATTTATGTGATGTGCATTGAGGTAACCAGTGAGTAGTAAGGGCAGCAAGTAGTAACAGGTGGATTGAAAAGTCTCTGTTCTGCTTTGCTGGAGAGAGGTGAAGAGGTGAACCTAAGAGAGGGGACATATGCTGTGAGAGGGGAGCAGCTGCGGGGTGGGCTCTGCGATGTCACCGTGGGTCCCACCAGCCGTGTGTCAGCAGGACAGCCACTGCTGTGGCATCTTCTGCAGGCTGCCTCCCTCTGTCCTCCCGCTGTCACGCTCCAGCCTGCTCCTAATACAAACCTTTATGAAATGTGCATTGGAACCGACATTTTGCTGTTTCATTTTGAACATCTTAAATTTTCTTTCCCTCTGTGTTCAAGGCAAATCATTGTTTCACTGTAATTTGAGTGCCATTATAGCTGAAGCTTGCAAAAAGAAGTATATATGCATATATGCAGTGGAATTGGCAAAAAAGGAGACTGATTTGCGCTGGAGATAAGAGCTTATTGTTTCCACTTGTGAATATAGTTATTGATAAATCAGATCTTATGAATATCAACCAGAGTTTTTCAAGAGAACTCAAGAGTATCATGTTCCTTTATAAGCTCTATATCCAGTAGGAATGCTACATAACTCACAGTGTGTACATTTTTTAAAATTATGGATTTCAAGCAGCATTGAAGTTTAATTAAGATAATGGTGTTCTATTTATGCAAATTTGCTGTAGATATATTTGTCTGTAACTGTCTGACATGTTGCTATTTCCAAGACTTGATTGATACAGGAATATGTTACAGAAAAATAGAAATGCAGGCCTGGAAAAGCCTTAGGTCCGTTTCACGGCAATGACACAGAAAATTCGTGACCTAAAACATACTAATTAAAAATATATTTTATCCAAAAAAGGGGTATTATTTATCAAAAAAATTGTCTCTGAAGTTTTATGTCCATTATCTTTTACTTCACTGTTTAAACTGGTCCAGTCAGGAAGCAGAAATAACATAAAGTAGCTTAGATAGTGAGGTACACGCGATAAATGAAGCATGATTATGCATGTTAATACACGGCTTTATGGCAACTGACATGTTTATATATTTAAGAGAATATTGAGCATACTTTGAAGCAGGCGGACTCTTTTGGAATAGGGCAGAACAAATTGCACACAGTCTTCTCCTGAGCTGAGAACAAAGCCAGGCTGATCGGTGAGAAATCCTGAGGTATTTCTGTAGCCCTAACAATAGGGCTCACTAGCAGATGTTTAGCTGGCTCTAGGACTTGTAGAGGTAGCAACTATAAGAGCAGTTTGAACATACACAGACTGTGAGTAAGGGTGGGGTTGGAGCTGTTTGCAGTGGGCAGCTAGCGGGTGCACAGAAAGCGCTGAATGTGCTTGAACTTCGCAGCTATTGGCATTGCAGCCAGGATTTGACATCAGCATCCAGAATTACACATGATACCACAGAATGGTTGGGGTTGGAAGGGACCTCTGGAGATCATCCAGTCCAACCCACCTGCTAACGCAGGTTCACCAGAGCAGATCACACAGGAATGTGTCCAGGTGGGTTTGAATGTCTCCAGAGAAGGAGACTCCACAACCTCTCTGGGCAGCCTGTTC
>VWYH01002944.1:279701-332481 GCA_013399365.1 Pampusana beccarii | reverse complement strand
GAAGATACTTCAGACCCAAAATCATCTTTGTAGCCTGCACTGGACTCCCTCCAGTAATTCTTTGTCCTTCTTAAGCTGGAGCCCAGAACTGGACGCAATACTCCTCACCAGGGCAGGATAGAGGGGGAGGAGAACCTCTCTCAACCTGCTGGTCACGCTTTTCCTAATTCACCCCAGGATACCACTGGCTTTTTTTGTTGACTCATGGTCAACCTGCTGTCCTGCAGGACACCAAGGTCCCTTTTTACAGAGCTGCTTTCCAGCAGGTCCACCCCTAACCTGTACTGGGGCCTGGGGTTGTTCCTCCCCAGGTGCAGGACCCTACACTTGCCCTTGTTAAACCTCATCAGGTTCTTCTCTGCCCAGTCCTCCAGCCTGTCCAGGTCTCGCTGAATGGCAGCACAGCCTTCTGTTATATGAGCACCTCCTGTCATGTCATTTGCAACAAAGAGCTGACCTACAAGAAGCTAGGTCTGGGCAGATAGTGTCCATCTTCTATTTCATGCTACCCAGCCAGCTCTTTTCCTGGTGCAAGGTGCTTTGGTGGTGGCAGTGTGGGAACTTGCACAGAAATGTCACGGCAACTGCCGTGCAGCCAATAGACTTCCCCATTTCATATGCATGTCGTAGAGCCAAAGATCAGATTTAGCAGCTTTAAATAGATTTCAAGGTCCAGTGTTCTTTAATAAACCTCCTCTGTTCATTCCTCACCACATGTGATAGCAATACATTACAATCAGCCTTATATCTTTGTCCAGGAAGTTCACTGGCAAACACACAAATTCTCCTCAGCAACCGTTTGTTCTAATCATGGGAAAGAAGAAAACTAGCAGCAATTTACTTCCTCCTTAGAAAAAAGTTGTTATTGATTTGGGTAATAGATGATCAAAGCTTTCTGAGATTTCTTTACAGCTTGAACTGTTGACATCGCATGAGTTTTCAGAAAATGTGAAAGGTAATGGTGCCTTTGGCTGCACGTTTCTCATTATACCCTCTCCAGCTCTCAGGTAAGAGTCCCTGTGCTTCCTGGGCATATTACAGGGTGACAAACACAGGTCTTGGCAGCCCAGGCCGGTCCCTGCAGGCAGCAGACCCCAGGGCTCACAAGCCCCTGGGAATAGGCAGCTGATGGTCCCCTTGAGCTCGGACTGGAACAGGGCAGTTAACATCTGTCCTGAGAAAAACCAGACAACTCCAGCTTTACGGGAGTTTAATGGTTAACTGGGAGGTTTCTAGCACGATAGAAAGTCGCTACCACGGCTGGAAGCCTGTGCTTGGCAGAACATCTCAGGATTATTAAAGTTCAGGTGTGCTGGTAGGGCCTCGAAGGGGAATTTGTCCCTGCAGAGATGGAGCAGGTACACTCGGATCCATTAGTTTCTCAGTTTCCTTCATGACTTGTGCACGGCTGTGACAGCATGTGCACTTTGTATAACACAATGGAAGTTCTTTTAACACGTACCAGTGCATATCAGCCTTGCCCAGGGCCGGGCCCGTAACGAAAGTAAAAACCATAAGCTTTGAATCTTCCTATTTCTCATTTTCGATGGGTATTTGATCCCAACCCTGCACTTCCCCCGTGCTATCTGCAGTCCATGAGCAGCTGCTTTTGCTACCTTTCTCTTTGCTGAACCCAGAAAGTCAGTTTTCATGGCGTATAGTACATGTGCCCTCTGGCATCAATCACAGAATCATAGAATGGTTTGGGGTGGAAGGGACCTTCAAAGGTCATCTAGCCCAACCCCTCTGCAATGAGCAGGGACATCTGCAACTAGATCAGGTTGCTCAGAGCCCCATCCAGCCTGGCCTTGAATGTGTCCAGGGATGGGGCATCTACCACCCCTCTGGGCAACCTGCTCCAGTGCTTTCCTACCCTCATCATAACAAATTTCTTCCTTATGTGTAGTATGAATGTTCCCTCTTTTAATTTAAAACCATTATCCCTTGTCCTATCACAACAGACCCTACTAAAAATCTGTCCCCATCTTTCTTATAAAGCCATCTTTACATATTTATAGGCTGCAATCTTCCTTCCTTGTCCGTCCCTTTTTTCTTAAAACAAATAAATCTAATAGAAAACATCAGTGTTCCCATGCTCCTCAGTTTCTCATCCCACCTGAGGTTAAAATCAAAAACTATGGTCAAGTGATCATATCTAGCTTTGGTGTTTGAGACTTAAACTTCAAAGAGTCTGAAATAAAATACTTGATCTATGGAAAATAATACTAAAACCCACTATTCACACACAATGTTGACTGAAAAATAGGTTTTGAAGGCAAAAATTAAATAGTTTTTAGCTAATAGTTAACAAACAAATTGTCCAAGCCTGCTGAAGAAATGATCTGCAAGTATGAGGGATAATTAATTTATACAGTTCAAAAATTCCTCCTGAGATGTCAGCTGGTATGCTGCATTACAGCATGAAATATTAAAACTGTGTAGCTTCAAGAACAATCCTAGAAAGCCACAAAGAGTCCTAGGGGTAAGATAGCTGCTCGCTGGGCAGTGCTGTGTTTCACTTCATGTCCCAGCTTCTGCAGTGTGCAGAAAATTGTGTTTCTGTGGTGAAGGTGTGGCTGGACTCCCCCAGCCACGGAGACCTGCCAGACCAGGCTTGGAGACCTGAGCATGGGGAATGTTTGATGGTGGCCAGGGATGTGAACGTTTCTGCGTTGGTCTGAGCTCTGATGAGGTGCTGGATCTTCCAGTGATGCTCTTGTGCCACCAGGGACGTCCTCGGGGCAGTACATGGTGGTGGTGATGGGCTTCCAGGTGCTATGATACCTGCCCAAATGTTTTTGCATTTCCAAGGAGCTGAGAAGAGCTGCAGGCAGGCTTTTTGGGAGGCAGATGGGACAGCCTGGAGTGAAACCCTACACAGGGTTGAACATCGGCATGTCTCAGGTTCCTCAGCTGTGAAAGGGGGAGAGTATCTCACTCATATGGGCAATTTAAGAAGAATAAAGCTGTAAGCTATTGTAGAAAATCCTTGAATAGACAATACTATGGAAACATGCAAAGTATAGCTTTCCACGTGTTAATGTCCTTGAGTTGAGCCTTTCTTGACATGAATGCAGGGAGAATTTGTGATAGGCAAGTCCTTTGTATTTACAGCTTTGCTTTGCCTGTCCATGTCCCAACTAGCATCTACTCCCTCCCAGCTTCAGCAGACAGCTCACAGTCTTCATGCCTTCAGAAATAGCTCGATTTTAAAATTTACATTGCTATTCCAAATCAGTGTCACCTGTTCCATCCTCCATGTCGATCCAGTGCCACCGTTAGGGCAATTACAGCAGCTCTGCGCTTGGGACTTCCCAGCCTTAGCTACACTGGCTGCTACCCCTCCACTTCAGCACTGGTTTGCCTGAGCTGTGCAGGAGGAGCTAAAAGCACCATGTGCTTTGTCTCTAAAATGAGGCAACATCACCACACTCCTCAACACATGCATTCCCCATTCTCTATATTTGTATACAAAAATATCAGTATTAATGGGGTTTTATGGAAGCAGTAGCCTTGCCTATATTAGGCTAAAAAAATAGTTGTTCTTTGCAATGTTGCAGCTACTGGACTTCAAATCCCAAGGGCAGCTGTGGTTACACAGAATATGGTGGTGATGCTCCAAAGCGCCCTTTGGGCTTGAGCCCTTCCAGTCCCCAGAGAATGCCCCTGTAGGAGGAATTCATGGTGTTCCACCATGTCTGTGTCAGCAGATGAGGAGCGTGGATGTGGCTGGGCTGGACATGAGGCTGCATCGAGGGGGCTCTCTGAACCATGCCCTCACCTGAAATCCGGGAACACAGACTCCAAGGTCTCCATTTTTGCAAGCTAATCACTTGCTAAGAAAAGTCAAGTTAGATAGAGGAGTCTTTTCAAGGTCCCTAAAGACCTGGTGTTTTCCTTATAACTAGTGAGCCTATTACATGGTTGGGCTATTGCATTTCGTAAGGGTGCTGGGTAGGGTTTAATTAGTTAGCTGTATGAAATGCTGAGAATGTATGATACTCTGGACATGATATTTGGTACTGATAAATATAGAAAACAGTTATGCCAATGGGAAAACTTGAAAATCAAGATTTTTTAAAATTAAATCGAGAATATTTCAGCTCTTTGTTTTGCATGCTACAAAAATGAGCAGAATAAAAATGCATGTTTGCATAATACTGAGCTTTTATCCTCATTTATGCATATTGAAATTATGAATTAATTAATTCTCCATAGTCTCTTTTTTGATTTATTTTTGTGATTTATTGTTCTAGAGATGGAAGTCTTTTTAAAGTGGAGAACAGTCAGGGTTTAGCAATGACTGTATGGATTTCCCCAAAATACATTGCCAGTGAATTTTAGCTCCAGTATTTTTGATGAGCAGCTTATTTAGCATGGTGATCAGTTTATTGGTAGTAAATCGTATCTTAAATAATACCTACCTGAAAGTAAATTCTCAAATCCTTGGTACATTTTCTAAAAGAAGCTATAGAATATTTAACAGAGTAAAGGGGGAAAAATAATTTCAATTCTTTAAAAGAAACAATTGGAATTCGGCTTTGTTCAGGAGAGGAGATCAGTGTTCAGAGCAGAGGTGTGCACAGCAAAAGAAGAATGTGGTGAAAATACTTCAGTCCGTCCTTGAAGCCCTTCTTCTTGACTGGAAGCCAAAGTGCCACAATCCTGGCAACTGAAATAGCAATAGCTACACTATGTTGAGTTTAAGCAATAAGGGCAAAGATAAAGTAATGAATTTAATCAAGGTAACCACAGTTCCCATCCAGGCATGAGCACCCAGACCTCACTACTGTTGAGATGCTCATTTTTCATGTCCCTGTGTTGCACTTTCACACGTGCACTGCGCCCTGGGTAACCCTTTGGAGCATCTCTTCCTTCAAGATCGACAAGAAGGAGCCTGCTGTAGGGGAGCAGAAAAAAAGCAGGGGAAATACTGGGTGGAAAGAGTGCTCACAGTAAACCTTCCCTTGTGAGACTATACGTAAAACCCCTTTTCTCTGTGAAACTGTAGAGAATCGGTTTTCTTGTGGTTTGTATGCATGAAAATGGAATATTTCTGCTGCAGTGAAGAGCTTTCCCATGTAGTTTTACAAATTGCTTTGTTGTATTCCTGCCTTTTTTATTCACTTTATTATCTTCTTAGAAAGAGAAATAAGGCAAGTGTGACTCCTTATAAGCTGCCCATAGATCACAAACTGCAATCCCTAGAATTACCTCCCTTCAGGTCCTTCATGAATCTCTGTAACTTTGGACTCATGAAGTAGTAGATCTTTTGTATGCAACCTGGTTATAAAAATGTCATGCGATAGTCTACCACATCCATTGATCGTATGTTCCTGTGCTATACTACTCTCCCCGTTACAAATATATGAGTTATTTCTAGTTCTGTTTTCACCAAAGATTCGTTTGTAGGAATGGAGAGCATTTTTAGAGGGAAAAACCCTAGAACTAAAGTACTTGGCTCAAAAAAAATGAATGGGACAAACTCGCCGCTGTGTGCATGTCTTGTAGCCTGGGTCAGAAAACTCCTGTGATCCAGGAGGCCCAACAGGAACAGTGGATGCACCCATCTGCACCCTCCATCAGGTCCTGCCTGCTTACGTATGGTGAGGAGACCATTCCTCCATCAGGTCCTGCTCACAGACATGTTTTCTGCAGCTTGTCAACTCCCAGTGGCAGACATCCAGCTTTCAGGGTAGGATCTGCGTTCTGCAGCCAATACATAAATAATATCCAAGCAAACATCACCTTTCATGCCTTTGTTATATGTACTTAAATACACGTTTATTGGAATCTATGGGCATTGAAATACATTCATCCTCAAAGCCTAACATCCCAGAAACACACATTGAAATGCATGAACACAGCTGTTATTAGCCAGACTGACTAATTGCTTGTAAGCTACCCAACAAACCCCTTCTCTCCTGAATTCAGGGAAACACATTATTTAGTATAACTAATCCTTTCTTTTTCACAAAAACAGAACAAATAAATCCGTACTGTCTCTGTTCAAATATCCCAGTCTCTCTTTGGCTGGAGGAGGCTGAGTTGTTCTTCACTGTTAAATGAGGTATTGATTTCCTATTTCTGCTGCCTGACATCCTGTCATATGAAAGACTGTAATCAATAGATCATATGTCAGCTGTAGTTATTTCACATATCATATTATTATTAACATCATCATCGTTTTTATTAGTTTACATTTCTGCCTGGGCTGCTCTGGAGTATTAGTGTGTCTTTCCCCTTTCTCCTTCCTCTAGTTCCTTTTCAACATAGGAGACCTCCCAACATAAGCTGCCAGAGAATAAACTTGTGATTCTTTATGCCAAAAGCAGGCAGTAAAACGAGGGATTAAAAAGAAAACTGTTCTTCCCCAAAAACCTACCGCTGCCCTACCCTTTCTGCATCATCTCGAATGAGCTGTTCCATCTGTTCTTCCCTGGTTTTTGCTGTACGAGAGAAGAAATAATCTTCTCTTCTTCACATTTGTGATTGCAGAACTTCTCCTGGCAGGGTAAGAGCATCGGCCCCATCCTCTGTGGGAGATGAGTCGGGTTCCCACTCCCGTCAATGGCCAGTGCCCACTTTCCCTTGACTCATCTTTGCCACCCAGGAACCAGCTGAAGCCCCAGACCTCCATTCACCACAGCATCCTTGTGCTGAAGTAACCACTGATGTGGGTTATCTGTATATCCTATAATGTGCAGTAATTAGCAAAAGGACATTCGCCCCTTAATTCTGATCTCATTCGGACTAGTTTTTCACACAACCATTGGCCTCAGCAAGATGCTTATCCTTTACATAAAAATGGTTGAAAGCTGGAATGACTCTTCATTTCTGAAGAGAGATATTCTGCTGCCCATATTGTCACTCCTCACGCCTCATTTTTCAGGGTATCCGCTGGGACTCCAGGCTGTTTATAATTAGCCCATGTAATTTGTCATATCTCCTTTTCCCAGGCTTTCTTACAATGCTGTGTTTCTGTTGTGTCTAACGCATTTCTGTCAACTTTCTGGTCCCTTATTGGCAAAAGGCACAGCTGGAATTCCTAACAGAAGAATAGCACACAGAAATCTGTTTCTACGGTTGCATCCTATTTTAGCTATGGTGTCCCTTTGCACATCGAGCACTTAATGGCAAGCTGGTCTTTCAGAAAAAAAGTTAATGGCTGAATTTAAGCATTTTCAGAAGATATGGGTATTCAGTGGAATTTATTCACCTTGTTTAAGAATTTTTTTTTCATGTACTGGTACATAATCTTTATTTTGGTCAAAAAAACAGCAAAGGCTTATGTTAGAGAAGTAATTTATGAAATATACTTAACTTGTATAATTAAACAAATCTATTTTAAGTATTTTTGTGGCTTACAATCAAAATAAACCAGTTGCATAATGAATACATTTTCAGACATTCACTAGTCAGTTTTATAACTCTTTTTCCTGTAGAGCTGTAGATGCTTCAGCTTCCAATTGATAGCGATTCTACGTTCTTATACTTCTAAGAGGGCAAAGAAAGCATAGTTCTGAAATAAAAATACGGTGGAACATCAGACCTTCAGGTCTTGAGAGACAGAGTTGTCTAAAACATAAAGCTTTGCACTAAAACCCAGAGCAGGTTTTGTGATGCAGAAGCAAATCCTTTTGTGCCACTGTCTGCAGCTGGTAGTCTAATGATGAAATATTTTAGTTTCAGGCTGTTTAAAATTCCCATTTAAATGGCAAAGAATGTAAGGAGTTTAAATTATTTGGCTTAGGAAGAAAATAGGAGCTAGCAAGGTCCTAAGGCATATCCTAGGAAATTTTAATTGTGTATATTCATAATTTAAGTTTTACATTGTATATGACACTGTACATTCTCTACTTATGTTTTCACAGTTTGTTTTCAAGTTATCACACTGGACTTTTATTTCAATGCAATAATGAAAAAAAAAGCTTCTGTACCTGTCATTTGATGTAATTGGGCTGTGATGGGAGCTAATGGACAGATAAAGTACCTTTTGACAGCTTTTCTTCATGCACTTTTCAAAATTCATGGGGAAGGGAAAATGCCCATTCTTTTTACATAAATCCATCTTTTACTAACAATTCTGATCATGATACTTGTAGCTGGGAGAAACATTACCTTATATCAGAATTAGTCCTACTGAGCTGAATGAGTCTACACAAGGAACTCATCTCCCCAGTTGGAAAAAGGGGTTATCTGACATTTTAGCTTTCCCACTTTCAGTTGACCTTCAAAGTCATACCCTCATAATTTTTTCTTCTGATTTTGCAATGAACCTCTCCTAATTTCCCTCAAATTTATCCTTTCTTTCCACAAACTGTTTATTTGTGAGCACAAAACCTTTCATTTCTGGCCTTTCAGAAGGCATCAGTAGTCAGTCAGTGATCAACGGCAAAATCATTGAGTATTGATATGGAGCAGTTAAAAATGTTGACTTTCTGAAGTCAGGAATTTTGTCTTCATTACTGTTTTAGTATTTGTCCCCAAATAAGTTATGTGCTTTCACAAGGAAGGAATGTCCTTTCAGATAAATCCAAGCCTAATGACCAGTAATACAAATTGTATATGTCTTTGTAAGTTAAAGTTTAAACCTTAACTGTTAATTCAGCCAGAACTCCCTACAACCTGAGTAAATCTGTATTTTTTTAAACTATTTGAGTAGCAACTTCTTAGTTTATAATTCAGGATTGTAACCTAGTTTAGCAAAACTCCTAAGCGCGTATTTAAGAACATGTTTGTGGGTTTTGATGACTTAAACCCAGGTCTAACATGCCCTGCACAGTTGCAGAGCTACTAATGCTTTCACTGGTGATTAATATTGATGCTTCATAGATGAAACTCTTATTTAAGCCAGTACGGGAAGAAAAGCCAGCTGGGATGCCCTGACTAAAGAGTTTAGACTTTAGTCTTCATCATCGGGAGGAACATGTAATGCTGACATTATCATTATATTTGGAGTTACTCTTTTGGTCTGCAGATTCAGGCAGAAAACAGATATTCACAGGGAGATTATTAACAATACGCGTAGAATGGCTAGAAAACTTAATTTGCTAACAGCTTTGCAAGTACCTGTTCTAACGAAGCCTAGTTTCCTACAAATTTATGTCTCTTGTTTGATTTGCTTTAGACTGAATTATAGTGAGATTTTCTGTTGTCCCTGCGTCTATGTACAATTTCCTCCCACATGATTCTGTGATTCTGTGATGCAGAAAACCGTTTGATTGCCCATCTCAGCTGAGACTCGCAAGTGACTGGGGCAAGCTTGTGGGTGTCTGAACCACAGTGTCTCCTCTGTGCAGCCTGCAGCTTTCTATGGAATCAGAAGGATCTCAGTTCCCTTTGTAACATCGGGGTTTTTTGTCCAGTGTGGTTGAAACTGGCCAGTGCACTGGGAAATTATTGGCAGCAGAGGGAAGATGATGTCCCATGTACGTGCTTTTCAGTGCAGTCCAGAATGGTGTGAGAATAACCGGGAGCTGCTCTCCAGAAGCCCTTCCAGGGCTGCTGGAAGGTGGAAATATATAAATAAGGTACTCAGGATCACTCAAGATGCGGAAAACGACGGCACGTTTTTCCAGGCCTCCCAGGGCAGAGCTGTGCAGCTCCAGCTGATCCCAACCACCGTTCATTCTCCAGAGGCTGCTGCTGACCCGGAGGATGATGCTCTGGGGCCGCTGGGACCCATCTGGCTTTTCAAAGCGATTTGCAGCCAGACTCCTTGGAGGATGTACCTCTGGGTACTTTTTGAGCAGAGGAGATGAGTCACGGGAGGCAGCACTTCACTCGAGCTTGTCCTTCCTTCATGTCTCTAAATGTTTTCTACCCCCATCACCCTTCTCCAGGCTGAGGACTTTGAGGGTGTCTCTCCCTTCTGTGAATCTGCTGGTGTCTTGTATAATTAGCACCTCAGCACAGCTGCCAGACGTGTTTTCGGTCCTGCTTTCATTCCTCGATGTCAGGGAAGATGAGACTGCAGCTGATAAGCTTTGCCTTAAGATTAATCATCCTTGCTGGATGGTGGCATTTCTTTTCTTAGTCTGAGCCTGGCTGCCCCAGCAGTCCCACAGCTCCTAATTGAGGATGTACAACTTTATTCATTTGAAGGTGTCTCTCTCCTGATGTAGTCAAGGTCTTTCTTCCTCTGGGTAACATGGGAGGCCCAATGTAATATCCAATTTAAAAAAAAATCAATCTAGATATTTTAAAACATTATTTAAGAGAATACTCAGTATGAGTTTTGGATTTTCTTCAAGAGTCTGCTTGCAGTAAACTAAGCAGCAGTTTAGATTTTAATTTATTTCTCTCTCCCGGACATCCGTCACTTCACAGGTTTCACAGTCAGGATGGGTTTCAGAATTACGTCTGCCATTATTTCAGTGTTGTCTGACACTGAATCATATTGTATATGCAGGAGTGTAACTGAACTGCGTGTTCCTTTTTAAGGATCTCTTGATGACTGTGCCTTAACAGTCTTGCTGCAAAGAGGTAAAAATCATTCCCAGTAAAAATTATACGGATTTTTTTTATTGTCATGCCAGTTTTAATAAATCTATCTGAACGTGCCTCATAATTCAACTACTTCATTGTAAATTTTTGTCCTACTCAGGGAAGGTGTGGAGGAATGTCAGGGCTACTCAAAGTCTTACAATTCTTAATGCATACCTGACTTTTCTGCTTTTGGAAAAAGCATCGTAAACCTTCGTCTTTCTATGTTGCTACTAATAGCTGCAGGAAAGGCAACAGAAATCTTACCCCAAAACTAGCTACATCTAATAACTAGGGTTTGTTATGTTACCTCAGATTGGAGCCTTTTTCTGTTTTAAAGTGAGATTGTTGGGCTAATTTCAGTTAGGAACTCCCATAGGAAGTCCCCTGTACATCCCGATTGATGCAAATCTATTTCCTATGCAAAGAAAGCTCTAAGCGTTGCAGATTTCTTGGTCTATGTCTCTGGAATTTCAATAGTTTCTGGAAGATTTCAGAGGTCCTCACTCCTTGGCTGGCACTCCCGCAAAGATTGCGAATCCTGCAAGAGCAGGGACCTCCTGGTCCAGGTAGCACATAGGGAGAAGGCAAAAGTTTCTCTAGTACTCCAGCTTCGTAAATGCCACAGGTGTCATTAAGCAGTTGGGTATTCTTGATCCAAGCAAAAATAAGATCGAAGAGGGATACACTTTGATACTTCAGTATGAATACATTTTACTCTCTTCTTGGTTTCTCAGTCCTGAACTGTAAAATAAGTGTCAGCCATATTGGAAAAAAAGTTCTGTCTTTCTGATTCTCTACACAGAGATTTCCTGTGGAACTGAAGTAACCCATGAAAAAAATCAGACGTTTTTGTAAGAAAATGCTTGTGTACTGTATGTGAATATGGATGCATGTTTTCATAAAGCTGCTAAGCAAAGTGGAATGTTTCTATTTTAAGAAGAAAAGAGACAAAAATAAATAAATTATACAAGATATTCCCCTAAACTGCCAGACTTGCACAATGCATTTAATTTCTTGTAGCTGAGAGGTTCTTCTACACCTTTGTTTTTCTTCGGGTACATTGGTGCCATTGTCCCAGCTGCAGAAGGGGACCATTTGGACACATCCGAGTTCAGTCCAACCTACCAGAGGTATTGATGGCCAGGTAGCCACAGGGGCACAAAGCATAGGTCAGGCTTCAGTGTTTTGAGCAAGTTTCCCTCAAATTTGAGTTGAATATTCATATCAGACAGTAAAACTACCTTGGGTATGCCTGCAGTAGGGCAGGTGGACCCCACCACACAGCTGCCGGGGTGAGGTTCAGTTTGATACAGGTAAGTGTGTGCACGGCAGGTACCTGCAGCTTGAGCAAATCAAAGCATCAGGAACCGTGGCAGGGAAATGGCTGAGGCAGAGAGTAGCTTCTTAATTTCGCATACATTAATTTCTCAATCAATAATCAACCAAAACAGGTTCACATTTGGCAGAATCCATTCAAATGAAGGTTGCACATATTTTGTGGAGTTGAAAGCATTTCATTAGTACTGTTTAGAAAGCAGGATACTGTGCTGTATAATTTGTCAATTTAGAAGGAAGTCATGCTCTGTGCAGTGATCCAAGAAAATTTATTGGCTTCAGTAAGGCTGTTAAGAGGAGGAAAAGGCTGGCAAGAAGAGGAAGCAAAGAATTTTGGCGAAACCAGTTGTAACAGTCATTATGATTTTTGGTGAGATGGATCGCAAGAAATACAAAAAAATGTTCTTGGGGAGCGATTGGCATTTGTTAGGTACAGTGTCATCACCTTGGTCTTTCAGACCTCGTATTACATTCTGTTGATATTTTACCTCGCTGGACAATGGTACTTTCTTATTAGTCACCATTGGCTTTGCTTATTCTCATTGCTACGTTGCACTGCTCTGTTGTACCTGTCCATTTTAAAGCTTTTGAGTAAAATTTCAGCTCATTCTTACTGCAATGTAGCTGCTGGAACCTCTGAAAAATAATGATAGTCTGGAAACTTCAATTAGAGATTCTTAACCAGTTTTTAGCTCCACATTAATCTAAGCTCCAGCTTAACTGAAGCTAATTCCTACGTATACTACTGTACTGAAAGAAAATTGATTGCTGCTTGCGTTAACAGTCCCAGAACAAAGATTTACTTCAGCCTTGGGTCTGCCTATACCTGAGCATTGCATTTACTGTAGGATGTGATCTTCCCTTGAGTTTTTGCTCCCCTGGTGTGTATTCAACACAAGGAACCAGGCAAAGCCAAAACAAGGGCTCTCACTTCACCACCATGTCATGTGCCCTTCTGAAGAGCTCACAGGAGTGTTTTGTGGTCCTCCCTTATTCAGCCCATCCATCCTGGCAAACAGGTCCCCTCCTGTGCCCACAGCACCATGGTTGTCAAGTGTACCCATGCCTTGGATCCACACATCAGCTGAAAAACGGTGTGATTCTGTCATCTCCTACCATCACCACCACTGGGGAGAGTGGCTGGGGACCCTCAGACCACCTGTATTTCACACCACCACCTGGTGCCTTCATTGAAGAGACATACACCTCCAGCTGGTGTAGCTGCCATGGAAGCCTCTGGCCACGTATCTGTGAGTTCTTTGCAAATGGAGGGTTTCAGAGCAACTCCTCGGGATGCATGTCTTTCCCTGAGGGAGACAGGACAACAAACCAGCTCACATTGTCACTCCAATTAGGTGGCTGAGCTCTGCTGCAGGCTTACCACCTGCTTCCAGTCTCCCAGAGCCAGGTAAAGGTTATCCCACTGGTTATACAGGTGCACAAGTGCAGACTCCTGCAGGTAAGCATCGAGATGCTGAGAGGGCCAGTGCTTCTACCCGGATACAATTTATCTGCTGCATGAGTAGATAGTCATCACTTCAGGTCTCTGCTACAGGCAGGAATGGACTCAGACAGCATCAGCCCCAGAATATGCAGTGAATCAAATCAAAGAAATAACGAGACTAAATAATTGTAATTGTAATTAGAAATGCCACAGCTGAGGGGCATCTGCCAGGGAGAAAGAAAGAGAAACACGAGAGTTTCTGGCAGATTCTTTCTGGCAGACCCTTTTGGCCTTTAACCAGTCTGCAAATGTGTAGGTTTCTGAGCTGCCACGGCTGCCGTGTGCATCTCTGGGATATGCCTGGAAGTGCTGTGCCCTCTGCTCCCAAGAGTGGAGTAAAAAGAAAAAAAGGCACACAGAGCAAACAAGTGCATTCAAAAGCTGTGTTTGTGGAAAATTTATAGAGACCATTATAATCAAATTGTGTGTTTACCCTGTGATAACTGAGCCTTGTTTTGGAAAACGTGTTCTGAAGCATGGTCTGTGTTTTCTTTTTTCATATGTAGGTGATACTTGCTGCTAAATATCCGAAGGGCAGCCTTTTCCCATAGGAAAACAGCACTGGAAGACCATTTACCTCACTTGGTCTCAAATGATTATTCCTATGACCCAAGTGGTAGTGAGAAAGAAAAGCATTCCCACAATTAACAAAATAAGGTTGGAAATAGTTATATCAAAAAAAAGTCCTTTGCCACTAAAACTTACTTCATTTGGGAAACTGATATAAGTTATCTTACTGGTATAAAATGTGTTTCTGGTACCAGGATTATTAGAGAAAGCTGACCCAGAAACGCCTCTGTGCATAGCAAAGTCCGTCATTCAAAGAAGCTTGAAAATGACCAAAGAACTTTGGGGAGACAAAAGGAGCAAGGCCATGTCTGCAGCCTCATAGCAAGGTGGATTTGAGAAAAACCCCAGAGAGATCTGGCCGTGTCTGGAGATGGATCAAAAGCTCTCACAGAGCATGGATCCTGCTTTCATGCAGCTGAAGGCAGGTCAGGGCTGGGGCTGGAGTCCCTCTTGTGCCAGGGCTGGGGAGAGCCACAGCGTGGTGCCCATCTGGAGACCACCAGCTGACACCTGAACCCGGCAGGAATGGCAAGGGACCCTCCCAGTATTTTCAGCCCATTTTCTCAGTTTATTTATCACATGCCTGTAGCTGATTTTCATCTCTTGGCAGCTCTTTGTGCTGACCTCTGTGCCACAGCTACCCTCCGGCACAGGGAGAGCAGACACGGTGCTGCTGTGGTCATCAGCCCCCACAGCACAGTTCAAAACCAGGGTACGGCTCACGCTGGCCTCTCCTGAAATAGGATATTTTTGCCAGTGCACGAGACAGTGTCAAATGTTGAAGTTCAAAACATCACTTTTTTGGACCCGCAGAGAACACAGGAATAAAGAACCTTTCCCCTTTTGCTTGAAAAGCACGTATCTCATGGAAGGGATCACATCTGCTTTTCAGTTTAATGAGGAAGCTTTTTTATTGAATTCTGTCTGCTGGTGATGCCCATTAGGGAACCTGTTAGCAGTTTGAGGTGGAGGCTTGATCTGTCTGATCCTGACTCCATGGGAATGGGCAACAGGTTATATTGCTTTGATCTGAAGAAGACAGTATGGGATCACATCCATATGCTGCCCATTCTTCCTGTGACCAGAAACATTGCCTGCAGTTTTTGTACAACATCAGATATGGATTTCTTTCTCCAAACAAATCTGTGGAGCCATGTCCCTGCAGAAAGAGATGGACCCAGACCCACCTCTCCTTCCTGTTAGAGCTGGCAGCTAAAACCCAGTATTTTCAGTTGCTTATAGAGTCACGCAGGAACCAGAAGAAGAGACTGCTTGTCTGGTAGGCTCACACACTCATTTTCTGTGTACACCATGTACAAAAAGCACAGCTTTCTGTAATGCATCCCTGATATAACTGAGCAGATTGGTTAAAGGCCAAAAGGGTCTGTGGGTGGCGAGGGGATGCTGAGGGGTTGTTGTGTCGTGCAAGTCGTGAAGATAAAGCCTTTGAGGAACCTCTCAGAAGATTTAACTCACTTCTCCAGACCCACGTAACTGCTTAGCAGCCACACGCCCCATCAAGGTGCTTCCAGCTTTACTGGTGCTCTTACCATCTGACATGAAAGAGATGGGAACCTTCTGCACTCCCAGGCAGCATCTTCAGACTGCTCCAACAGTTGTGTAAAATCGGAAATTAACACAATTTCCCGTCTGACAGGGAAACAGTACCCAGAGAATCATTTTGCAGGCATAGTTTTTAGACAGGAAAATCTATAAAGATTTATTTTTAAAAGTAGGGGGGTAACATTCGTCTGGATGCAGGTTCCCCTAGAAATTTAGGCTTGGTTTCTGAATCACAGATGTTCTACAAAATTCATGTTCACTCCAAATGAAGCCGTATCTCCAGCTTAATTCATTTTTTGTGGTGAGCTCAACCATCCGTCTCGAAAGTTGAATACTCTAATTCAGAGCATTCAAGATTTACTACTGTAGCTCTCAAATTGTAATGCAGATAACAGTGCCTCTCTGTGAAAGCATTCAATTTAGAGATAAAGTAGAAAAGGACTCTATTCTGCATTTCAGTATTGATATAATTTAAATGCCGCAACAGTGCAATTCATTCTTGCATGCCTTTGGCTAACTGCCAGCACGAAAGTGGTGTGTGGGGAGAGGGAGAAAAAAGAGAAGAAATTATAGAAAAACAAAGCATACTGGGAAAAGGGTGATTTTTATGGTAGGAGCTGTGCCTATGCTATTATTTTGTTGCACAGCTACAGCGAAACTCTGCCCATAAATTGTCCATGGGTAGGGCTGACACATAAAGTGCGTAGTTTTTCAAGGTCTGCTAACTGTTTTCCTATGATCAGTTCTAATATTATTGCATCTGCAAACAAAGAAAGAATAGTTTAGAGAATTGAAAAGCAAGACTCTTCAGAGATTTTCTAAGTTCAAACAGACCTATCTTCAACAGGGAGCTTAAATGTTCCGCCGTGGGGCAGTCTTGAGGGGGCTTTCACCCACGTGTGCTGCAGGGCTGGGCGTATGGATGCTCTGAAGTAGAGTGTTCAACTTTTGTATTCAGCAGCTGTTTAAACAGGAAAAGCTGGGATAGTTTGCGCTGAGATTTCCCTGCCTTGATTGTTTTAGAAGAGTTTGTTCACATTAGAGTTAGTGTGAATAAATTATTTTTAGCTAACTCTAAATATTCTGACTGATGCAATAAAAAGAGATGCGTACTCGCTCTTTAGCAAACCTAGGAACAGTCTCATAAATATTAAAGAGTGGTGCACTTTGTGCAAAGTCCCTTTAAGTGAACCTGCCCATTTCCATAGGGCAACCATGTCTCAAGTCTGTTTAAATGAAAATTGGCCATCACGTTCCTTTTAAAATAAAGGATGGATTAAAAGTTTCTGTAAGACCTCATTCTCAGTGTAACTCACCCATTCTCCAGCCAATACTACAGTCCAAAACAAATGTTCAGGTCATCCACAAGGTATTTCTGTCAATACAATAAAACAGCTGTCAGTCTTCACCATCTGTTTGCTTACAATAATTCTTCTTTTCATTTGAATTCCCATCTTACGAGTCTTTTCGATTGTCCAGGGACAAGCTGGTTTCTGCAGTCTGCAAATGTTTTGTGGTTCACTAGAGGAAGCCCCAAGTGTGATCATTTGAAGTCGGCGAATTTTTAGAACATGGAATTAAATTGCAAAGTATTTTGGCTACATGACAGTGAGGATTGTAGCAATGAGGAGTGCTGTTCATTTTTTGATTAGGAAAATAAACACTAAAGTGACAAAATAGAAGAATGGAGCTAGGGAGTTTTAATAGTGTCCTTAATACAGTCTGATTGCTGGCTCTGCGTCCAGTGATAGGGCTACTATCGATGTAGTGTTGATTCCTATTTGGAAACACACGGAGCATCATATGAAGTAGGGCTAGATGTCCATCAGGCACCCCTGAGCCCGTGTGCCCACAGTGAGGTGGAGCACAGCAGAGAGCTGGTGTGGAGCAGTGCTTGGTGGTCTCCAGGGACTGCAACCAGATCCAGTGTGGCTGTGTGAAGCTGGCATTACACTCCTTTGTTTAGGCAAACCACTGCAGCCGTGTGGTTGTACCTACGTCAAAGATGGTGAAGTCCAGGGAGTGCTGTGCTGTGCTGTGCTGTGCTGTGCTGTGCTGTGCTGTGCCATGCTGCTGAAGGACGAGTCTCTGCTCATTCAGGCATGTCTCCATCACACACCGCTTAGCAGCCCCTGAAACTCTAAATATCTTAAAGTGCTCAAGCTAACAGTTTAGAAAGACAGATAGAAAGTTTACATCTCCAACTGTTTTATTCTTCCTAATGTCAGTGAGTATTACTAGCTACATAAATATTTTATCCTCTTGTTAACTCTGTTAGGCTCTTGGCCGCAGTGATGCCTGGAAATAATGACATCTGTCAGTTATTTAGCCATTTTGTTTTCTAATTAAAAAGAAGACATTTGCTCAGATTTAGTTAAATGCTGTCTTCCAAATACTTGAAATATTACTTTGCTTTTGACTTATGTCAGGGCAGAGGACAGGAAGACGCTTATGCAATATTCATTAGTATTTCCTATTTTATTCGCTTACTCTCTGCATAGTCACAGGCTTTTCAGTTTCTCTTTGATGCAGGAATTATTTTCTACTTTTATTGCTCTATGTCCATGAGTGTTTGTGCTGTTCCTTTTTGATGTCTTTCTATACAAACTCTCTTCTTTTGAGATATGAAGCTGAGAACAGTCACACTGTTAAAGGCAAGGGTGAGCATTTAGTTTACCTTGGGAACTTATGATTTAAGAATTTCCTATCCTACTCCACGTGCATCCCAACATTTTGACTGTTTCTGTAAGCAGGAGTTCATACTGAACAGAGATATGAGTCTTTTTCCTTTGTGGATGCATTGAATTTCTGAGCCAGTAATGCAGAGAAATCATTTAGACCATTCCCTTCACATTTGTCTGTGTCCTAGCTGTCACATTGCTTCACCAGGACTCTCTTGAGGAGTTCCCCTTGATTTTTTCTAGTTTTGATTTATCTAAATATTTTTTTTTCTGTTTTTCTATTCTCTAGTTCTCTCAGGTCATATATAAATATAATTATCGGCACTAGTTTCAGTCTGGGACTTAAGCATGCTTGAGCGTAACCTTCCGGAATACTGAGAAGCAACCCTTTATTGATGCATCTGTTCCTACAGTGTTTGCAGGCCATGTCACTGCTTATCTTTCACACCGTGATTTACTTATCTTCTTGTACAGAACTCTGCCAATGGCTTTTTGAAAGTGTTGCTGAACCACATCAGCTGCTTCTGTTTCCATCCACTATCTCATAGGGTGGTGAAAAATGAAACAGCCCCTCCGAGTCCCTCTGTCTGAGCAGCAGTTTAAGGAGTGCAAGAATCACGGTTGTGACTGATCCATTTGCCTTTTGTTCCTCTTACTCAAGAAAAGGACAGCTGAAAAAATCTTCCCTGCTAAAACATTTAACTTATGCCTTTCCTGTTGACTTTCTCTATCTTAAATTAAATCAACTTTAGATACCATTGAAGCCAGACATCCTTTGAAACTTCATGCTGATAGGCAGAGGCAGATATCAGCTAAGCAGCAGGTATTAAAATAGCAGGATCAACTTCAGGAAAGGAAGATATAGCTACTTTACAAATGCATTTTCCATTTTTTTTGTTCTTCCTTGTGCTCCTAAAAGGAAAGCAGCAGCACTCTTTGATCTTAGAAGACTGCAACACATTGAAGAGTGTAACAAAACTCTTTCCTTGCTTATTATAAGAGCCAAAATGTTTTATTCTTTCCCATCATTTTAGTATTAGATTGCCCTGCGGATTGCAAAACAAAGCAGCTGATATTAAAAAGAAAGAATTTGTCTCTTCTCATTATGTGATTCAAAAAGGGCCTGGAGAAATGCATGGTATGAAAAATCCATTGTAGCATTAAACACTGCTTCTGGCTCAAGAAGTTCCTGACATGCAACAGAGTAGGGAAATATCCCTATATATTTTCCCTGGTTACGTAGTCTGTCTTTCTGTGCTGTTGTTGGCAGCTGTTAAAGAAAAGGTACGGGGCAGAATGGAGACCCTCTATGGAATCCCCCTCTGCTGGGGGCTGGAGGAAGGACAGCTATGGAGTGGTGGCACCTGTCTGGGTGAGCATCGAAACCCAGGTTTGTCCTGGAGAGACAAGGGTGAGTCAGTACCCCTTGGTGTAAGGCAGTCACGTCTTTTCCCTTACACTGAGCATGGGAACTGGAGCTGCTGAATGATAATGTGGTTGTTTCCACCTGAGCAAAAGCAAAATCTTCCCTAAGAAGGACAAGGTTTTGATTTGAACAGAAGATATTGTTGCTTTGTGAAATTCTTTAAAGAAGATTGTAGAGACTGTACTCAGCATCTTTGAAATACGATGTTTTCGATCAGCTGCATATGCAAAGATGGGCTGAGGTAAAAGACAGTGAGAGAATGCACGGTTCATTTTAATTAAAATGATTGATTACTACAGTGTGTGATAGTGCAAAACTGATAATTGTTCTTAATTAATTACTTTAATCTATTTGTAGGTTTCTTTTTAAGTCTCTTGTGGGTATACATTATCAATACCTTCCTCTGCTAAAGCAAATTATTTTTCCTCTCTTTTTTAGGATGGTTTATCCAGATAGCCATGTTCAGAATTACAAACATTAGAAATCTGAGGTTGCTTATTCATAGGCAGGAGATTTAACTAATAATATTATCTAAAACATACAACCTTCTGATAACCTTCCCCAGAAAGGCAAGATGCAGAGTGAGACAGTAGTAATTAGAGAAGTCACGAATGTCAGATTACAGCTTCTGAGTAACAGTTTAATCACTGATTAGTTAATGCTGGTCAGTGTCTTGCCCTTTAGGAGGACAAGATATGAATCTTATTTGACGACTGACCTCACCATCCTCCTGCATGATGGGCTGGGGCTCCTTTCCCCAGCCTGGTCCTGCCGGAGCATCCCCTGCCCCCATGGTGCTCCCCAGGAGGTGACAGTCCTGCGTTTCCCCCCCAGACTCAGCAGCCCTTCTCAGTGCAGGGATGCTGAGGGACCACAGGTTTTTCGAGGGTTGCTTTTCTCAGCTGAATCAAGAAGAAATGGTATGTCCACACCTAGGATTTGGTAAAGGTGATGGAAAATTGGTCGCCTGATTGGTATGTTTTCTGCTCAGTTAGGAAAGCATGAAAACGACACATCTCCACTGGTCCCATCGTGCATCCCATGCACAGTGGCAGCGCTGTGCTGTCAGACCACAGGTCCCGGTCTCTCTGTAGCAGAAGTTGCTGGAAGAAAATATCTCTTAAACCTCAAATTGGGTAACTCTGGAACAGGATCTTTAAATCACCCAGCTACCTGACACCTGGTTAAACACTGCTCAACTGCTTGGCAATAGTTAAATTCACCTTCACTAGGCAGACTTGATGCCAGTGCCAGTCTCTCTAAGCTGCAGTCATTGCCGGTCATCGTTGGTCCCTTTAAAAGATCTCAGGAGATGTCTCACTGAAGGGGCTGCCTTGAGTCAGTCGTTCCAGGGAGGAGAGAGGATTCTATAATCTAGTTCATGTCCCTGTTCATTGCAGGGGGGTTGGACTAGATGACATTTAAAAGTTCAGTCCAACCCAAAACATTCTATGATTCTATAATTGCCATGAGCCTCTGACACCGAGCCTGCAGGCAGGTATTTGGCTTTTTGTTGTCTGGATGAGGAACTGGATCAGTTCCATCCATCCAGAAGCCTTCAGTATTAGATATTTGTCTTCTATAAGTTGGATCGGCGAAGGTAGTAACCCTGCCTACAAGGGCAGTGCCCATGGCATGAGGAGTGCTCGTGTCCGGGGCTGGCACATCCCGAGCAATTAAGAAATATTATATAGTGAGGAAGCAGGCTGCTGCTTCTCCTTTTTTTTTCCCCTAAGTTCTCCATGTTCATCAAGTTTGAAAGCCTAGGGCAAGATTAATTAAAATCAATGGAGCAAAGCAAATTAAGCACTTAAAAATGCTCTTTGGGGGCTATCAAAACCAGAATAATTCAAAATAAATATTCAAATGTCTGGGGCTTGTTGTGAGACTATTTTGTCATTCAGTCCATTCATCTTCTCTCTCTCGCTCCTTTATTTCTTTATCTGTTTTTCATGGGGTGCAGTGGATGCTCTTTCCTCAGCATTTCACACCAGCATGTCTCTGTGCAACCTCAGGACCCTGCTCCCACTCACCTAAAATAAAAATCACACTCCAAACACACAGACTAATCCAGAAACTCTTACTCACACTACTAAGCCTTGCAGAGACATAAATAGCACTGTTCCGGTTAATGGGATGCTTTGTGAGAAAAAAAGAATAGGCTCACAATTCTAAGTGGCAATCATGGGATGAAAATCTGCATTTTGTTTTGAGTAGAAGCAACACAATTTTGTATTGTGTATATATGATTATCAAGGAAAATCCTATCACTTGCAGGTCTCTCTGAGTGCCTTAAGCTGTCTCCCTAGTTGTCTTCCAGACTGAAGCTCAGACTAGACTCAGCGTCCTCCATACAGGAGAAGTTGTAGGGGTAGATGTGCACTCCATGGAATCTCAGCTCTGTTTGACTTTGGTTTTTAGTTCAATCTCTGCTTCTGTGCTACTTGAGTGGTCCTATATGACCCTGTCTGGTAGGAAAATCTGCTGCTTAATATATGGCTGTCTCTGCTTGAGGTCTTAGTGACCCTTTAGCAGCAGTTCCAGTCATAGAGTCCATCACTTGTGGATGGACTTATACAATACTCTGTAGGATATTCCAGATGTTATGACGGAACTAGGAAGGTGATCACTGAGATCTCTAGCAATATAGTTATTATCTACTTAGACTGTATTCAGCCTGATTACGCACGGTGAGCGGTGGCACGCAGAATTCCATTGCATATTTAACAAACCTTACACTGAACTGATCACTTGAAGGAATAGGAATCTGGAGGTAAATCCTCCGGTTTACACTGTCTTTGGCTCTGTGTGGTGGGAAGAAGACTCAGAGTCCCCAGGGCCCTGACAGCTTGTCTGTGAAGCACATGCTGCACTGGGCTGTGTGCGTTCTGAGCCACGGGGCTTCTCTCAATGATAAAGCAGAGGTATTACATGATGTGTAGCAAACACAGTTACCTGCAGCCCAAACTATGCTGTTGTTATTTTTGTGGTATCAGAAAACAGATCGACACACATTTCGAGCTACAACATAGGCTTGTTACTTCAGGGTTTTTTTTTCCCCTCCCTTAAATGATTTTCTGAGTTCTCTCCATTCAGCTGGGTGATTGGATTGACACTGAAGGGTGCTGCGCTTGTCCCTGCCAGAATGAAAGCTTGCTTTCAGAAGGCTCCTTTGCTTCCTGAGTGTGACAGATATTGCTACCCACAACAGATCTACCAGTTCTCTGGCCCCTGTAGTAATCTTGTAGATCCTGAGTATAATTTTTTACTTTGGAGAGGAGAGGAAAAAAAATATATATTTTCTCTGCTAAAGTTAAATGCATGACAGTTTGCTTAAGTCAGTGTGGAGACATCGTAAAAGCTGTGTGATGTGAGCCACTGCATGGACTTGGCTGTGGGGACAGTGTAGCATTGACCTAGAACTTTGTTATGAGGATACTGGAGTTTCGATCCTTACTGAATTTCTCTTTTTCAAATGCAGACATCTAAAAGTGTGAAGTGTAGCTTTGGACGTGAAGCTGGAACAGAAAATAAACTGAGGGCTAATGTGCGGCCTGGGTGCATTAATATGTACACTAAATTCTCCTAGAGACTCACCAGTCTTAAAGATTGAGCTCAATAACCTACAATTAACAGTTTCTGGATGAATTCGTTTCATTGTGAGGCCTGATGGAAGGCCAGCAAAGGTAATGCAAGTGCTGCCGGGGACTTGGCAGCTCTGATCTGTTGCTGGGTTTTGTAGATGTAGTGGACAGACAAGAGAAATGAAGGAAAAAGTAACTAATTCAGATACGAAACCTTTTCAATTGCAAACTGCACAGCTGTTACTTTACTTTCAGGACATTTTGATAGAAAAATTAACAACTGGGTAAAAAGAGTGGATACTTCGGAGGTTTTATTTGTTGAAAATGTGGAGAATACTGACTCTAAGTCTTCAGAGACCTTTTCCTCTAATTATCTCTACAAATTATTTCAAGGGGTATGGCTGGCAAAGAATACCCGTTAGCTGTCTGCATGGAGAGAAAAAGACTTTTTCCTCTCCTTGCTGCTTTTAAAACACAGGAAGCCAAAAATAAGCAATTTACCTAGATGTGTTTCTGCATTAGGGACTAACAAATCTTTCTTATTTCTAAAGAACCTTTTCAAGATTTGAGTCTAGTATTGGTGTGTTACCCTTTCAAAAACTCAGCTGGATAGAGAAGGACATACTGAGAATTTGCCTTCCTGAGGAAAGTTTAGACTTATTCCAGTTAATAAAAATTAGTCAAACATTACAGAAAAATACTTTCTGATCAATTTATACTTTCAAATAACTAATTCAGTTTGGGCTGATTTGCACCCAGTGTTTGCTTTTCATAAATATTTGAGTGATGAAGTTTTATTGGCATGGATACTCACAGCAAGTGAATACGTACTCTAAATATTCAATTAATACTACTTGCTGTCACATAGCAATTAAAGGCTGCCACTGGTACTGGAGCCTCCAGGAGCCCTTTTACATGAGGAATGTCCAAGACTGGATCCTACAGTTCATGGCTTCCTTTCCAAGGCCAAGGTCTTTGCCTTTCCTCTCTAATTTCTCCACCCCTCTCTGGTCTTACATTTTAAAAAGGTCACAGATTTAAAAAAATAGTAATAAAAAAAAAAATCTAAGCTTCTTTCTTCCTGTGTTTTGTCCAAAACCTGTTTTATCCATGTATCTTTTTCTCTGTTTTTAGTGTTGACACAAACATTTAGTTTATTTGGAAAATTTTAATTCTGTGAATTTCAATGTTCAGGTGTTTGTAGAGGAAAATCTATTTTATCTCGGAAACATTTGTTCTTCTGCTGCCTTCTGAGGTGATATAAATATTACAATCGTGCTGACAGGTAGACAAACAGCTGCTATTCTCCCATCTAATAAAGATGAATATGGAGTGGAAAGGCTTCATCATATATATTTTATTCTGTAGAAAGTTTACTAAATTATAGACTGATGGCTTCCTCAGACCACCACTAACTAGCCTTGCTCAAATAGCAGCTTTTGGCAATAAGACGTCCCAAAAGGGCAGGCATAATGCGAAGGCTGTGGGAGCCCTCTGTATGGTCTTTTAAATACTGTGTATTTTGGTGTCAATTTACATAGCTGATATTTTGCTCAGTGGAAAACCAAAGCCTAAAGCCATCTCACCAGGCTTTGCTTGAGAAAGTTAATCTAGTATAAGTTGTTTTTCTAGGCTTCATCAACAGTTAGTGGAGAGAGTGAGGGTTTGTACCTCCAAGGAGTGACTCTTGCCATGCTGAGATTAGTGCCCGAGCTGCGAGGGATGAGTCACTCGACAGATTTGCTTCTTTTCACAAAGTTGCCGACAACAGGCTTAGCTGAGAAGCTCTGCTCCTGGATGCTTCATGTGGGGCAGGATGGATGCGCTGAGCAGCTGATTCCTTGCTGGAGTTCTCCTCAGTGCCAGGAATCCCACGTGAAGCTCTGCTTTCTGCCAGACAGCATCCGTTGTGGGCAAAAGGCTACTGCGGACCCCCAGCCGCACACGGGGTCGTCATGCCCAGGTTCAGGTGTCCTCCACAAGCCCATGGCTGGGGGTGTGCAGTGGATGACAGGCGGCCTGTGGTGGAAGGACAGTAGACATGGACCCCCGGGTCAGCCCTCACAGAGGCAGAAACTGCTGGGAGGGGTCTGTCCCCACATCCCAACATTGGCAGATTGCTGGGGGACAATCTGCTTTGTTCATCAAGAGGAGGTTGAAATGATATGCAAACAGTATTCACTATTTTTCCTAATCTTGCTTTTCTGGTTGTCAAGTTGCTAGCGGGGTTGTTGGCCATGTCTGTCACAGGAGAGCGGCACTAGCCATGGACAGCACTCTCGAAACTGCCATCAGAGCATCCCATCCTTCTCCACATTACTAGCTGTAAAAATGCCTACCAAGAACATTTTAAGTAGATTCTTGTGATTCGGTCACAGCTGAGGGTTACAGAGAGGAAGGAAAATGGCTTGTGTTGGTAAACCTGCCCACAGCCCAGCTCCCGTGTCTGTCAGCAGGGGATTCTGCTGTCAGCATCGTCCCCACGAGCTTGCCAGACAAGAATATCGTATCCATCATGGCCTGTGACAAAGGCATTTTCACCTATAGCAAATCTGATCCATTTAAAAACCTGTACAGCCCTTGCCAAAATACTTGCATTTGAATACTTCTGCCTTGACACAGAATTTTTCCTCACCACCAAAATAAAAATAATGTTGAAGCTGCAATGAACCACTATTGTTCAAAAGCCAGTATCCTGTAATGATCATAATGATTCTTCCCCTATCTATGCTTAAATGAAAAACTGTCCATGCCACTGTTTGGTTTCCTTGGTTACAGTGACTTCCTATTATTCAGGTGTGAATTTCTGGTGTTAAACATGGTGTCTTATTGCTTTTGTGCTGTGGTAAAGGTTAGAGGGGATGGGTGAGCTTTCGTTTGAGTAAAAACAGCGTATTCTTATTAACTTACATAAAAATAGTAGCATTTACACTATGTGCATGTTTATGTTTTTTAAGCAATTAGAGGAGTACTTCTTCATCAATAGAGGACTGAAAACATTATTGTGCTTGGTTACCAAAAATACAGGTTTTGTATAAAATTTGATGAATGTTTTAGTTACGTCTTTGTAATCTTAACCAAAGGCAAATGGATATTCTGAATACATAGGAAAATTTTGCTTTTGACGGTCATAAGGTGCATATTGTATTGCTGCTGCAGCAAGGAGTGAAGGCTGGCATCGTTCTTACCTTCAGCACAGTGGGTTGGGATGGTTGGGGAACAGTTTCAGAATCCCCTTTGTCAGCCATGCAAGAGCAATGGGGACAGCTTGCAGGATTAATCACTTCCTCACGTTTCTGCTTCCACCTCACCATCTCTTCCAATGTTGGTGTGGATGCATCGATCTCTCTTGCCCTAGGCTGCCACTTAGACCATTACATTTTAGAAGGTTACAGCTGAAAATGTTGCAAATCTGATTCCTTCTTCCTTCTCATAATGTATTCTTAACATACATTTCCTTTCATTTCACTTGGATGATGAAAATTGGTCACACAGAGAGTTCTGCAATATGTGCTCCAGCACTGGAGGAGAATGGTTGGAAATAAGCACCTTTAAGTGTTTGCTCTGTGTGGTTTTTTCCATAATACTTCCATGATAGCATTTCTTTTTCTAGCAACCTTTTTTGTACTTAGAGATTGTTTGTGGGTTCGCTTATTGTACAGATGTTCCTGCTGTGTAAAAGGGAAAAGGCAGTTTATTATGAGTTTCACCCAATTATGTTCATAATTCCATGAAAGAGAGAAATTAGTCTCTTCAGTTTTGTCAACTACTATACACTGTTCTGACACCGACATTACCTAACACGTTCTGTTAAACGAAAAAATATAACTGTTATAAAAGTACAGAAACTGCCTTTTTAGATCAAACCATAATTTCCTTGTGCCTGGTATCTTGTCTTTGACAGCTGGATGCAGAAGAAACATAAATTAAGATGAATAGACCTTCAAAGGATACACTGTGGGTTTTTTTCTTACCTGAAAGACAAGAGTGCCAGGCGAGCTTTCTGGATTAGGAAATACTTCTGGTTTTCCAAAATCCAGACCTAGGTGGGGTAATAGATTAATAATTGTTTATTTCCAGGCTTAAATAAAAATATTGCGTCCAGAAATAGTAAGGAAGATATTCTATGTGGCTGGATCAAGAGTTTCTAATCTTTTGTCCGCAGATAGCTCCTCTCTCCTAAGCAAAGGGCTAACTTCTCAGAAGGTACCACATTGAAAAGTCAGCTGCCCATCCTACCAGTTGCTCCTGTCTCAGAGTTTTCTATGTCCGAATCATCTGGGGAAACTCTGCACTTTCTTGTACTGCACGTTACCAACCTCCATGTTTGTACCTTGGGAGGAGTGCAGATGTGCTTCTTGACAAACGAGTTACAAAGGAGACGTGCAACATCCCTGACCAGACCAGTGTAAAACATGGACCTACAATAGAGTCAGTGTTTTCCTCCTCGACATAGTTTGCACAGTGAAATTTGGTAACCTGTGTACGTCCTGCTGTGCTGGGTTGAATTTGTCTTCAGACATTGGCCAGTTTCTGTGGGGTCTCTGTGGCTGTACGTATTTGCGTTACGTGCAATAGTGTTAATAGGAAGCTGCCCCTGAAGAGCTGGAGGGAATGGGGACAACAAGGAGACGGTAATAGAAACAAGGTCTCTGGGAGAAACATCTCTCAAGTCAGTAGCTCACAGTTTTCAAGAGGCATCTGGTGAGTTGTACACACCTAGTTGGTAAGATGAGAGCCTTACTGGTAAAAACAATCTTAAAAGCAACACAACAAAATTTTCACCAAATAAAAGTAGATAACATAGTTTCGTTCTTAACGCTTGTACAGCTTTCTGTACATTAAAGGTACTTTATAATATTTAGAATTCAGCCTCGAGTCAATTTGGATGATATTCCTTTCACCTAATTGCAGCTGTCCAGAAGATGGCTCTTCCCCAGTAATTACTGGAGAGACAGGGAAATGCACTTGCAGGCTGATTCGTTCAGACAACCTCTGAATTGGGTTCCCCTACAAGTGCCCAGCTAAGCTGTCACATTCAGCTTGTCAACGTCATCCAACCTAGGGTGAGAAACACATGAAAATCAGTTAGACATGCCACATAAAGCAAGAGATGTAGAGAGCTTCCAGTTTAGCTTTGTGTGATGTTTAACAAAAATACCCTCTGGAGTTTTCTGTATAACAAGATTTTTAGCCTGGTTTCCCCTTGAAATGAGGCGTATGCAATCATGCTGTCTTCCTATCTGTCACATCCTTCTCAGAAATTTATTATCAATGGGTGTACTTCAGTCAGATCTAATGGAAAAGGCCCAAATGTCACATCTTCCTGAGAGGTCTGACACTGACTAGTTTGACAAAAGAGTCCCAAATTAGTATATTTACTGGATGAAAAACAGCAACAATAGCTTGGTGGTTATTGGTTTACCCTCATGGTTGGATGGTGACAGCCCAGTACTGACAAGTCAAAAAACAGAAATGGAGCTGAGAGCCAGTTACAGCATCTGCTGCTTTTTATCTGGTCAGCAGTTAAGGGATAAGGGAGTAAGGAGATATCTTTATGTTTGGGGAAGGAGGAGTAAGAGGCTTGGAGTTACGGAGGTGTTGCATCTGAGACCTAGTGATATAGGACACAAAGCTGTAAAAAGATTGCCTAGTTCTGCTGCTCCCCCAAAAAAATCCGTTTTTAGCCTGTATTTTTAATGTTGCCAGATTAAATACCAACCAACATTTTCACTACACAGTGCTTACCTTGGAACTGACACACAAAATAATGATGAGCCCACATAACTGTTTGTAGAGCATTCTTAAATTATCCTTTCATTTATCTGTATGCACATTGTTCACATTGAATCCTCTGGATGTCCTTCCACGACATCATTACTTAGAGCACTACTCATATACTAATTTCTCAGCATAACCTGAATTTTAGTATTTTGCAAGTTTGAAGTGGTTGAACATCAACACAATTTACAGAGGCTATTTTAATTATCTTGAACAAAGAGTTATCCTGTCAATTCTGTAACTATGGAAATTAAAAGAATAAGACAGGATGGAAAAATAAATGACAGGATCACCTGTGCAGAAATGATAATAACATGGGTTAAATACAGGCTGAGAGAGTAGAAAGGCAAAAAGTCCCAAATGGTGACCCAGCTTCCAGAAAGATTAATAATAAGGGCCATTATTTTGCTGTTCAGTTTGAAATGGAGTTCCCCACTGAACTAAAAATTGAGCCATGATATTACCAGGATATTCTCATTACTGTTTTACTTATCTTTTGCTGTACTTGTGGAGTACCCTCTTGTTGGCATAATATTTTTTACTGTTTTTCTGTTCTTTACTCCCATATACCTCCTCCTGGCCACACTTTCTGAGTTTCCTCTACCAGTCTTCTCTCCATCCCTCCAGCAGAGCCTTTTCCATCAAGACAGCCTTTCATTCCTCCTCCTTCCCACCCTACCCAGTCCAGTCTCTTTTCCAGCAGCCCATCTCACTCTTTGCACTCTAAAAGGAGAAAGTGTTTGTTGACAGTTCAGCATTTCCCTTCCTCAGCACGATCCCAAGCATTAATTTCTGTCATCTTCCCTATGTAAAGTGAGAGAATTTTAAGTAAACCAATGTGATAATATCTTCATGCCCCACTGAACTATCCCATCATCTTCTTGTTGCCACCCTTATCTTTATTAGCTTTCCCTTCTAGTATCTATCTGCCTTGTCTCGGGTAGTAAACTACATGCAATCCTAGGCAGAAAACTCTTTGAATCAGCAAAAGTATCTTTCCATTTCAATGATCTATGACAAGTAATGTGACAGTGTATTCTATACTGCTATCTACTACATATTTCACGAGCTCTGAATATGATGAATCGACATCAGGGAAACCCGCTATTTTTCCATTCCCCACACAGCGTGTTTAGATTTCGCTGTTTAGTCAAGTGACGCTTAGCTCGTTTGAACTGACTTAGGTACGATTCTCGGTTGTCAATTCCTGCATTCTAATCAACAGCTTAATAACACACAGTAAATAGTCATCACGCTTGATCTGAGCAGCACGCTGCTCGTTGAGGCAGTGATCTTGAATTCAAGGACAAAGCTCATTCTGGATCCACCCTTGTTGGGCCAGAGACTGGTTTTCATTTTCCCTGGCAGCCGGGAGGAAAGCTAATCATGCGGTGCAGGAAACGTGTAAATTACTTTTTGGTGGGTTTTAGTCAAAAAACAGAGGCAAATTTGGCACAGGCTTGTATTTTCTGCAGCAAAAAAATAGTACCTGGAGGTGGTTAAATGAATGCTAGAGAGAGTGGGTGTAGCTCAGTAGACTTTATGAGTCATACAACATTTGGGCAAAGCCTGTTTGGAAAGTGCTAATGCAAGTAAATTTAAGAGTGACTTCTGAAGCTGAGTTCATCAACTACTGCCGTTAGAAGTCATGTGTTGGAAATATATTCCATTCCCCTGAAAACACATTATGTTGCTGTTTCTTTCCGTTACATATTAACTGAAACATCTATATGAAAATCTTTCAAATTATTTGTAAGGAATGCACGTGACCCATAAAACATCACAGCTCTTTAATTTGTTCAAACTTCTCATAATCTCACATTATAAAACTAGGATGTCTTGAAGAATAAATTCACCAAATGGATGTATCGATCAAAGGAGGATTTACTTTTATGTGTTAAGCTGTAGTGACATCATTACGCTGTAATGACATCAGTGCCAGTAATATCCCACTAAACACCATTTTTAAATAAGGAACACTAAATTCGTAAATCTGCAGGTTACGTTTACCATTTCAGTAAACATACGTCATGCATATATCACAGGCAGAGCTGTGTGTGCAAGTGTGTGGGTGCTATAGGCAAAGCATTGCCTGTAGTGACCTGACTTTGGTAGCTCAACATCTCTGTGTGTTACGGTTGGTGTGTTACAGATGTTGCTTGAGTTCCATCTTTTTCTAGTTCTGATTTACAGTCAAAATCGTAATGTTGCAGTTAATAACTAGCAACAATGTGACAAACTGGATGACATGATTAGTTGCTGAAATAAATAATTTCTTCCAACTGGAAAACAGAACATGACATATAATCTAAAAGAACTGTGTATGGAAAGTGTATCTTTTAATGGGAAAGTGATCCTGGTGTAATGAGTGTGTAGCTACATTTTTAAAAATTATTTCCCAAAGTACTCTCAGCAGAGGGACATCTGTCAAATTGCCATTTATATGCTTTTAAGGTCCTGCTCCTGGGGGTTACCTTTGCATTGCCCATAGACAAAAATCGCTTTCTATTCGTAACTTTCCATTCAAAGAAAACAAATTTTTATCAGAGTAAAATTATACTTTTTGAGAATTTAATTCAAAAAGTGTTAAGAAATTTGGTTATGGTCTCCACATCTGGTGTGACTTACCTCCCTTGCAGTTTCAGTGCATTTGTGCTGTACTGTTTAAATTTCCTTAAACATTTGCATGTGATGTGTCTGAGATACCATGAATTATTTGGTACTAATTAAAGAGAAAAGACAGTTATATGAATGAGTCTAAGGCAGAGGAGGCAGATAAAAATAAGGAAAACCCAAAGTTCACAGAATTTTTCACTACAATTTTTACTATATTTCTGAATTTTGAATTACCAGACAGAGTGCATTTGCATTTTAAATGTTTGGACATAACTTATCTAGAAGCAAGTAGATATTTGGGGGCTATGCTGAGCATTTTAACAAGGCTGAAGGATAGTAAAATAAATCTTCTGCTAATGTACATCCTGCTTAACTCCATCAGAGACAAAAAATGATGAAAACATGAGGCCAATGCCTGCAGTAATGTTTTTATTTTCAGACACACTGTAACAAAACTGTATTTCTATATTAGAAATATTTGCTTAACTAAATCAAATATTAAAATCTGTTTAAACTGATACTGTTTCTGCTGGACACAACATGTAAACCTACTTAATGCGTGAGTAGAGGCAAGCAGTTTATTACACGGCAGATGATCATGCAGTTTGTGACAGAAAGATGCTTGTTGCTTAAATCCCTCTGAGGCATCTACCTGTAGCTGGAGAAGACTTTGAGCAGAAAGAAAAAAAACAGTTTTTGAGTAAAAGTATCTGAAATATCCCTTGGCTGAATAAGATGAACTGCCATCCTCTATCTCTTAATCTATCCATCATGTAATTCCTTCCAGCCAGATCACTTTTTCTGTGGCTGGGATTCTGTTAACATTATATTATATTTATTGCACATTCATTATTTAAAATATGAGAGCAGCTCCAGTGTAACTGCATTGTGTGAGATCAGAATTTGTCTATGGTTGGTGTATAAATGGAAACTCACATACTTTGGAAGTAGATATGCTGAGGGAACTGAAAACTTTAAAGATATAAAGAGAGTTGTATTTAAGAAGGCTTAAGTAGGCTTTACTTTTAATCCTTTAAAAAAAAAATAGATTTGCTGAACACTCTTTCAGAAATAGTAAACCATAAAAAAAGACAATGCTATAAGGTAAGAACTACAAATGAAATAAGGTCAAAATCCCTCCTGATATTGTTATAGTTACACATTAGGATATTCGTGATCTATCAAGATCATAAGAGCATCCAACCCTGGCTCATCTACACACGGTTTGTTTAACAGAGCAGAGATAACACATTTAACACAGCTGGAGCCAAAGCATTTATTTTCTTTTACAGTAGTAAATGTATACCTTAGCTGCCTGGCTTATTATTAATTTCTACAGCAAGGGAAAATAAATCCCTAGACATGGAGTGGCAGACAGAAAAGAGGCATGACAAAACCTCTTAGGGTGATGAATAACCTTCTAATTAAAGGCAGAGCTGTTGGTAGTGCATGGGTACGCTGGCCTTCCTCGCCTACAGTCAGCACTTTATGGCTTTCTTCATGGCACTTGATGCAGTTTGGATTTACACTGCAGAAACATTATGTTAGACAGACCAGAGGAAAGACTTCAGAAACACTGGTTCAGAAAAAAAAAATCATAATACACCCTGGAAGAAAATGAAAGTATCTTCCAATTTGCTGGCATGTGTATAGTACTTCAAAAAGTCTCTCTAATTAAAAAAATGTGTGGTTTGTTTCAGATAATATGCAGGAATGTATTCCAGTTCATCATATTTTTCTTGACCAAAATTTAATTCTGTCCCAGCCATAGTCAGAGCTGTGTTATTCCCTCATTTGCTCAAATACCAGTGTTAATAAAACAGGGGAGATGCACAGGGCAGGATTCAGTGTGTAAATTAATACTTCAATTTGATGTCTATATGTGGAAGGCTACATGCACACTCGATGTCCGGTAACTCCCAGTGTAGTGACTGGAGATGTAGTCAATGCAGTCAGTGGAACCTGGAGAGCTATTCAGCCCACCTGGAAGCAGGCACGTACAATTGATGGGTGCATTGCCACCTGGACTCCTCTGACTGTATTGACCACATCTCCATAGACAGTTGGAGTGTAAACAGTTCAATTTAGCTGTCTTAATCTCTGTGTACATTGCCAACTTGAGTGCTGGTTGTTCTTACTCATGTCAGAATGAATTACTGAATTGAGCTAAAAAAAATCTCGTATTATGTCAATGTTATTTGGTAATATTATGAGCAAGAACCTCTTACATAGCTACAGAGTTTGACTGCTTAACCAGACCTGCCTAGAGTGTTTGAGGTGCCGAAAGCTGATGTGCTTAAAATCACCAGTTGCAATATTACATTTTTCCATACCTAATTTCCCATGAGTTCTACATTTTTAAAGAGCTAAAGGACCATAACGATTATCTACATCGAGCCTCTGCTGAATACAGATAATTGCTGTTTCAGTAGATGAAGGGCAAAGATTTAAAGTTATCATTCCCCCTAGTTGCTCCCCTTAATGATACTAAATACAGATCCACTCCAGGTTGTGGACTAAGGACGACTCATGCAGCTGTACAGCCTTGTACCTCCCACCATAGGCTGTGGCAATAGCCAACCCTCCACTTGATGAACAAATGCATCTGAAAAGTTTTTAGTCTCCCTGCACTGGTTTGGGGAGAGCACAAGGGGGGAATGGGTGCATTCACATTAGAGCCTGAAGCTCCAGTGTTCGAGACAAGGATTTTATTTCTGCAGCTTGAAACTGAATGCTGCAATACCAAAAATGTCCCACATGTCCCCATTAATAACTGTTTGCTTTGAATATTTTTGTGTGAAGGGACCTAAAAAAGTTGTATCTTGTAACAATTTTTATCTGAAGTTGATAAAACAAACTCCGTATTTCTTCATTATGTGTGCAGAGGGACTGACCCTGGTGCCATTTAATCAATTTTGCACTTGACTTCAGTAGGAGCAAAGATGGGCCCACAGTGAATGCACATCCAGGTGCTTTTCAATGAAATGTTTATCCAATTTAAAAGAAATTCCCTATTTTTTAATTTTGATAGACAGTATCCTCAGTATTTCAGGCTGGCTTATACATGTTGCCTTTCTCTACGGTGTATTTACATGGAAAAATCTAAGCTCAGGTGCAGCCTTTGATGTTGAAGGAGGTGTTTATATGCAGCTTTACTTAGTAAATTCCTTCTCATCTGAAGGTACTGAAGTACTAGAGTGTCACACTGTGAAGCTCAGTCTGAGTAGGTAATATTACCTGGGGCACACAGGAGAAACACTCTTTTGATGATATTCATGCTTGCAGCTTTACAGGTCTTGTACGTATGTACTTACAAACCTTGGATACCTTGTGTGTATTTTATCAGTGTCGGCCATAATAGGAATCTTCCCAGAGAAAATTATACCATAGTATCTACATAGTAAGTAAAATGTACTGATACATCTGAAAGCATTGCCTGGAGTTTGAAGCTGTTACAAGCATTGTGATCCTAGACACTATTATTAACCTATCAGGGTGTTTAAATATGTCAGATTAGATGTCTGACAGCAGAAGGCTGGTTAACATTGCCGAAAGGAGAAAGGCATGTGTTCAAACATTTCCCCTTACATAAAAGCTTTAGCAACAATGTTATATATGGGGCCTGAAATTAGTCTGCTCAGGTCTGGTGCGTTTTAAAAGAGCGATGAGTGACTTTCACATGTTTGAAAGTGGACTCTGACAATGCCGTTCTTGATTCCTCTCCCACAAACCACCCCACGTGTGCTGGCACCAGCAGGTCACCACGGCAGCGCAAGGAGGGCCTGTCCACCTCGAGAAGAGGCCGTGCCTCCACGGCTGGTTCTTCCAGGGCAGGGCTGAGCTGCGGCCTTCAGGTGATACGTCTCTACTGGATCCGGAAAGTTTCCTACCGTAAATGACAGCTTTTGGGGTGCAAAAACGTGGTCCCCTGAAGCTTTCCCTTTCTACACAAGGGTGGGATTTCAGAACAAGACCCTACAATGTGACTGACGGATCATACCACCTGGAGAAGGAACGATGCTAACAGTGTCAGAAGTGCTCTCCTGCTTGCAGTGAGCATCCCAAGTAGTGGATTTGCTTTAATTTTATTTTAATGGTTTTATCTGCGTGCCACCCTTTAGGTGTAACTTTCAATGCTTCTTTTTAAGAAAATGTCAAAGTCTTTTACATTGAGGTAACTATGTTAAAGCATTGTGAGATTCACGGTGAGATCATGAGAGCTGACAACAGTGATGCATAGTGTGCTTGTAATGATGGCTGCCATCAGGCCCTGAAGTGCTACCACACACATCCCCACGTGTTGGGGGCAGTCAGCCAGAGGCGAGGTTCGAAGACGCTGTGATTTTTCTCCAGCAGGAACAAATACACAGTTTTGCTCATGTTCTGAGATAAACATTTCGCTTATTAATGTGCCTCACAGAATTTATGACTGCTGCATCAGCAGAGATAAAATGCAGCAATCACGGAATAAAATATTGCATCTCTTGTAACAAGGTTCGGGATAGCAAATCTACTAATTTTTCTTCTCCATGTGTCTTGAGAGATACAAATATTCAACAGTGTCCCAATTTGCAAACCTTTACTATGACTGTTCATAAGAGCAAATGGAGCACTGGGCCCCTAACAAGTTCAAATATTTCCTTCCGAATTAGGCCTACAGCTGTATTTTGTGAACACTGGAGCTAGGGAGAAAGGGAAGACTTTGAATTTGAGCATAGTGAAGCAGAACCAAAAACAAACAAACAAAACCTGACAACAGATTCGAGGAACAGCTAATAAAAGGCATAAAAAATACTAATCCTTCTGGAAAAATAAAATCAGAAGGAGGAAATCTGCCATAAGTCCAGGGAGATGATCAAAGTACAAAGTCTCTGAGAAGTCTCAGAGGAGACAGAAATATTCTAGGAAAAAAAAACTGAAGTAAGTCTTCTGTACACACAGTTACTTTGGAGGAGTTTGGGGAGGTTCCCACACTGGAAATCTTCCTTCCAGGAGACTTATCAGATGCTCTTTTCGAAACTGCAATGGAGATAGCAAAGTTCATGGAATACAAAGACAAAATTAATGATAACATATCAGAGGGATCAACAAGAACAGATATGCCGAAGAGTTTTATAGGATTTCAATGATGAAGTGTTCGACATTTCAACAGCAGTGTCTAACCTCTTGTTTGAAATTGCCTTGGTACCAAAGGCGTGAGTGATAATTAATGTGATACCAGTTTTCAAAGGTTTCAAAAGAGAAAGAAGGAACTATAGAGCAGTACTGGCCAAAGTGGTAGAAATTTAGAATTAGCGGCCACATTGGGAAATATGGCATAAATATCAGGAACAGTCAACACGTATTTTAGAAACAGAAATTAGGATTCAGTAGAGTAGCTCTGAAAATGCTCAGAAAGAGACAATAGAGATAAGCAGAGACTGTGAACTTCTCCCCTACCAGGACAGACTGAAGAGGCCAGGACTCTCCATCATTGCGAAGACACAATTCAGCAGGAATAGGGTCAGGGTCTATATAAAAGCTGGAGGTACACGGGTAAGTCTGGTGTAAGAATATTGCCCACTGGAACTTCCAATGCAGGAATTAGGAACCATTAAATAAAGCTAGCAGGTGAAAATTTTGAAACAAAACTTTTTCTTTTTTTTTTTTTTTTAATCTAATGGGTAGCTAAGCTGTGGAACTCTACCTCAGGACGTTGTAGACATTGAAAGTTTACAAGGATCAGCTGGACAAATTAGTTGAGGAAGGAAAAAAATTGTGAAATCCCGCTAAGTATAGAGATACCTCCACTGAAATGCAAATTGAGACTGGCTGAATGGCCTGGGAAAATGCTGCTGTGTGTTTGTGTTGTGCTTGCTCTCTTCTGCTGCCCACTGCTGGGGACAGGGTGTGGGGAGGTGGGAATGAGGACAATGATACAGGGAGAAACAGGGAGAAATAGCTGACCTGGTGTACCTGGATTTATGTCCTTCTGAGCTTTTTGATTACACTGTCTCCCTCAGTTATCCACACACAGATATGTGGAGGACCAGATCTGTAAGGATAGTTGGGTTACCCATTCCAGCTGATGTTCAAAAGAGCTAAAACAGTGAAATAGTAGTAGGCACCTAAATAATATGTACTCATTTACTGTCAAAAGAAATTCTTTTCCTTTAAAAAATAGCATCAGCAGTGGCATTTATTCAAATGGAAGCTTACAGACCTTATCTTCAAGTGATATAGGGTCTATTACTAAGAAGTTATGTATCAGCAAAGGGCTGTTGCTTTGTGGGGTAGATGCTTTATTGCAAGTGACAGGGCTGTGACAACACAGCACTCCTGCCTGCTAGCACTGCAGGAGGGATGTCCCTGTGGGACTCCTTCACACCATCGAAGTGCCTCTTGGTGCGTGCACTAGTATTTTGAAACAAAAATAATTAAAATGCAATGTTAACAGAAACTGTTAGAGAAGTCTTTAGCACTCATATTTGTTAGTGGTTTGCAAGGATTTTGCTACGCTAATAATACAGATGAAGGATAGCTGGGGCAGCCTGGGCCCCAAACATACGGGCATGTTAAGCATTCAGATACCGATAAACCCCTGGAAATCCTAAATAAAGCCAACTAAACCCAGGTCTCAACAGGGAGATTCAAGCTTTTGAAAAAAGTATGCAGCTACAGCTCACTAGAAAGGGAAAGCAGGAATGTGTTTGAGTGACTGACAGGACCAAGGGAATGATCAGCCTGCAAACGTTGCTGATGTGTTCAAGGAGGAAGATAACAGTCAGGAGAAGACAGAGAAACACCTGCAGGAAGAACGTGGAAACATTCAGCTAAGTGGGGCAATTCATTGCAGAGAGGTTAGATAGGTAACATTTAAACAGAAAAATGAGAGAACAGAATGAAAGACTGAGAAGAAAGAGAGCTCAGGAGCACTTCCCAAAGCTGGGAAGACCATCAGATGACACCTCCTATCTCACCCTCTCATACTCTAGATTTGTTCACTGTAGTCCCTCTTAAATCTCTTGCATCTTGGGTCCTCATCAGTTTGTTGGTTTTCGCACAAAACCATGACGAGTTTTTATGTCCTCATTCACTCCTTTGGAGGGATGGAGATCTCATTGCAGTAACTGCGGAAACCATTGAAGCTGCAGCGAGCAAGTGCTCCTACCTGCTTAAATCAATATAAGGACACATTACAATTTCATTAATTGTCTTACAGTGCAGCTTTGGACTAAAATGAGGTACTCTTGCAATCCTCTGTGGAATACCAACACTCTCTCCAGAAACTTTCTGGTGAAATTTCCACTATAGAGATGGAGACAGTCATCTTCAGCTGTCTGGACAGTAGTCAGGTGAATGCTCATCTACTTGTTGAGTCTAAATCATGGTGTTTTAGCTGGATGACATCTGTGAGACACAAATGAATTGACTCTTCAGCAGGCATTCATTCACACTGGAGGCTGCACAAGTGTCTTCTTCTTCACAGATATGATACAGGTACCAAAAATATTTAATAGTGGCACACATCTCTGAGAGAGATGTTTTCTCACTTCCCCAGTTCAGATAAATATGCTGGAAAATGTTGAATCTTGCCTATAATCTGTCTGTTGTGGTGTAGACAATGTATAAAACCTGTCTGTTTTGTGCTGTGTGGAAAGTGGGTTGGCAGACAAAAAAATACTCTGAGCAACAGATGGCAGGTGACATGATAACTGAGCAGTGATAAACTTATCCTAATCAGTTTCCTAATCAAGATTAAGAAGACATCAAAGGTGGGAGAGAAGGTGAAGAAGAAACGTGTAATCTATAACACAAATATAAGAGGATGAAAGACATGCTGATGGATAGTGTGCAGGAGAGGAGGGAAATCGCAAGAAAAATTACTGTATGTCTTGTGAATATGAAAGCAAAGTAGTCAGACCTTGCATCAACAAACAGGCACTGAATAAGCAAAAGCACGCTATGTGGCAGACTTTTAAACCATTATCCTAGGTGTTCCTGCTCCAGAGGGGGGATTGGACTAGATGATCTTTTGAGGTCCCTTCCAATCCCTAATATTCTGTGATTCTGTGTGATTCTGTGATTGTATGGGTAACTCAGTGGCTAGGAAGGGTCAGCAAATTAAGCAAAATTCGTAAGAATAATTTTAAAAGTCTACAGGCATTTGGTAAGAATGGATGATGTTAGCATTCAAACACAATAGAGATCACCATGTTTCTGCTGGAGCTATGAGAAATAGAACAATAAGTGAAAGGAGAGGCTTAGGAATATCTAAATGAAATTTTTGCCCCAAAGCACGCCTGCAGTAGAAACTTTTAAGAGGGCCGTTTCCAGCCTTCCCCTAGGAGCTTCGTACATTTAGCTGCCCTTGCCAAGTTGGGTTTTTTAAACAGCAAGCCATCCCAGAAAAGCTGCCCCATCGGCACCCAGTGAAACCAGTGCTACTGATTAGCTTAAATCTCTGCAGTTGCATCAGCTGAGATCTCGCTCATATATGGGACAGATGATCTGCTTTATGCAGCTCCTAAAACTGCCACAGCATTTGCTCGTGCGGCGCTGAGAAAGTGAACATGCAGAAGGAGCAGAGCGTGGACATCGCCAGCTTCCTACAGGCATTTGCTTCCCAGCTGCAGGTGCTGGAGGGGAGCACGTGTTTCTGGACCGAACCTCGGCAGGTGGGACCAGGCTGGGGCCACATCTGGAGCACACAGCAGCAGCTGCAGAGCACTTGGGTGTGGAAAGTGGCATTTCTAGAGCCACGCACTGGAAAACTTAGCAAGAAAAATTAATTGCAGATAAACCTCAAATTACGTATTTTCTATCTCTGATGAAAATGCACTTTATTTTCGAGGGATTGTCAATAAAAACAAAGCACTTGGAATTTTTCTCAGAAATGCTTTTGGATTTTGTTCAGTTGGTACAGTTCGCAATGATCAGCCTGAATATTTGAAATGTTCCCTCTGACCTGCTGCACTCTTTGTTGGCAAAAAAATTTTCAGACAAGATGTTTCGCTCAGTACTGCTAAAAATGAGACCTAGTTTGACACTGGTAAGAGGGAAGGCGTTAGCTGGCAGCCCTGGCTGGCAACGGGTGTAGGGGCAGCAAATCTATATTGAGAGAAGCTGAAATGGAATTAAGTGAGGCCATTAGTGGGTCTTTCTGCACAAGACTGTGAGTGTGGCTTTGCACAGGATCTGCCAGAAAGATCTGCTCACTGTCAGATCAGTTTGGTTAGAGTCAAGAGGAATGATTACATTTCTTAGGTTTGTTTCTGGCTGGCCACAAGGATATTATTACAGAAGTGATGGTTGCTTAAGCAGAAGGGAAAGACTAGTTTTTTTTCTTTAATTGGTAAAATAAGGATAATTGTTTGCCCTGCCTATCTCAGCCCTGCTAGGCAGCAGCAAGGTGCCCCCAAGCTGGTACAGGGACATCACTGGAGTCCCGGTGTCACACTAGGGAAAGCTTCAAAGAAACAGTCCTTGATTGTGCCTTTTAACTAATTCATGCACTCATTTTCAGGAGCACATAAGTTAACACATGACAACATAATTCTTGGATACACAAATTATTTCCACCAAATTTATACCAGCACTTTATTATTTTGTTCCCATGGTTACACTATTAGTACAATTTCAAACAGCATTTTCTTGCTAACCAAAAATTAAATCTAGCAATGAACCCAAATAGAAATACTTTATCATTATTGTACAATTTAACCACTGAGCAAGGTCAGTATGACTTCTCTGAACAGTGATGTAGTTCTTGTATCAATAGCTGAGGTTACGTTCATCTGACACTGTTAGATGTCCATTTATCTACTCTTGGTTTTCTACAAAGCTGAAAGAGTCGTATCCGCACAGTGTTAAGAAACTTGATGCAATGGATTTATTGAATTGCAGCATGTCATTAGTTACCATTCAAACCAGGATTCCACTCCACATGCACAGAAATGTCAGCAGGAAACTCTCCTGTTATTGAATACATTTGTGAACCAGCATGGGTGTTGCACAGGCACGAATGTGCTTCTCCAGCGTGGTCTGGAGAAATTCATTTTTGAAAAGGCAGCATTGCAAACAGAAATGTTTTCTCAGAGCAGCATGGTCGGAGTGGGAGGGTAGCTGTGCCAGTTGTGCTCCAAGGAGACCAAGATGCTCTTTGCATCTGTGGCTCATTCTGCCTTTCAGACTTGACTAAGAATAAAGTTCACCATTGCCTGAGCAGTTACATGGATGGATACTAAATGTGGTTCTCGACAGGCTGAAAACATATTGAGCTAGTTATGTTTTGATAGATGTGAATCAAATATTTACATTATTAAAGCTGTATGATGTATCTTCATGTTGTGCTCATGACCCAAAACGGGAAACATTATTCTCGTAGTAGAAATGCTAAGATGAAAGACTCTCTGACCACAAGAGGCTCAACACCAAGGCACCTGAGGCACTGAGTGGCTTTGTGCCTCAGCAGCAGCCCTCTCCACACACTTTGTGCTATTCCTGAATAGACCGCATTTGCCTTGTTCGGCTATTGTAAGCAAACCGTTTGCACATTTTTATTAACCTAATGGCTTTATTAAGGGACCTTTAGTGTCAAATGCCAGTTTTTAAGGGCAAACATTATACAACATTTTAAACGGTGCAAAATTAAAAGTGCAAATTGTTGGCTGCTATTCCTGCATGAATTACAGGTTGTCTCTGCAATCTTTATTTTTCTCTTGGGCTTAATGAGAGGCATATTGTGACACGGTATTGTGTCCCCAATCCCAAAAAAACAGAGTCCATAAAGACTGCTGCCGTACAAGTTTTAAGGAATTTTGGTCCATGGGTTTTACAGTACCTGTATTTGATGTCTAAGGAGTTGTGTAGCATCTTGGTGCATGTTCCTGTGCATTTCTGGAGTCCCTGTGTTTCCCCTGAACCAGGCACTCCAACCTCTCTCCTTTCTTTCATACAGCCTAAGTTTGGACTTTTGGAGATAATTACAGAACTGTTTTCCATACAACACATCTTCATCATTATGGTGAGGGAGTTTGTCAGCAAGTTAAAGAAGGTGCCTCCCCAAACTAAAGTTTTCCAAAGAAACTGCCATGAACTCTGAAGTAAATTAGATTTCCTTCCAATACACTTGTTTGGAATAGGTCAGAAGCTCTCAGCCCCATCACTTCGTAGTACCACTTCCCAATGCAAATAGTCCTGTGAAACTGAGAAATTAATTCATAGGTGTCACTGGTAATAGAGGTAGGAATAATGCATTAAAGATCGCTAACTTACTACAGCCAGTGTCAATTTTAATGGGCTGAGGTCCCGAAGTTTATGTTTCCTCTAGACATTTATTTATAAAAATCAAGTAGTCTGAATGACAAGATCCTGGATTGCTCGCAAAGTGGACATTATTTTTTCTGTACATTTCTTCAAATGCTCAAATATCTCTTACACTGTATTTTAGCTGCTTGCAATATAGTGATAGAAACACTTACTGCCTGATGCATCCAGGAATATTTTGAGTTGCTTGTGGAATTTATTATCTTTTTTTGCTGGTGCCCAACAACAGAGTTAAACTAAACTAACTGCTTCAGAAAACAATTCCATTATACATGTTTTCAGCCATTATTTATTTATGGAGTACTGGAAAAAGGACATGGGGCTCCAGACTTAGGAACATTTTTGAAAGGAGACACAGTTACAGCAATTCCAGTTAAACTTCTCTTTCCTCTGCCTCCATGTCTGGATGCAGTTGGATTAGAGTCCCCTTACTCCCTTTGGACACACCACATCTCCTGATTCATTCTTGTTAATGAGCTGGTGGGCAGCATGCACTTCTGGGGTTTCAGAGGTCACCTAGCAAGCCCTCAAGCTTCATATGCAGCTTTGCGGGTATGCAGCTTTTCCAGCAGCCCATGCCAGTCTCATTGGTTTTGGTAGAATTGTCAGATTTTCCCTTTGCTTTACATTGCCTTCTATTATTCCAGTCCTTTCGAAGTCTGGACGGCCATCTAAATGTCTAAGACAGAAATCACCAGCAGTGGTGTATTAGTAGCCATATGCTAGAAATTTTAAATGGAGGGAGATCTATTTTTGGTGACTTGTGGGCATCAGTGCTGAAAATCAGCACCAGAGTGGTTGTTTGCTATGTTGGAAGTACTAAGGGTTTCTTTACCTCATAAGCATTGCAGCACTAGAACAGTACACGTGCAGCACTTAGAAAAATGTTCAAAAAGGCATTTCAACTTGATATCATAAACCTAAAGAGGAACTGAATTTGCATGTGCATGCACACAAGGATTTGCTGACAACTGTACTGATAAGCTTTGCTGTATAGTGCAAATCTTGGTGTTAACCAGCAAGACTGAAAAAAATGAAGACACAGAAATGCACTTCCCTAGAAGTGAAAAGAAATTCCAGAATTAACCCTCCCAGTTGGGAACCAACTGGGGAATCGGGATTACCAAGGCACACAGGCAAGGACTGTTTGCAGTTATAGTGAACAAGGTAGGACACGTTATTGATCAGGCAGCCTTGACAGCAAATGGAAGATGAGATGTGCTTGCCAATATAGATATACAATAGTAAAATATTCACAAAAATAATGCAGATTTCTTCCACATTTTTTCAAATATTTTCTCAGCTCTGGCTTGTCAAAAACGACGAGTTCAGGAGGCTCAGCAACCTCATAGGGTTGGCCGCAGGTCAGAGGGTAGTCTTGCCTTTAACAGGAAAAAGGCAAGAAACAAAAACACCACCAGTGTTACTGGTCTCATTCTCCCACCGTCCTAAGCTTAGATGCTCAGACATTGCTGCCCCGACCCCTCTGCTGCTGTTAGCTTCAATCAGGCATCAGCTCCTGAAAGGCAGGAAAGTCTCACTGCCAAATGTCAACTTTAATGAAGAAGCAATGCAGCCGAGTGGTCTCGGGGCCTATTGTCTGTTTCTTTTTTCTTCTGAGCAAAGCTGTTAGGAGCTGAAGAAGAGCTGTAGCAGAGATAAGTGAAGAATAGCATGTGGCAAGCTGTGCAGGCATAAAGATGTATGTGTGCTCCTCGGGGGCATTGAAAGGAGCTATACAAAAGTCGATGCCTTTATCATCCGTTCAGAACTTGCCCTGCCTCTGTGCCAGTCCGTTTGCAATATCAGCTAGCACTGCTTTGAAAATCAGATTGGAATGACTGTAATGACTTTAGTTAAACCTTAACACTTCCAGCACAAGAGCAAGGCTGCCTCCTTTTGCTTCCACCTCTCTCTTTGCAGAGGACACTGCCCGTGTTAGTGCATCCCAGCTGCCTGTCTCCTCCACATACTGGGGTCCTCCCCTCTGCAGGCCTTTAACTTTGCATTGCCCACTTCCACGTGCCTGTCGTGTAAAGATGCTTCGAACCCTGTCTCACCTTTTTCCTGTCCCAGAAACCACCCTAAGATACAAGTGTGGGTCCCCTCATTCGGAGGAGATGGGGAGCGGGGTGCAGGCTGGCTTTGGGAAGGCTGCTGATTTTTCAAAAGGGAGTGAAACCAATCTGGAGCTAGATCTTCCCATGTCGAGCAAGCTGAAGTCGTCCCTCCCAAGTGCCCCTTCTGGGAGGGTACACAGAGGGATCCCCCAGCCCTGGGGATCCTGAACAGATTTTAGTACTTGGAGGATGAGTCAGTGTCTCAGAGAGGGTGAGCACTGTTCCCGCTTGTCAAGGAAAGCATAGCATTTAGTCAACTGCAGGTAATTTCTAGCAAAACATTAATGCTTTACAAAAGACAAGAGGGACAAGAGCCTTCCCCTTTCTTCCACAGTTACTTCTTTTTCCCTTGCTCATGACAGAATGTTTCCTTGTCTATCACGTTATCTTTCTACTTTTGCTTTCAGTCATTTGCTCTGAAACTTCACTTTCTCCGCTAAAGTACATGAGGAACACAAAGCTCCCAGTGAGGGCAAAGGGTGACTGTCGTACCTTCAAACAGGGAGTTGAATGACTATAAACGGTAGATCTTAAAACACTTCTCATTTCAACATTAAATCAAATTTCCTTATCATGGTGCATTATATTCTGGGAATCATAGCCATGCTTTGGCAGAGAACGTAGCAGTGACCGTGAATCTGCATTTCAGCTTAGAGCAGAGAAATCTCGCCAGTGGCCATTTATCTTACCCACCACCAAACAACTTCTTGAATCTCTCAGTCAGCTTCTGTAGGAGAGGTTTTTCTAGCTGGTCAGTGACCAGGAGCATGCTTAAGAAAATTTTGTCCCCGCCTCTCTCCTTTTATTATATTTCATTTCCTCTTGCAAGTGTTTTTGTCATTTATGCTTCTTTCATGGCATGACAGCCATTGAAGCAGAGGTCAGATAACAATCGGTTGAATTCTTGGTGGCTATTTTGAAATCACTCACCCAGTTGTTGACCACTGACCCATGCTATTTCACGTGCTGGATGAGTGAGTTACCCCATTTTCTAATCATTTCTAATCATGACTGTCAAATACCCTTAAGTGGTCATGTAAATGAAGCTGTGAACACGACCAGGATGTCGTACCAGATGTTTCTCTGAAGCAGCAGCCTGTGTGGGCTGGTTCTCTGATGCGTCACTGATGTGCTATTGCTGTTAGCATGCTCGTGGCACATACCAGGTGAGACACAATCAAACCCCTGCAGTGGACGATTGCAGCAATGTGGATCGAGTTCGATAGCTGTAGGGAAGCCTTGCTGCTTCTGAACTCAATGGCTGTGCAGTGTAAGCCAAACTGGCTTCGCAGGGTGTAACGGCAGGAGGAATAATAGCAAGAGGCTTTGCTGACTACAATACAGGGCAAGGTTTACCCAGATAGAGAGTTTTCCTGAATTTATGGTCAAAGGAAAATAAATCTGAGGCTCTTCTGCAAAATGGCCATAGTGCTCAAGCCTGGAGTTTCCCTTCAGTGCTGCTTCTGCCCTGAGGCTCAGACGGGTGACGTTCACCTTGTCCTGTCCAGCTCTGCAGCTGCGGCAAAGCTTGTGTGCTGAGAAAAGTGATGATCCCGGGTTTCTGATGTCTGAAAACACACGGTGTAAGACTGGGAAATGTAGACCTCGAAATTCTCTTAAAGGCCCAGGTTAGCTGAATCTCGCCTCATAAAGAAACACATCCTAATAATTTGTTAATATGCTGAGCAAACTCCATCTTTAATGACTATTTAACAGTATCAACTTGGACAACTTAAAACTTTTTGGCCTGGCTACAGCTACTGAGAGGTTGTGCCAGAACATCTCCTTTGACAGTTCAAAACTGCCTTCTACTTTACAGCATAAATGTATTCCTGGATTATTTATATCCATTTGTTCAGGTGCCAAGACTGCTCCTCCGGTTACATAGTTCTTCCACCTCTCTGGGATCCATTCTCTTGTATTTATAAAATTCTTCAGTGCACCAAAACAATAAAGAATGCAGATCTGTTTTCTAGGGAACATAACATTTTTTTAGAGGTTTTCACCTCCTTTTAGGTACATGAGTGCTTACTAGATGCAAAGTTGTTAGTTTTCAGAAGCAAAATACTTAAACAGTGGTATTTATTATGGAGTCTGCTACAGACTTAGTTGTAGACGAAATTCCCTTTTTGTTTGAATATCTCTTGCTTCTGAATCTTGCTTCCACCTCAGAAGCCTGCAGAACTTTGCCATGTTTATCCTGAAAATCGCAGCTGCTGCACTCCCAGACTTCCTCACTCAGCAGCATGTTCAGATTTTCTTGCAATTGCAATAGCTTCAGAAACAAGCTGTAGTTGTGTCCTTCCCAAGTACAAAACCAGGCTGTTGTAATTGCTTGATGTCTGGCAGAGAAGTTAGGGCAGATTGAATGAGGACTGGCAAAAAAAAAGAAAATCACTTTATGCCTCTTTCTTTGCCATCACATTTTCAAACCTTTAGTAAAGAAAAGAAAGAGCAAATTTACATTAAGACCGCAGGGAGAGAGCCCAGTAGTGATCTCCTTCTTTGCCTCTTACCCCCATTTACTCTGTTAGATTTTCTTAGTTTGATATAGACAACACTATTTTTCATCTTAGCTTTTTATAGTTCCATCTAGCTCCTACTTCTTTGGCTGCTATTCCCCTTAGATATCCATCTTTATTGATTGGAAAGATGTTTATGTCTCAGTCTCCTCATAAGAACATAGGCCTGGAAAAGACCTACTAAAACATCAGATCTAGTCCCCTTCTCATGGGCAGTTACAGCATCATGCAATACCTTTCCTAAAGTACCACATTACATCTTAAAATAACCTTGCCTTGATTAACTGGTTGTTCCAAACATCACTCTTTTAAAGATTAGAAACCACCAGCATCGGATGGCTCTAGGGCTTACATTATGCTGAAAAAAACTGTCCCTGATACTGCCAGCGCTCATGTTTAGCTTTTTCATGCATGCATTTTACTGGAGACTCATGGTCCTCGAAGGGCTGATCAACATACTCGTATGTTTTCCCTTCGTTACTACTCGTCCTAATAGTCTTCTGCACTGATAATGCCTCTCATCAGTGTAGGGCCACTCTTGCCAAAGCTTCTAATGAAAACACAAAATGATTGACACCCAGCCTGATCCTTGAGATTCCCAACACGTATGCTCACAATAGCTCGAGACTCCTTCAAGCAAAAAATGCCAGCTCCTCATGAACAGGTACCCAAAGCACCTTAAATTCTCTTGCTAAACTCTCTCTTCTCCAGGTTAATGAATGTTTCTATATGACACAGTATGAAATGCTTTCTGAAGAGCATGTTACTTAGCTTTCTTTTATAAAGTTACTGCTTCCTACCTGTCAGATAGAACCGTGCTAACACCATCCCACTTGTATTTCTTTCCATGTCCTTATTCTTTCCTTCAGTAATTATCCAAAGAGCAGAGATCAAACTGATGAGTGAGTGTTTGCTCCAAATACCTTAAAATTCTCGATTTCATTTTGTTTTTCTAAAAATTAGGTACCACGTATACTGTTCTCCAGTGTCTCACCAATAAATTTGTTTTTAAAAACCTTCCTACCAGCTGTGCAGTTCAGTGTGCTGGTTATTTCAGTATTTGGGGTTGGAGGGTCCATTCATCCAGCTTGAGCACGTTATGATCATTCCAGGTTTCCTATGGGCGTGGAGGCAGGCGTTCTTGTTTCCGAATCCTTCTGCCCATCGGCTGTCAGGATATTGTCCTCCTGTTCTCTGTCTTCCTCCTCATTGAAAAATGAGGCAAAGAATTAGTTCCTAGCCCCAGCCTCTCTCCATTTTGGTTCTTTTTCTTTCTGTTTTAACATAAATGAAGATTATTTGAGTTCTTCTTTCAATTTCTCTGGAAAGTTTTAGCACAGCTTGACTTTTGTCAAGCTGTCTTATAGGCCTGCATTATCTAACCTTGAAAATGTGTCTTTCTTCGCTAATGCCCCTTTTACTTTCATTTCTAGGCCTGTCCTCGCATCTTTTCTTCTTTTCTTTTTCCAAGGTTTTTTGAGGTGATAGGTAATGAGGGTGGAAGGAAACATATTTTGCTACTCATTCAGATAGAGTTGAAAGTACCTCTGGAATTTTATTCATCTTCTCAAGATACTTCAGAAAATTTGCATCTTTGTCTGAAAGAAATCCAAGGCATTCCCTGCAATTAAGTATGGACCTCTTCCATCTAGTTAACTTGTTAGCTAGTTTCTTTAGCTTTGTCCCTCTGAAATATGCACTTTTAAAACTCTGCTTCAGGAAATTTTTTATTCATATTCTCATTTTATTTAAATTGAATTGACTCACGGTCACTGAAGGTAAGATTATTTTCAGCTCTTCCTTCCTTTCATCAAAACCATGTTTAAAATAGCTTCACTACTTGGATCAGTCACTTGTGATAAAATGTCAGCTGTTTAAATCTCAAGTCATGTCTACCCCATGCCATTCGTAATAGCACCTATTCTACAGTCTCTCTGCTGTAGCCCTCAGTGCATTTACACTGAGTTTATCCATTAATTAAACCTAGTACATTTCACTATGTTATGGCTTGATATGGTTTGGCTAAAGACCACGTTCTACAAGAAGAAGTTAACATCAAATTAGAAAGCTCTAACATGCCACTGTGACAGCATTCAAAATAAACATTTTCAATAGTGAGTTTTGTTACCAAGCAAAGCCAAGCAAAAATCACATTAGATGACTGTGATATGACCAAAAGATAAAAATAAAGAAAATTTAAAACAAACAAACAAAAACCCCACAATATAAACAAGTTGTTACTTCATTACAGTTCTTTTTGAGAGACTCTAGCATCTGAGGACAGTGGCTTTTGCATATCCCCACATCATCATACAACCCAGCCTCATGACAGCTGACTCCCAGGCTGTGGCCCTCAGAGCACCTGCGTTTGCAGACACCTTTGTCATTCCTGTGGTCTCTGGACACGGACCTTCAGCTGACACACAGAGCTCGTAACACACCTTCTGTGATACAAAGACATGTTTGAAAAACTCTGGTGGGCTGTGGCACAGTTTACGTGTTATTTGAGACACTTTAAACAGAAAAATCAGAAGAAAAAAAATTACTAGATCCCAGGGCTAGTGGACACCACAGGAGGTGAAATAGTGTAAATGTCACTTTTGACACCTACCTATCTGTGGGCTTCTAGCTATACCACCTTCCATACCTGCTTCATTGATAAGAAATACTTATATCTCCTATCGTATATAATTTCAGTTTACCCGTATTTTATCAGTTAGTCATCTACCTCTGCTATAGCTGTTAGCAATTCATTGTTGTGACATTTCTAGGGATTTTTTTACCCACATGGTGATTAAGCCTGCATCCATTAATAGTCCCTACTTTTCATATTTTTTCTGGACAAGGCACTGTAAACACCTATTGTGTATAACCGTGGCTGGAACACCAGAAGTTGTGGTCTTTCACAAGGGGTCATTGGGATGCACCTTGTGAACCACCTGCCACAGACTCATCAAAATCTGTGATACTCTTCCATTATCTTTATGCTCAAGCTAAGATAGTTGTTGTATTAACTAAATTATTCATAGAACTGCATTACAAAGTTTAATTATCGTGGCTAATGATCAAAACTTGGAAGTTGAATGATCCCATGATGATACAGGCCCTCACAGATTTTCTGTCTCTCTCATATCAAAGAAATCTCTATCCATACATGAATCCAACACTTGAGATCTAAAACAGGCCCCCTTAGTGCAGTAAAATTCCCCTTACAGCTCTTCCCCCAAGCGATCTTAACTGGAGTACATTGCACTATCTTTGCTATTCTTTTCTCCATCTTTACAGCTTAGCACATCCCTCACATACAACGTTGCTTTACTTTCCCAGTTGTTTCCATCTTTCAGAACAACTCGTGCTTGTCTTTGGGAATGGCTGTTGGACAACCGTATTTCTGTTATCCGACTTACTATCCCACTCATTAGTACAGTCCATATCAAAGCAATCTCAGCTGCACGGACGTGCAGCCACTGTGTTCACTCACGTCTGTAGCTGACCCTGTGTCTTCAGCCAACTCCCCTTACCCTTCTTTCCTTCCTTCCTTCCTTCCTTCCTTCCTTCCTTCCTTCCTTCCTCCCTTCCTCCCTTNTTCCTTTCCTTTCCTTTCCTTTCCTTTCCTTTCCTTTCCTTTCCTTTCCTTTCCTTTCCTTTCCTTTCCTTTCCTTCTTTCACACAAGCTCCTGAAAGACTGTAGTCCTAATGACTGTCCCCTGACAGAGTGCTCACCTTTCATTTCACTTTGTCCTAGAAGTTCACTCCACCAACATGGCTAGCCAATACTCAGTTTAGTGGAGTTTAATGAGTCACTGATTTTGTAAATACCATTTAGAAAAAGTCTGAAAACAAAGAACTTAGTTTTTGGAACCATGGAGGCTTGGAGGCTCTTGCATATGCAGGTATGGAAATAAAATAGCTGGTCAGTGTAATTCCCATTCTGTTCTTTTGACTCTAGTCAGGAAGCTTGCCATCATCGTACTCTACATGCAATCAAATTGGGTATGTTGTCAGGAAAAGAATGAAGATGAGAGAGGCGTCCTGCCAGTGAGAATTTCTCAGCACTGGTTTCTTGTATAACAGTCAGCCTTTTTATAAATAGAACCTCATTCCATGCAATGATATAAAATTAATCTGTCACCATATTTGGCACAACCATAGGATCATGAACTACTTGCTTGCTAATTACCATTTGAGCTCTGCATAGAGCACGGGCTGTGATAATATTAGGTTGGTCAGAGTCACAAGGATGTCAGTGCCAGCAACAATTCAGTGTCTGTTTCCAATCTCTGAAAGTGTCATATCTGCATCCTTTCGTCCAAGGACATAAAATCCTGGACTCCGTCTCTTAGTGTGAATAATTTGTCTTGTCACTCAGAGCCCTAAAGGAGAACCATGTGACAGCTCCTGTTTGCAGTTCATATGAGAAAAATAGCTTTTAAGAGGAGACATAAATGTATGTCAGGCATGTTGAACTACTATTTACTAATTATTTTTTAAAAGCTTGAAAAGCTTTACTAGACTCCAGTACATAAGGCAAATTTTTTGTTACCTCACATCTTGTAAGAAAATTAGAAGGACTGGAGGAAGCCCAGGGCCATCGTTACCAAGTCACTATTCCTGCCAGGAGTTTCTCAAGTAACCAAAGGGAAAATGATGTGGATATGATTCTTGAAAGAAGTTTTACAGTTGCCCAAATAGTTCTAAATGGTGTCAGTGACACTAATCAGTCGCTTATCAATGTCCCCCTGCTGCTTCTCCTCAAAGCTCTTGATGAGCTGCAGAGGTCCTGGGCAGGTCTGTCTGTGGGCCCAGGAAGATGATGTTAATCCCACATATTCAGCTCATACACAGAAGACCGCCTTCAAACAACATATATTTAGCTTCTTCCTTACTTTTGAACCAAAAGGCTGTAGGAACTGATGATTTCAGTCTTTTCATTCAGCAGGTGAGCTTTCTGAATCCAAAAGTTTCTGAATTTATTAGAACTGAATAGAATCACAGGATGTTAGGGGTTGGGAGGGACCTCAAAAGATCATCTGGTCCAATCTCCCTGCTGGAGCAGGAACACCTAGATAAGGTTACACTGGAAGGTGTCCAGGTGGATTTTAAATGTCTCCAGAGAAGGAGACTCCACAACCTCCCTGGGCAGCCTGGTCCAGGCTCTGTCACCCTCACTGAGAAGAAGTTTCTTTTCATATTTAAGTGGAACCTCCTGTGCTCCAGTTTGTACCCATTGCCCCTTGTCCTATCATTGGTTGTCACCGAGAAGAGCCTGGCTCCATCCTC
>VWYH01002944.1:136980-278948 GCA_013399365.1 Pampusana beccarii | reverse complement strand
ACCCTCTTATCCTTGATATGCCTTGAGATGGCACCAAGGATAAGGTGTTGAATCAGTTTCCCAGGGATGGAGGTGAGGCTGACCAGTCTGTAGTTACCAGGGTCCTCCTTCTTGCCCTTTTTGAAGGCTGGAGTGACATTTGCTTTCCTCCAGTCCTCAGGCACCTCTCCTGTTTCCCAAGACTTGGCAAAGATGATGGAGAGTGGTCCAGCAATGACTTAGTAGTCATTATTATTAGTAACAGTAGTAAACATTTCCATTTCGTTACATTTCCATTTCAGTTACATCGCCATTAGAGACAGTGGACCCATGTATGTGTTATAAAATCATCTCTTAACAGTTTCACTGAAATTGCATTAAATGGCTTAGAATTTTCAAATTTGTATAAAACTGAAAGTAATTTCCTTCTATGACAAGTCTAACCCTCTAGAGGGATTAAAATGTAAAAATTCCTAGCAATACAAAGTAGATCTGTAGGTGGATTTCATACCTGTCTTTTTGGTCTTGTAGCTGATAAATGAATCATTACCTGCTTCGTATTATGGAGCAAGACTATTCCTAAATGCATTCAGTGCAAATATTGCCTTAGCAAGTGAAGACTGGGGGTTGACTAATCTTACTTATGTTAACTGCTATGTGTAAGATATGATTCCTGCATCTGAAGATGTTAACCAGCAGTCATCTAGTAAAAAGCACCTAAACTATATAGGAAAAGGAGAAAATAATAATATCCCCTCTTTGATATCTGCCTTTATGCAAAGGGATCTAGTCCAGACACCGTTTACCTGTGTGTCTTATTACCGAGAGAGGTCCAACTACAATCAACAGAATGACTCTAGAAAGTTAAGCAGGTATATGAAAGCATGCAGGAACAGAATTCAGGAAAGCAGAGTTAATTGGAAAGCTGAGGAACACAGCTGGGAAGCTGTGCACTGAGTTCCTGCGATAAGGGCCTGTATTTTTAATTACCTAGGTGGGAAAGAACAAAGTTAAATTATTTTTAGGAACTACTAAGAACGTATGTCTGATGTGCTATGTAATAAAAAAACAGAGAGACGTCAGGTTTTGCTAATTATTCTTGCACAATTAGTGGAAAAATCCCACGTCTATCGGTCATTAAACAAGCATTAAGCTTCCTCTCATTTTGAGGACGATTAATAAAAGTAAACTGGCTTTGGTAGTTGCTGTTACATAGTAAATCAAACTTTTGTCCACAGTTACGTGGGTAAATGTGGACATTTTCACTAACACCAGAAGTATGCAGACTTGCTGCATCATTTCAGTGGAGTCCCTCACAGGTGTGAGGGCAATGCTTATGTGTTGACTGCAAGGGATTATCTTTCTGGAAGCTTGTGTAACCAGCTCAAGAGCGCAAATTATTTTACAGTTTGTCTCTAAAACCTTGGGAAGATCTTATGAAATAGTGTAGATGAGTTAAGGCAGACAATAGGCAACTTGAAATTTGTCCAACCTGCATGTTCTGAGTAAATCAGTCCTTATCTAATTGTCCTTGTTTCTAAGCCTAATTGTCCTTGAAAGTATTATAAACTGTTATATTTTCACACAAATTAACTGCTCAGGAAGAACTTGTCAAATGCCCTAGGTGCAGCTTTTATGGTACATCAGATGCTTTCTGCAGACATGCTTTCAAGGCTTTGTCTGCAGCAGTTGTGTAGCTGTCAAAATGAAAATACCATTCCTGAGCTCTGTTTGCACATCTCTTTTCCAGTATTTCATCATGTTGATTCAGTGCAGGTATGATTTTGTTTTGTGGCCATTAGAAGGATGTAAAATGACAGTGCTTATGCTTGTCCAGAAAAGACAAGAATTTGTTGAAATTCCCAAAGCGACGGCAGCTGTTGGTTGCACAAGGTACTCTATAAACTGTGTTTTCTATATGGAGGTCTGGTTCAGCAGCTGTTTAAAAGGCTGAAAGCCACACAATGTATTCTTTTTAATTAACACATATACCTGCAATTTAGAGTACAGTGCACCAATATAATAGTAAGACTTATAAAATATGGTTTAGGATCCATTGTATCTTACCAGCTGTACTAAGAAGGGCAGTGAGAAGCCAGGTCCCACACAGGTTTTATGTTCAGATGTACATTCAGTCCTATGAGACTGGCATACTGGCATGTTTTCCCAGCCCATGGATTTTCTCAGCTAGTGACTCAGGGAGGAGAGACCACACCAATGAAGATTCAGCATATGGGTTTGCTTTTGTGTGTGTGTTTCTGTAATGATTTATCACCACCTCAGGGCACACTGTACCCTCTTGGGGCAGAAGCCCTGGTGCCGCATCGCTGTCACTGTACCCGCCACCACAAGGCCACAGTCCAGTATGAAGAGGAGAAAATAACCCCCAAGGAGGTTGCTGCCCAGTGACCATGGGACACATGTCTGAACAGCAAGTCCTGTGCCAGTCCAAGGCTGTGGCCAAGCCCAAACATACTTCATAGTCAGGCTGGTAAGACGCTGGGGCAAGGGCTGTGTCTATGCTCCAGAACCCAGCAGGGACCACACTTGGGTTCTCTTTGCCCAAGAGCTCACATGTCCCACAGGAGATGTGGGGGGCCGGGCACAGACAGCTGTGCCTGCTCAGCCCTCGCTCCAGCACCATCTGGGCAGGGGACATCACAGCTGCTGCTGGCCAGAGGGCGACTCTGACTGTGCCTCAGGTGGTGGAGCACACAGCCTTTGGAAAAACAAACTTTGCACACTGTTTTGCCTGCTCCGCGAGAGCCACTTTGGCCCGTGGCACTACCCACAGCAGCACGGTTTCTCTGGGAACCAAGGGTCAAAGCAAATTTCTGCTGCTTAAAAATTAAGTTTGGCCTTTTAGCAGTCACCCAGGCTGATGGATGAACACTCACCCTTTGCCTCTGTCCCCACCACGGTACAGCTGTCCCTACCCAGAGTGGCTGGTGGTCGATATCAACTAGCTTTCCATGTGGGTAGAGGCTTTTTGTTTTTCTTGATGTTAGAAGGATCAGTGCTTTTTCATGTTTGAGATGTCATGTGGTGAATCCCCAGGTAAACCGGATCAGAAGTTGATAGCAATGTTGACAGCTTATTTTTCCTTGCAGAACAATGTCATTAGTTGTGGTTTTTAGGAGTACAAAACTCATACGTAAAATATATTTCAGCTAAAGGGGTATTGTCAACTCACAAAAAAAACCCCACCTAACTATTACCTATGAGTGTTACAAACACTTCGATTACCAGAAATCATAGGCAGGTTTTTTTCCTCTGTTTTTCTCTGTTTGTTTGCCTGACCATTTGACAGTAATCCAGTGTTTTCTTTGAATATCCGGGTTACTAAACATTTTCCCCTTTTGTTCTGCGTGAGCCTTTCATACTACAGTGAAGAAATCAGTCTCACTAGGAAAATGTGATTGTACTGGTACAAAAACTGGCCAGGGATTCATGATGAACCTTTTTTTTTTTCCTTATGCAAGGTGTGCAATTGAAGTTGTATATTTAGTTTTTGTATTAAATACTTACTTAATCATTGCATAAAATTCTGTGACTTGTTTTTAAGTAACCTAGCTTTGAAGCTCAGGATGAAAAAGTGTGTTGCTTTAATGATAACTGTGTAGGTTCTCATCAAAATGAAAGTTTGGTCTCATTATTCCATTGTTTTCCTTTTCTTTTTTTCTCCAAGCTGCCTGTCTCGTCCTGGGTTGTATGATTTTTCCTGATGGCTGGGATTCAGATGAGGTAAAACGGATGTGTGGTGAAAAGACAGACAAGTACACGCTGGGGGCTTGTTCAGTCCGCTGGGCATATATCCTGGCGATTATTGGAATCTTGGATGCCCTGATCCTCTCATTTCTGGCATTTGTGCTTGGCAACAGACAAGACAGCTTGCTAGCAGAGGAGCTCAAGTTGGAAAACAAAGGTAGGACTGCTTTAGAAACACTATTATTGGGTGGCCTCGAGGGCTGTTGCTTAAAAACAATGGTTGGGTTTGTTTTATTTTATACTTAAAAGTTGGCATGCTGGCTTGCTTCCTAAGTTGTTGGGAAAGAAGAAATGTGAGGGGCAGAGAAAGTTTTGCTTTTCAGCCTCCAAAATGTAAGAAAGCTTGAAATCGCTATAATTGCTGCACAGTGCATGACTTATCCTGAACAGTTTTTAGAGCTGTAGGTTGGATGGTTTTGTGTTACCCACTTGTACGTTATTTCATTAACATTTAAGTTTCACTATCTCCATCTTTTTCTGTACCCCATGAAAGATTTGTTCATTTGGTTCCTTTAGGATTTTGCATTGTAATATAAGCGGCTGTAATATGGCGTATGTGTTAGAACAGTACGCAGTTCAGGGGGAGTGTTGACTTGGGAAATCAGCAACGAGCGGTGTGATGGGACTGCCTATACAGTGAAACACCAGTAGACTAAGAATCAGAGCCAAGAAAGAAGAATAATCTTGGTTCTTGTTTGATTTTTGTTGCTTTGAGCTCATTAGTCAGCTCATAGGAATCTGAGATGGTGTAGCAACTGAATATTCATGTAGTGGGTTGGGGATAAAACACACTTCTAGATTGAAAACACTAAACTAGCTCAGGCCAGTAGTTTATCACGTATAGAGGAGAGATGCTGTTGGGTGAGCGTGTGCAAGCCTGGGTGGTTTCTGCAACCCCTTCCCCTCATCTTCCTCCAGCTGTGGATCTGACGTGACAGGTACCACAGAGGGCACATCCCTGACTTGCCTTTTTAATGGGCCTGTTGTTCCTGGATCTCTCTAATCCCTTCTGAACCTGCTGATACTGTCGTCTTCCACAGCACCACATGGCAGCAAGTTCCTGAAGCCCACTACCGACTGCTAAAGAAGTACTTTCTTTTATCTGTTTCAAATTGACCCTCTACTAATTTCACGGAGTGTCCCTGAGTGTAGGATTCTGCATTCAGCTCATCCACCACCTTTGTAATTTTGTAGGTTGATTCTAATAATAGCAAAGATATTAGGAGCCCTTCACCACTGGATTGGAAATCAAAAGCTGTTTGGCAGGCTGTGTTGTACAAAAATAGCTGATCTTAGTACTGCTCCAGAAGGACCATTATCTGTATGTCTGAAAGCATCATCACACTGGCCCCAGCTTGCTGAATTGCAGACAGTCAGCACACTCAGCCCAAAGATAAATGGACTCGAAGACTGAACTTCACATACAATTCCAGACCTGGTTAGAGCCTGCTAATGCTGTGGGTTAAGGAAAATGTATGTTACTTGCAATTGCATGTGTACATCTGTCCTGCAAGTAAACAGAGGGCATCAGTTTCAAGGACTGTCCCTGTGGCCCTTTTCTGTAAGGTTAATATTCATCTGCATTTGAAAATTAAAATACTTATCAGAAGGGCATTCACAGCTATGCCACAAGTGCTTTTGGCATCAGCACTGTGTCTGATTTGTCTATACCACGCAGAGCCCATGAACCCAACACCTACTTGTATCGAAGAACCTAATCTATTGTGGCACTTTATGAGCAAAAACCAGCTTCTGGAGACTCATCTCTCACATTGCTGGCACAAGCTCCTGCCAGAACATTTGATCATCAGCATATCAGCCAAATCATCCAGCAGCTCATTTTCCTTGGGTTAAGCACAAGAATGTACCACACCAACAACTTCAAAGCGAAACAGAACTCAATAGAAGGGGACCCACCCCACTTTGCTCTTCACAGTCAAGCCTAATGTTCACCACTTTTTAAACTGCCTTTCAAATTAAGAGAAAAAGAGTCAACCTGTCTTCTGTAAAGGGCATCATGTCCCTGCTCTTCACAAAAAGCTTCTGCTGAGCAACAACAGGGCAAGTCTAAATCCCCTTGCAGCTTCCCAATGTTTCGCTGTCTGTGTGTGTTGCCACTGAACACAGCCACAGTCCTGGAGGAGTCCCAGGAGAACACAGCGGGAGCATGTGGCGGGGACATGGCAGGTACCAGTGCCAGCAGAGCACCAGTTCTCCACTTTCCTGGCCAGAAATCAGTCCTTCTTCCTGGCCTTTGGATGCCAGGAAAGCCTGCCTGCATCCTTGCGAGCAAGTATCTTGCTGAGACAACAAGGCATGAGCACTTAATTCCCTCCAGTGGTCTCTGATCTCTGTTCAAGATGGGATACAGCTTGCTGTCTCCCGTGCTGTGCTGATGGAGCAGGGCTTTGGGACATGGTCCATGCAGACCAGGGAGAGGCATCTGCCCAAAAGGCCGTACTCCAAAGCAGGCACTGGGATGTGTAGGTAGTTCTCACACATTTTGGCAGCTAGCAGTCATTTGACTGTGGATGCTGCCTACAGTGCTCCAGAGGAAGATTTTGGGGTGATATGGCCAGGATTGTGAGGCAGGTTTTTGTAGTCCTGGCAGTCACTGGCTGCATGCTCAGGTGTCCAGTTTGGGGCAGTGGGCTGTGGTTAGCGGGAGTGCTGGTTGCTTACATCCTACCAATGAAGAAGCTGGTAGAAGACTAGGGCAAACACTTGTCCTTGAGTTGGCATCAAACAACCTTCTGTCTGTACCCCTGGCACACACTGCACGTGCCTGAGGGCTTTGACACTTGCCCCGTAAACTACATCCCCATGGCCTCTTTTGGGTGAGGAGATACTGAAGAAAGACTCACCAGCATTAGTCCACGTGTAAAGTATCCATGTGTCTCTTGGAAATGGTCAGGATGTCAAAATTCTGAAATAAGTGAATGCCACTAGCATGCCTCCTGTATGGACAAGAAGATAAGGCTAAGGATATAAGTAATCCCATCCTCAGTCTCCTCAGCTACTCTTACAATGGGAAATCAAAGCCCCCATAGCAAGCAGCCATGAATATTAAACAACCCCTGTCCTCAGTTACAAGAGGTCTACTCCAGCCTCGTGCTGGCTCCTGCTTCTAGATTAGCAGGTATGGATGAGGAGCATCCTCAAGGAGGAGTCCCTGGGCTGCTGCTGTCTTCCAAGGGCCAAAAGATGTGGCCTGATGGTCAGGACTGTCCTTTGGGTGGGAGCTCAGGGACTCTTTCTCCTTGGTGGTGGTGGTGTCCTCTGGTTACAAACCTGGACATCTCACAGGCTGTGATAAGCAAGGTGTCTCCTCAAGGGACAGTTGTGACTCTATCATGGCTTTTTGGGACAATGCACCTGGGGAGCAACCAACAATGTACCCGAGAGGAACCTCTGCTTGCCCTGTCAGCTCCTCTCTGCTGCAGGGGCTTTGCCCCACACATGTAGATATTATCATGCAGTAGCTCAGCGGAGAGGAAGAGACAGTAAATTAAGTATAAGAGTTGTCAGGGAATCCACGGACCCACCGTAGTCCCCCACAATACAAAGAGTCTCAGCAGTGTTTATTTATGTGGAAAAACCTTCAAGAACAAGAAATCGTTAGGCAATAATCAGGCAGCTGGGCAGCTGTTTTCTTAGTCAGGTAGTTGTTCTGTCTGGAGGCTTCATTGCAGATCAGCTCATTCACGAGAGGCTGCAGTGGCTGTGCAAGTACCTCTTCCTGAGCACTGGGGACACGGAAACAGTTAAAAGTATATGTAATGCAACAGAGAAGCTGAGAAAATTACAGAAAAAGAGCAAGCTGTACTTCTCTGCAGACTTACCATGCTGAATTGTCCACCTGCTCTGTGCAAGTGATGACTACAGTTCTGTATATTTACCTAGGTTAATGAATGCTCATAAGTAACAAATTTGACTGTTAAAATTATTCACGGCAGAAGACGGATGGGTTTTTGCCATAAAATAAAGTTTCCTTTTCCACTACATGATAAAAATAGTGCTTACTCATTTCTTATTTGCGTAGGTGTGAGAATAAACTACCATGCAGGTTTCGTGTCTGAGAAATGTAACTCAAGTTTAGCAGACTTTCTTCAGTTATAGTCTATTTAATGCAGTTTCCTAATCATGTGAATTTTACACAATAACCTGTATCCTTTTAATTTAAAAAATTGCCTTTTGAAGAAAAAAAATTGTACTTCTGAAAAGACTTCCACATTATGTTTATGCCATTAGCAAAAGAAGGGGAGAGAACAGTATTACATGGTTTTCTTTAATTTATAGGACCTAATGGTAATGACTTAAAGGCCTGTATGTTATTAAACTAATGGCATGCAGGGTGATAACAAAAATACTCAGAATTCATCTTAGCTTTAGGCTTCATCAACACCATTTTGAGTGAGCTGTCAACATCAGGCATAAACCTTGATGTGTTGTGTAATGACATAATTTAACATTTTGAACTGTAATGTCTTAATGACATAAAATTAAAGTTCTGGCCAAAGGGTGAAGCAACCAAATGAGTAGTTTTCAAAATAAATTGAGAGTGCGAGGCTATTACTTTAATGACAGAAAGTGTAATATGGTTTGCATTATGAGTGATAAAGACAAGAGCATTCAGAAGAAACTATCCTGGTAAGTAATATCAGTCAGAGCAGGTGGATGATGCACTTTGCGGGCAGCTGTGGCTTTTCTGATGGATAGAACAGCTTCACAAGGTGTTTATGTTTAACATTTTTCTCATCTTTGGGGCCCATATGTTCACAGATAAGCAATTTGCATTGAAGATTTCCCAGAGTTACAAGCCTGAGGCTGAAATAAATAAAAGGAGCTGGGAGCTAGACAGGAGGTTTGAAGGATTCATCTACCTCACAGTGATTGCAACACAGACAAACTGCACCACATCTCTCCCAACAGCCACATTGCAGAAAGCCTGTTGCAGAGCTCAGTGCAGGGTACCCAACCAAGGACTTAGCAGTTGGTTGACACTTACACCCTCATTATTCTCCATTTTAGTGCTGTCAGGGCCTGATCCAGGTTGTTGAAGGCCGACTCTGTACATCTGCATGGGCTGCCATCATTGCAGAGTAAACACAGTTAAAGACGGAAGTTGAGGTGAAGCTGTTTCTTGGTGACAAAGCAGTTTTCTGTAAATTAAAAAAAACCATAGTCTTACACAGAGATTTGTGCACCTTTGGCTAGAGAATCACCTTCTGTAAACAGGAATAGCCCACCCACATGATTGCTGCTGCAAGAGAAAACCATCTGCAAAAGGGCTAGTATCTGAAGCTGAGTGACAGGAGGCTGGTGGGACACTTGTCCCACTGAGGGACTACATGACAGAGTGCACGTCAGCTGTCATTCCTCAAAATGAAAATATGTCCAGTCACAACACACGTACAAAATTACTGCAAAATTGCAAAGTCCTGCTTATCAGCATGTAGTTCTTATGACATACACTCACAAACATTCAGGCTAACTTGTTCAAAATTAGGTGAATAAACATGAATATTGATACCTGATTTAAGTTTTCACATATAGCTACAACACAAAAAAGAATTGCTAACAGTCCCTGTAATTATAAAGAATACAAATCCAGAGCACCTTGTATACCTCTGCGTACCCATGTTCTCTATCCAATAAAATTATATTGTCCTTTTTTTTTGTAAAGTTGTATACCCCTTGACTCCTCCTGATACACAAAAAGTCAGTGTGTGCACCTTTTCATTTCAGTTAGCATGAACTTTTCAAAAATAAAAATATTTTCAGAAATAAAATGCAGGATTTCTGCTAATCTCTTCCTTGGTATTTCTCTTCATGTCTGCTTGTCTCCTCCTGTTCTTCCTTTCTAAAGAGTTCGAGAGTCACCCACTTCAGCCTCTTGCTGCTTTGGTGTGTGGCTCCATGTTGAAAGCATTTAAGGTGACTTTGAACTCAGAACCAACTTGGCCACTTGAATTTCCATTTGATAAGGGAAATGTGGAAGTTAATTCATCGGGGAGTGACCTGTGATGGATTGCTACAGACAGCCCACCGCATGCACTTGCCAGGCCGCAGCTGTCCGGAGGAAGCTGGAACTACATCAAAAGGTCTATGCTCTTGCCTCAAAGGAGAAATATTTAGGTACTCTGCTTTTCACAGGCAAAAATCAGGCCTTTCTTTGAAGCCCATAGCCACAGGTTCCAGATTGGGTATTCCTGGCCCTCGTTTCTAGCTTCAAAATATGATTCCCTGCCATGTCAGCCAGAATAAAGTCTTATCACAGCCATGAAGAGTTCACGTGTTCTCTTTCAGCTTCAACTGACAAGTAGCTCAACTATCATAGCATCACTGCAATTAGCTCCAGTTGTTAATTTCCTTGTTTAATTACAACCTGTTTTTCTTCAGGCATCACCTCCACAATGGAGCTACAAAGAGCTCTGAGTATAAGAACAATCGGCAAGTAGTACAAAATGTATTTCGTCTAGAAACCTGCAACTAGAAGCCAAACAGGTTTTTTGAATATACATTTTTCCCCAAAATTTCCTGCTTTAGATAATGGCAACCATCTGCCTGCGATTTCAACCATATAAATAACATTTTTAAAAGAGAAATTGTAAAGATAACCATGGAGATTTCATTGTGGTGGCATCAGAGGGAGCTCCCCTCCAGGATGACGATTCTCATAGTACTGCTGCAGAATCTACGCCCAGGGTATGAACTTTCATCCAAGTACTGTTATGAACAGTCATTGGATCCAAATCCAGGACTTCCCTTTGCAGAGCCTTAGTGTCACGTGCTTTCTTGCCCCGTGTGTATTGAAATCTGTCACACAAAGCAGAACAGCTCCAGCCTGTGGATTTTTGGGGCTCCTCCTCCACAGCAGTAGACAGTATTTTGTGCAGAACGCTGTTGTTGAAGATCAGAGATGGAAGTCTGAGAACCGCCAACTTGAGGAGAGAACCTCCTCAAACTAAGGCAGGCAGAAAATCAAAGTATTTTTGAGGTTTTAGTAGGAACTGAAGGGAAGAAATTGGGAGTGAGATCGGAAATCAAGGTTCTTCAATGCAGACTTAGAAGAGACTTCCACTTCCTTTTGAAAATATCTACTTTTGTGTTTACGGGCATGTGAGAAGCACATGCATATGCATGTGAGAAACTACTTAGATTTTTCTGCCGGTATTGAGTGTCCGCAAGGCAAAAGCCCTGGAGCAATGTTCAGAATAGCTGAGTTTCATTCCTGGTTCTCTTACTGAGCTTGGATCTGTCATTTGATTTCTCGGTTTCTCAGTCTTTTAAATGGCGGGGGGATGAGACTGACGTTGATAAGTTGTGTTGTGCTTCAGCAAGAGAAGGTGAATTAGAAAAGCTAGCTAGTGCTGGCATTATTATTAAAGTATGTATTCTGAGACTAGAGCTATATAATAAAAGTATTTTATCAGAACTACTTTACCAATGTGCTAAATGGTGATAGTCTTAAGGGAAGGCAAATGAGGCATCAAAACTAAAAGTTGAAAGCTGATTAAAATACCTTATTAAATAAAGGTCAATCCCGCAGTAGTGCTGATTGATATATCAGCTGATCCAACAGTTCCTTTCCAGCTCTACTTTCTATAATAAGAAATTAAAATTAGTCCTAAGCATATGCATTGATTACTTAACTGAAGAAGTTGGAGACCATGAATAAAGAGTCCTAATTCCCCACTGGTTGAGGGAGGAAAAACACGGCAAACTGCTTTCTGTCCCATAGAAAGATGGATCCCACTTGCTGGTACACTCTGTAAGGAGTCTCATAAAATAGCTCAGTTACAGAAATTATCATTCCATTTAATGGTATGAGGGACCAAGTATGGGGACCTAAAGGCATGTTGGTAGCAAAATACTAGGCAGCCTCAAAACAATGCCTCTTAAATGCTATAGGGGACTCAATGCATTATATGGGCTCTATGCTCAGCTGAAAAATTCTGTAGGGTGGCAAAGCGCAGAGGGCTTGAGCATTACAATGTGGAGTGACGATGCATGGGAATGGGGGTGGAGTCATTAGGAAGTGCTATCACAAGCTAAAACAATCTTTGGGCTGGTAAAGACAAGTCCTTACAAAGCCTGGACAGATCTGGAGATCACAGAATCATAGAATAATTTTGGTTGGAAAAGACCTTTATCATCAAATCCAACTGTTAGCCTGACACTGGCAAATCCGTGTTAACTTAAAAAGAAGCCTAGGGCCTGTTACAAGCAATGCCATATTTACTGATCTAGGAAGTGACAAGTCTGACTGTGCCACTACTAGTAGTTGCATTAGAAATGGTGGTTTGAATCTTGGACAAAAAATCAGAGCTGTTTCACAACACATACATATATAAAAGGGAAGTAGCTGGCACATATGTCATTCTGGGTAGGGCTAGTCATGCACAAAGATTACCATACCCCACCATCCACACCTTCCTTGCTGATAGAAACCACGTTTTTAGGAGGAACAGAAGAGAAGAAGAAAGCTCATGACTCAGCTGTTCTTGCAGGAATGTTTTTGGGCAAAGTGTTAATGTAGACTGAAAAATCAAGGCAGGTTTGTGCCAAGAATCTGGACTGTGACTGTGAACAGCTGATCTGTGAGGACTTTTCTGCTGTCTAGTCCGGCCTGCTATTTCAGAGAGATGCCCAGGCTGTCCATATGTTCACACCAGCTCTAATGTCACGTCCTTGCACACAGAGGAAGCCTGTAGAACTGAGCTGTAATTGTTCCTTATCGAAGTGAGTTCTAGAAATTTTCTTGGAAATCTTTCTCATGATTTAAAAAGTCATTAATTTTGTTATCTCATTTCCACTGTGAATTTGCTTTGACTCTTCTTCAGCAGCTTCATAAAGCTTGGATCATTTTCTATCTGCAAACAGGACATCTGAAATAAAAATGCAGGTAACTTCTCCCATATTTGGCGTAGTGTCAACAGAAACAAAAAAGGATGCTGTCAGAAGCTTTAAAATAAATGAACTTTCAAAAAATTCAAATGAAAGCAAGACAAACAGCCCTGTTTTCCGAAGTTATACCAAATGAAATGTAAATTTTTCATTTCATTTTGGTTGGAAAAGACCTTTAAGATCATTGAGTCCAACCACTAACCTAACACTGCCAAGTCCACCTCCAAACCATGTCCCTAAGCACCATATCTACATGTCTTTTAAACACCTCCAGGAATGGTGACTCAACCACTTTCCTAGGCAGCCTGTTCCATGTTCCAATGACTGACAACCTTTTCCGTGAATAAATTTTTCCTAATATCCAATCTAAACCTCCCCAGCTTGAAGACATTTCCTCTTATCCTACCTCTTATTACCTGGGAGAAGAGACTGACACCCACCTTGCTACACCCTCTTTTCAGGTAGTTGTAGACAGCAATAAGGTCTCCCCTCAGCCTCCTTTTCTCCAGGCTGAACAGCCCCAGTTCCCTCAGCCACTCCTCAAATGACTTGTGCTCCAGACCTTTCACCAGCTTGGCTGCCCTTCTCTGAACTTGCTCCAGTATTTGAGATATCTGGCTTTTTGGTTTCTGTTACAGGTAGTGTCCAAGACCACTTACTATAGTAAGAGGCAAAAGCTGATCTGTTTGTAGCTTTTCTATATTTACCCAGCCATTATTAAACCGCTTTATCCTAGAACCTTTGAACTGTTCCTGTTATTTCTGGATTACTTCTAGACTTGATCTGCACTTTCTGTTGAGTCCCTCATCTTCCCTTGAACGAGAAGCTTGGTGGACTCCAGTTTGTCATTCGCTCTGACCTCTCACTGGATGCCTGGGAAGCCTGGCCCTGGGACAGGCCCAGACTAGGGCACCCATGTATTTTGGTTCCTTGGCTCTAGGATGACCCTACCAGGGCCAAGTTTGCTGCAACTGAAAGTGAAGGTTCCGCTCTTGGCTGCCAAGATAATTGTCTGTTGACTTTGATATGTCTGCACAATTTTACTTGATACAATACCAGAAAAAAGCAGCAAAAGAAGAAACAGAGACATGATATTCATGAGTAATATTGCACTCAAGATTGCTATAGGTATATACTAACTTCATTCGCTAGAAAGGAACACAATAGGTAACAAGTGGAACTATAATCCAATTATGTTTTATCAAGGTTTTGCCTATCTTTTGTATATGGATGATTTTTTTCTTTGATTCAAGTTTTTAAATGAAATAAATGATGGTCCATGTTATTATGTGTAATCTTTCAAGCATTTGGCATGCAAGCATTCCAGTTGCCAGAAGAACTTTTAAGCACCTGCTTCAAGATCATTTAGCATGAAATGTACTCTACAGACATGGTAAAACAGAAAAAAAAAAAAAGAGGTTTAGTTCCAATCCTGTTTGACTAAATGTATTTACAACACCACAGCACTTTCGATTTTGCAAACCACCTTCACCTTACTTTTATAAATCTAAAAATTTTCAGGATTGTAATGAGCTGGCATGAGGGTGTCATGGCACAAAGCTCTTCATCTCAAAATCATCTTTTGTCCCAAAGCACTTGCACCCTTCTAGGGGGCAGTGTTTGACACAAGACAGGCCACGTCTCTGGTTCCTATCTGCTATTTCCCTCAGTTCCTGCCTTTTCGTGTTTGCAACTGATGCTCTCCTAATCAGATTGTGTTGTTCTTGTCTAGTGTGTGCAGGCTGAAACCAAAACTCACTGCTCTTTGTATCACTCTGTGTCTGATAAGAGGCTGAAAGGATCAGCATGATCATGTAAACTACTCTCCTGTATCACACAGGCTGTAGAATGGCCTGAATCGCCTCCAGTTTATCAGCACTGCATTAACTGTGAAATCAGGCCTGGGCACTGCTCCAGGGCTGGCTCTGACTCTGCTGTGCCCAGAGGTGTTACAGCCCCTCTTCTTTTGCTCAGTATGTCCTTGTCTGCAGCCAAGACACCCAGCAGACCTGGGTGGCAGAGAGGTCTGCCAGCACCTCTCCAGCTCGTGTTCAGCTGACTTCCCACATGCTCTGTGTCAGTGTGTGCGTACGTTTTTTGCTCCTTGACAAATCCTTTTTGCATCAGGCCATGCTTATAGAATGAGCCATTTGCTAGTACACATGAAGACTTCTTTGGTCATCTTCGTCACAGCAGCTGAGAGAGAGAAATTGGACATGGCCACTGGCCACCAGCAGTCTGGAGAAAATCTGGATGTTGTAGGTCTACCTCCTCCTTCTTCCTCACTCGAAGGAGAAGAAAAGATGTGAAGAAGGAGACCAAGAGCCACCTTCTTTCTTTTCTACATATGCACTGAATTCAGACACAAAAGCATCACTGTTGTCTGAACTGTGTTGGGGCATTTTGTTCCTCCCCATGTCTTGCTTTGCTTTCCTTCTCTACTCTTCCAAGGTTCCATAACCTCTCTCTGCACTTGGACAGTTCAGTCAATAAAGGTAGATCTTTACAGAATGAACACTCCCCACCATCTGGCACAGCTGAAGACCCTGAATGCCCACTGTAGGGTCTAACAGGTGGACAACCATCTTGAAATACTGAGTAAATCCATCGGCGTTATTACCAGCAATGAGGTGTAAAGGTAGATAATTTCTTGCTTCCTGAACATGGAGGCAATACTTTAGCTGTACTTTTTACATTTCTAGCATAATAATAAGTGAAAGATAAGTGCACATTGGATAAGAATTGAGAAAAATAGAAGTGTTATGTAAATGCCTGCTAAAATAGATGCATCTGGAATCTCTGCAGAGTAGAATAGTTCAGTTATTTAGTGGTTACTTTAAAAAGAGCAAATTCAGAAACCCAATTAGATTGGCATAGCTAAAATGGGCTCATTTTGTACAAAATGTTTACTACTATTCCTTATATTTTTAAGTAGATTACTGAACCAAAATCTTCAGAGCTTTTCCACTGGGCACGTTGGACATCATTACACAGTGGGGTTTTTTTCATCCTGTGAAATCAGTAAGAATTTTACTGGGTGGGAGTAAATTGAATCCATTAGAGCAATTCATACACCTTTTAAACAGTCATGAATCTTACTTGTACTATTCCTTCAGCAAAGAGTTGCAAATAACATTTTGCAGGTGTTTTAATATGTGATGTGTATCAAATGCCTTCACGTTTCCTTTGAAGAACTATCGTAATCCTCTGGCAGTAACAGCTGGCTGACCCCTTGCAAATAAAACTGTGATAAAGCAATAAAGATCAGACATCATATATCCTATGGAGACAAATATTGGTCTACTAGAGAAAGCGAAAGTATAAGAGAAATCATTCAATGTATTTCAAATGTTAAGGAGAAGAAAACATTGTCAAATAGTTGATTGGAAATTCAGTACAGAAGCCATGCTGGCAAAGTATAAAAGTGCTGTACTTAGAAGAACAGCCACAAAAACGCAGTACTTGCATCCTTAATGGAAATGCTGGATTTGGCAATCTGGAAAGAAGGAATGCCAAATGATTAAGGAGCAACTTTGCTTGCGAGAATAAAAATTATTATCCGCATTAAGGCTGTATTTCTCTGCCCTTTCAGAACTAGCCTGCAGCATCTAATTGTTGAATTTAAAATGATAGCTGAAAATCTCTGAGCATTTACTGTTATGTGGCCTCAGCACTTGCAAGCAGAGATGGTAGCTGTCTAAAGAGCACAACTGCCTGCCATCGTTCTGCCTCGATTTTATATGTATTATCCCTGCTGCTCTGTGGATGTTAATTCCTAGCCCAAATGGGCGAAGATGACATGTTATTAAGTACAATAAATCTTCCCATATAACCATCAGCCCAACTATTTTCTTGAAGAGGATTGACAAGCTTATCTTAAACAAATCCCTAAAAGGGCTCTGTGAAATTATTAGAAGTTGTATGTTTACAATGATGCCAGAAGATCAGCAGGTTTATACACTGATCAATCATTTATACACTAGTGTGAAACTGGCATCCAAGGCTGAGTCTCCTCATCTATCAAGCAGTTCTCACAAAGGTTAGGGATAGTAAACTTGTGCTCAGACATAAATATAGCTATAAAAATGTTCTAAAAATGCTAAGTATTGAGAATTATGGCATGAACTGATAGGATTTAATATTTCAGAATAATTTCTATGTACAATCCTGATCACAAACAATTTGCCCAGGTGTCACCTTTTTCCTAAGTCCAGGTGAAGCCCATCCATTGCTTTTCAGTGCAGTAAATGTCCTTGCAGACAGATACAGAGTATGTGCTCACCCAACGTTAGTCTCAAATAACTTTTGTGGATAGGGTAATATTGACGTTTGCTCTCTGTACCATGGAAAGTGTTTTTGAAAGAACAGCCTGGGAACTCCTGGAGAAGCTGGAGCTGGGTGCAGAGAGGAAGTCCACAGGCCTCTGTTTGGGCCTCTGGCTCTCATAGGGTGTCCACTTTGGAAGGGATTGATTCTTCCTGTTTCCAAGCAAAGACTGGATCTGACTGAGTGAAGAAAAACGGAGAGAGGTCTGGGAAGGGAAGTCCATGGTTCTATGCGGTCCCACAGGAATACAGAACAGTCAACAGACTTGGTCCTGTTAGTTCACCTGAAAAGGTTAGTGGCATTTTCATATTCTTTTCCTTTCCACCCCAATCCTTAACTTTATGCATATGGATGTGAGCACACATGCTTTCAACAGTGCCATTCTCTCAGCTTCTGTCTCATCACTTCACAGGGTGCCTTCTTCAGTGTGGCCTTACAAGCCTTTAAGCATGAGGTTCTTAGGGACATGGTTTAGTGCCAGTGTTAGGTTAACAGTTGGACTCAATGACCTTGAGGGTCTCTTCCAACCAAAATGATTCTATGATTCTATAAATATTTGCACATGCGTGAGTATCAGGAACATGCAGGACCCTTCAGAGCACTGGGAGCACAGTGGCAGTTACCACAGATGGGAAATCATTAGGTTGTCTTCTGACATAAATCAACGCACTCATCAAAAAAGTTGCAGAGAAAGTATAATATCTTTCAAACTAAGCATTTAGAATAAATAACATTAAACATTTTGTTTCCTTTTCCTGTCAGTTTTCCTGGGCTGTGCCTTAATTCCACCTTGGTTCTCCTTTCCTCTTGCTTTTCCCTGTTTTTCTCCCCTCTCTTTTCATAGAGCATGTATTTGTTTCCCAATTTCTTAGCCGTTCTCCTTATTTCACCTTTATTTCAGACCTTCAACATTCATAATCCCAGAACTACGTTTCTCAATTTATATTTTCATAATTATAGAAAAACTATTATAACATCATTCAAGCAGATAAAAACCAAAAGTTAAAAGGATTTCTTCTGTTTGTTTATTTTTATATACATCTAGTATTACTTTCTAAACTTTAATGGTAAAAGCATTATAAATACTGTTGTCACTCTTAGCCTGCTTGGGAGGAGGAGGTGAATGTCATCATATAGTAAGTATACATGGGCTGTTATAGCTATCACTCAGATCAAAGCCCACTGCATTGACCAATTCCATTTTTTAACAGGAAAATAATGCAGCAATTCGTCACTTTTCCAGTCTAGTTAATGTTTTCTGCCTTTTTTCTTAGAGTAGAATTTCTGAACTAGCTAGTTGACAGTTTGAGGTACTTGGTACTTTTCATTTCTAGATCATTGACTCAAGTATAGCACATATTTGAAGAAAATTGACTAAAATTGAATCTGGAGGATGACTGATGGCCGAACTATGTGGGGAAAAAAAAAAAAAAAAAAAGAAGTTGTTTTCTGCTCAGCTCGTAGTAGACAGATGCCAATAACAAAAAACCCCACATATATCTTAACCCTGTACTGACAAACATAGTAACTAGGAAGACCCAGAAATAAGTTAAAAACATACCTACCTCTGGATACCCTTGATCATTGGACTCCTAGCTTTAGCTGTGTAATACCTATTTCCAGAACTGGAATTTACCCAGGCATGCCTCTCAAATATCTCAGAATCAGCATCAAATATCATTGTGCCCAAAAGGTGAAATCTCTTCTGAAGAACAGTAGCTGCTCTGCTTGCTCCTGACAGGACTGTCCTTGTAGATTGGGCACATGATGGACATGGATGCGGTGTGAATCTGTTAAGAGAGAGCTGATGCATTTTGGCAGGGCTATGTGGTAGAGCCAAATGTCAACTTTCATTGGCTTGTGTCTGCCTTGGAAAGTACAGCAGAGTCTTTGCATTCCCACTCCACCGTGCCATTTGAATCTTGTTGAATTAGTAAAGTGAATTAACCTACTATTTGACACTTCCTCCTCGAAAGTTTCCAAGAAATTTAGTCTCTAGTGATTACCGTTTTGCTTTGTCAGCCATCTTCTAGTGACAGATTACTCCCAATTCCCAATGAACATAACGAGGTATTTAAGATAAAAATAGTCCTCCTTCTGTGTTCCACTCTCCCATTTAGATAATCTGATTTTTAACTTGCATTCTCATTTAAAGAAGTAATTTGTCCTTATAGCAATGAATGGCTGGTCCTCCCATCCTTCCAGGGCTGCATTAATATTGTTGCTTTTAAAAACAGTATGACAGGCAAACCAGCCTTGGCACTACAGTGGCGGGTCATACACTTGCACACATTTGGGTAACATGAGCAAAGGAACTGTAGTTCTGTATTTATATTTGCAACATGTCCAAGTTCTGGAGCTAAATGCACATACTTTCAGAGCTGGTAGCAAGGGTGACATTTCTGATTGTTATATTTTCCTGTCCTTAGAGATATAGGACTTTTTCAACAACAATCAGTATATTCAGAAATTTGACTTTAGTTTCAACAATGTTGCCTTGATTCCTTGTGTCATTACGTATGCCATCTAGATCTCAAAACAACACAAACCCAATTATGGAGCCTTTCGAAAAACAATTTCAATGAGCAATAGTATTTCAAGAAACAAAACCCTTTAATGGATAGCTGCTGAATTTAATGCTTTGCTTTAGCTGGATTTTTTTTATGCTAGTACATTTCATTTTGATATCTGAAAGCAAAAGTTTCTTATTTTCCCATCAAAATAATTTCCTTATGAAATTACATTGCTTATCTGCCCACCTGTTTATCAATCCCCCTTCCTAATAACTTTTAAACCCATTGTCCAGTTTCTACAAAATTTAACAGAGACTAACATCTTAAAAATATCTAACTCCCAGAAGTGTTCTGAAGATCAATGGCTGGGTAAAAAAAGAGAGCATTAGCTAGTGATCCCACGAAGGGAAAGCCAGGAGATTCAGCACTTAACAGCACGTGGCTGACTAATCAGCACAAATCTCTTTTCAGACCTGCTGCACTACCTGCCTTTTCCTGGTCATCTGTCATGCTGAACAAAGTTAGGCAGGGTACGTGGGAAACATTGCAAGTACTTCTGTGTGTGTGTGTGTGTACAAATGTATGGAAAGCGGACTGAAGCCAAGAGTCCTATAGGAGAGAGGCTGTAAGAGACATTTGGAGCATGTGGGAAGCATGGAAGTATGGAAAGGTCCAGGGTGTGGAGGGAGCTGGAAGTGAAGTGAAGGATCTGAAGACATGAGAAAGATGGGTGTCATAGACAGAAGGTGCCTGGGTCTAAGAGGAAACAGGGAATTGCTATGGAACCCCATTTTTCAAAAGAAACTGTAAAAATTCTGTTTCAGTCCAGGCTCAAATTATTGTTTCTGCTGTTTGTTTCAGCTATTGAATGAAAAAATGGTTATTTACCCAACAGTTATACTTAAAAATATTTGCAACACAGGCATGGCCAGTAGCTTTCACTCAGAGCTTTGCTGTGGGGGCAGCTCACAAAATGTGCTGGGGAACTGGCACTGCCTATAAAGTTCTGACCGATAAGATCTCAGGCTGTGCTTCAGATAATTTGTTCCCTTGTTCAACCGAAGATAAAAAAGGTAGAACAACCGACCTGCCTCCACTGATGATAATCTTTCTAGGAGATACTATCATTTCAGCAGCTGCTGTAAGAAACTTTTCTGAAGGTCGGTGCATACAAAATAATCAATTCTCATCTACAGATCACAATTCAAATGTGCCAAATGCTACCAGGACTTATGCTACTGGGTTTGTGAGATTAAGTCCGCAATACTGATTGAAGCCATGATGTTTGCTGCAGCTGACAAACTAAATGGGCCATGAGCCATGCTTGGGAACTTCTTTTAGCTTCCAGAAAGTAGATACTAACCGTTTCTAATGAGCAGTAGGCAAACAGTACCCACAGTATAAGTGGTTTGTAGATAAGCAAAAAGCTATATTCACAAATGCCGTCAATCAACACTTTGCAGCAATTTCCTTTTAAAAGAAAAAGATAGAGAAGCGCTGGTCTAGGAAACTCAGCATTTTGAAGATGCAGCATTTCTCTTGTCACAGCTGTGGAATAAAAGCAAATGCCATTAGCACACAGCCTCACTGGCCCTGTACCAGGGTGTGCTGTGTCCGGCGGCTCCATCCAGGCTCCAGTCACCTTTTAGGCTGAGCCCATGCCCAGCACCTCCCATGGACAACATGGGGCATGAGTGGTTTTGCCAGCAGATTGGACATCCAGGATAAACCATCTCCTGATTTCTACTGCAGCTGCAACAACCTCCTTCAGCCCTCACAGCGGTGCGAGCAAGAACTGAATCAAGCCTGTGATCTTTGTTCTAACAAAATTGTGAAGACAGTTTTCTTCTCCTGCAACAAAGGCCTCATTATCCTCTGTCCAGCTAACTAAAGCTAGAGATCGACCTGGAATTGGATTATAACTCCTGGCTCAAAGCACCTTAAAAATAAAAAAAAAAGGTGGGCAGAATTCAAAGTTGTTGCCGCCCAGTGGAAAAATCTTCTTAATTCAATTACTTCTCATGCTGAGACAGTATTCAGAGAGCGTTAGGTACATCTGAACTCAACTTGTGGCAGCATATTCTTCCATGCACACGGGAGGGAAGGAGGTGGCGGCAGCGCTGCGGGGATGTGGTGGGGTGTGGAGGTGCTGGCCCTGGGGTCTCTGCCTGGTCCAGGCCTGCAGGCGGCTGCGGCAGCGTGGCTCCACACCAGCACCGAGCCCGGAGGCGACGCGGCTCAGCGCAGCATTGAGCTGACACAGCCACACTGAGTTGAGGACTCAGCTAATATCCACACAGCACCTTGTGCCAAGGGAATGCGCTTGGAGCTGCTGGTTTGGTCTCTGCATTTCAATCTCCTTCTGTCGTTTCCCTCTTCCGGATATACCGTTTCCATCTGGGAAGGAGCATTTCGGGTATTTTTGTCTTTGGCCATGTGTATATCACCTAACGGAGCAGTGTGCACAGATCTCCTTACAACAGCCCATCCAGACATAGGGCAGAGCCTGGCTCGGGTCGTCACAGCCTCGTAGCTGCGTTATTGCAGTACTGGTGGAGCTAAGAAACTCTGTTGTCCTGCAGGATTTACAGGCTTGAGCTGAGAATTAACCCTCTGTCATGGTTGCACCCTGCCTTCAGACACAGGCAGGTGTGCAGGGTCCTCAGAGTTGTGCCGTTTTGTGTGAAGAGCAAACACCACGTGTCCCCCAGCATCACTGCCCAGTCTGCCTTGTCAAGAGCTTGTCTAGCCCTCTGCAATCAAAAGAAATACAATGAGGTGCAGGAAAGGGAGAAGTAATTCTGTACTGGAATAACTACAGTTGGTTGGATTCAAAATGAACACTGTATTTTTGCTCAAAAGTACCCAAAAAGCAGGACAGGAGGAGGCTGGAACTGGTCCTTGCCTTCAGGCCAGAGCAGAAGAGTGGGAAGTCTAAAGGCTGTTTCCAATTCTGCATGACTTTGAGCAAGCACATAACTGCTCCATGCCTCAGTTTCCCCTGAGGCTTCAGCACTATTTGCCTGCCTCCAGCATCTTCTGTAAGGATTTTTCAATTAAGGCTTCTGAAATGGTTAGAGTTCCTCATGAGGAAGATATGAAAGTGCATATTACTGTAAAACGCGATTTACTTAAAATAAATCTCATGAAACATTTGTCAAACAGAGAAAGTTGAAAGGAGGTGCTGTTTTGTTCAAATAGTGCAAGGGAGAAGCAAAGAGGGAATAGCGCAAATCTCATCCCGCTCAGTGTTTCTCCAGCAAATGCAGGAGGTGAGGTGTGTCTATCTATAGCGAGCAGGGCAGGATGTTTTGGGAGGACGGTGGTGCCAGGGGGACAAGGTGACACCTGCACCTCGCGGTGCTGAGCAGCTTGCAGGCGGCTGCCACACTGCCAGCTGCCAGGCAGGATCCAGCCAGGGCTGAGCACTGCTCTCGTTAGCGCCATGCTCTCATTAATGCCACACTCTCATCAGTGCCGCATGCTTGTTAATGCCACGCCAGGCTCCTCTGCGCTCCAGTCATCTCAGGGCTTTTGCTTTTTCACTTACGCAAGCATCAACCCCTGAATCTGTGCTGTACAGGGAAAAAACTCTGCATCTCATTGATCAGCGGGCTCAGCAGGGTGCGTGCACATCGAGTGAGTGCCATGAGAAACTTCAGCTGCTTCAGCAACTGCTCTGGCCGAGCTGCTGGGGATCAGCATTCACCAAGATACATACAAATAAAACTCGTGCATTTGCTTTGATATCTCAGGCTTTGTCTGCTACAAGCGTCCATATCAGTGATCAGCTAACTCACAGCAAATTCCAAGGAAAAGAAAGATGAACCAAAAAAGTTGCAAGTCGTGCAGAGGTTTTCTCTGTGTGGCTTTACCTCATTAGTTAGAAATCTTTGATTTTTTTTTTTCTGCTTTCTCTAAAAGTTTCAGATATTTGATCAGGAAGAATAAAAACATACCACATGAAGTTAGGAACCATCCTCCCAAAACAAATAGGAGTAGTGAGCAGAAGATGGAGCAGCTCAAAACAGCACAAGCAGAACAAGCAAGTTGAGCTGCAAACAGTAAACATGTGGAAATCAAGCTCTGTTACCACAGAAATCACCACCAGACATCATGGAGCTAAATTCAATGAATAAAACATTGGCTTGGAGAAGTTTTCCCCACTCTCCCAATTGAATATAGAGTGGTTTTCATGCAGTTTTCCAGCAGGTGTTTGGTCCAAGACAGCAAGAGGTCAGTTTGTCAGGCAGAGAAATGAGTGGGTTTCTCCACAAGCAGCTGTTTCTGCCCCCGGATCAGTGAGGGATGTAGTTTGCAATGTGCTGCTGTGCACCAGCATCTACCATCACCCCAGTACTGCCCAGACCGCTTTGACCAGGAGCTGGTTAAATCAGCTCTGTCTTCAGCTGATACATCTTTCCGTGATTATGAGGCTGTCATGATAAAGGGGGCAAATTGACCATTGTAAGGCAAACAAAATGCTGCCTAATCCATCAGGAGGTGTCTCCAGCCCTGGGGATTCTTGTGCTCCGTGGGAGGACAGACGTGTGTCTCTCGCTAACAGAGCTCCCTCCAAATGCATTTACCTGGGTTTCACTGCAGGCTGTTTGCATGGCTAACATTTTAGTAGCACTGGAAAACTCAATCTTTAAGAGCCTGAAAGCGCATTATAATACATATCATTCCGTTCACATCTTCGTAAGTAGCAAAACAAGTATGAATTGGTTAGAAACTGATCATTTTTTATGCTTGGCAGTGTGGCTTTGCATCTGAACCACTATTATTTTCACTCTGGGGAGAGGAGAACAGCTTTTTCCTAACACAGTAGCAGGACAAAAGTAAGATTTTTTTATTCTAGTAAGTGAACTGAAATAAGGATATTAGAACGTAAGTCTACTTATCTTTCGTATACACACTTTTAGTCTCCATTAGAATATATAGTCTCCGTTAGCAACGAATGTGTTATGACACAGTAGAGTGCTTTGGATGTTCTCCTGGATGCTCATATTAAGGATGTGCATTGTATAGGAGCTGATCCAACAGCTCATCACCACCAAGTGGAGAAGGGCCGGTTGTCTTCTCCACCTCAACCCTCTGCCCCCAGGTGCAGGCTCAGTCCTCCTGCCTCATGGCTGCTGGGCTGTGAGCTCACAGAGAGAATTTAGGGGGAAAAAAAAAAAAGTGAATACATTCCTGTTGTGTTAATGGTCAGATCAGATCACAGAAACATCTCGCAAGCTCCAGCAGCAGCCAGCCTGTTATTGCACAACTCATGGTCTGTGGGTTCAGGAGGGAGAGTAGCGAGGGAGAATCCTATTGGTAGCAAGGAGCTGTTAGGCTGGCACAGCTGCTTGCTGACCTTCAATATGTCTCAGACCCTTTGGAAAGACTGGTGCATCCTGAAGTGGTCAGCACATACTGCAGAGGAGGTATCAGCCAGCTGTGCGGTTTAATCTGAGACATCGTCAGGAGGGTTTTCCACTCAGGTAACTGCACAGAAGCCTTCCAGCCTTGGCACCTGTTTGCATTAAATGCTGTATTCACTGTAGTTAACTACAGCACCAATATGTGAATGAAACTGGGCCATGCATCTACAAAAACTAAATAAGGCATTATTAACACGTCCATCAGCTATCGAGGATGTGATACATTTTGCGAACTGTTTATTAATTCTGTACAAAACCAGTGACAGGTACAGTATTGTTTCCACAGCTGGGGGTGAAGGATGGCTCATATGCAAACCTGAAACATCTGCCTGGCTTGGAGATTTACCATCCTTTTCTTAAAATGAGTAAAATGTATGAACATTGGAGACATTCACCTGAACTCCTCAAAACAAATCAGTAATTGCTAACTATTAATCCCATTATACTTTAATTTTGTGAATTGTGAAACACTTTTCAGCGTCATGGAACAGATTGTCTGATCCACTTGGGAGCTGACGAAACTTAACAGCAATGAACTCTTTCTTTTTGAGACACAGTGCCCTGTCTCGGAAAAGTAGGTGAAGCCAAGTGCCTTACAACTCTGAAATTGTCTGACTTCACCAGTGCAGAGGCAGGGGGGAGCAGAGTAAGGGTACAAGGAACCTTAAAGCCTTTCACAGAGTGGGATGACCCTCACAAGGAGTGCGAGCCTACCCTGCCAACGCCACTGAGAGCTTTTCGCTGACCTCAAGGAGAGCTGGATCAGGCCAGCAGCAAAGAGGGATAGTCCACATGATAAAAGCACTGCTATCCTCCACAGTGAGAGCACCCGTGCAGGAGTTAAGTGTGCTTTATAATCATGTCTTCAGCTAATTTCCCTCATCTTTCCTCAATGTGCCTTAGACATGCCCCACCTGAGCACAACCATTTAGTGTTGGCACCATACAATTTAATTGAGCTGATTTCCAAAAATACTCAGTGTTTCCTCAGCAGCCTTACACTGGCATGCATTCCTATATTCAAACTCCCATGGTAGCACAAGGAAAACTGGAGTATGTGTAAGGAATTTTTATATTTACAGACACTCTGGGACTCACAGTTACACTTTTGGAGTTATATGCATGATTTTTTTCCCTCTGTGTTTAAAAAGGATGTGTATAGCAGCACTACAATATTATTACACATTGTAATTACACAGCCTAATTACATCATTATATGTCTTTACACTAATTACACAATTAAAAATCATTACAGAAATTATGTGAATGTATATGAGTCAATTAAAATATTTTTAAACCCACTGAGGCAACTGATTAACAAATATCCATTGAGGGGTAGCAGGCAAACCTGCCAAATACATGGTATGATACCCCCTTGGGTCCTATGAGAAACCTTTTTGCACTGTTGTTTTACTCTCTGGTGAATGAAAATGTGAAATATCATAGGTAAACGTTAAAAAGAACCATTTTGTGCTCCATGCACCTGGAGCAGAATTTCGTAACACCTAACTAGCATGGTTACTCTATAACAAAAGATTTATAGCCAAGATCTGGTGCCGATGTCTCGGGAACCTGGCGAAGTGTGTCATTAATGGCGACTCGAGCTGCTGGTTCACTGGTTTGCATCCAGCCCTATCCATCATGAGCTTGAACCAAACAGGATGGTTGTGAACATGTACAGAGAGCAGGGACGTTCTAGAGCAGGAGTACACCAAGAGGTCTGGACGGAAAACAGGCAGCCTGTGGGGTTTGGTGCCACCAGGGGCAGTGTGGAAGGCACAGACGTGGCTGGACTGGGTGTTGGTGGCAGCTCTGGTGCCATCAGGCCTACCAGGGGAAGATGCTGGAGGCCATTGTCCAGGCAGCAGAGCATGGGCACAGGTACGCACATACGTCCTCTCTGTCGTATGGTGTCTGGGTGCCCTATGGTGAGGAGCACAGCTGCTGCCTTGCTCCGTTGAGGAGGGCCTGCAGAAGACATGGGGGTGTCCCTTCCGCTGTTAACAAGAAACACAGGACCTAAGTCTCTCACACAGAAAGTCCCATTTTCCAGAGAACATCTGGCAGCCTATTGATGGGGAATTGTGGACAAATCTGTTTCTACTGAACACGCTTCTGGTCTTTGGAAACAAAGACTTAATTTTTCAGGGCTGTTAGTATAATGTTTTCTGTAAGTACTAAACTCACCTGAGAAAATTGTAAGCCCTGGGACATTTCCAGAGTGAAGCGAAATGTGACTGGCTCATTTATCCCAAACATTGCCAAGGAGCAGTCTCATTATGATAACAGCACAGACAATGAATAGAAAACAATAATTTATCAGTTTTGTCTATATCTTGCTTTATTTCTGCCTAAGCAGTAAGGGGTATTAAAGTACGCACAGGATTTGTGTCTAGATTAACAGCAGATCAGTAGCCTAATTGATGCCAAATTAGTCGCAGGCTCCCAGCCCTGTCAGCAGTGAATGAGTAGGTATTTTTCCAGCATGAGCCTGCTTCGGGGAATCCCACTCCCAGGCTTTATGGTTCCTCTTTACATGTGAAAGCAAGAACATTATTTAGGCTTTGATGAACAATGCCTCCTACCTGCAGCATAACCATTAGAAGCTCAGCAGATGTGTTTCATGAGATATATAACCCTTTCAAGCTCCTTTTTATCCTGAAGGCACAATAAAACCTTCACACAAGATAAAGATAGTGAGTCTAACTTCCCTGGTTTTGTTCAGCTTCATGTAAATTTGTTCTGTTTACAGTTCATTTTGCGGTTTCATTCTCCATTCATTCCATATGGTTATTTTAAAATATCTGTATTGGTGTCTCCCTGTATATATCTCCCACTCTATTCTGGGCTTTACTTTTATTTTCCTGAACAGCAGGGCTGCTCTGTTCAAGAAGCTCTTTCTTTTTCCTCCTCATTTCTCACAGTTCAGTCAGTCTTCTGTATTTTTCTCACAGTGGCTAAGGTACTTCTCCCATGAGTTCAGGCAAGGCTCAGACAGCAGTACCCAACATGGTATAGGTATGGAGCCCATACACTGGTTTCAAGTACATCACACCAGCGAGCTGATTACAGCTGTACCTCTCTTGGCCAATGCTTCATACATCCAGCAGGACCAGCTCTGCTTCTTTCCCTGTCTGAAGTATGGTTGGAGCCCAGTTCTTCAACCCAGTCTGGGGACTTAATTTCCAATGTGATTCAGAGATGCAAGGAAATTCCACACAGAAGGACCAGAACTATCTTTCATAGCAGTCTGGGGATGAACTGCCATCTGGATATACCTATTTTCATCCAGTGGCTTTTAAAGGAGCCTAGATGGTCAGCTTTGATTAGATTCCTGGTTTTAAAACATTTAATGAACACTGCAACCTTCCTCCCAGTGTAAATAAAACTGAAATACAAAAGCACGTCATCCAACTTGTCCATTGGAGAAGGGTCGGCACATCTTCCTCATCTAGTTTGGGCTCCCTCACTACAACTGCATTAATAAGCTGTACAGGAATGAGAGCTGAAGCATCGTTTCCAGTTCTCCAGGCTATTAGCATACTGTCAGCACATAACATTGCCCAGAGCCACTAGGCATTAGGGAGGGAGTGGGTAATTTTGGGTGGAGGGGACTGGAGGGAGGCAGGGCTGGGGACGGATGCATGCCGTGCACTGCCGCCTGCCCTCAGGACCAGAGAGGGGGACATGACCTGTTCAATTTACCCGTGTAGATGTAACCCCAGACCCCAGTGTGAAGGCCTGCTCCGGCAGGTTGTGCAAATGTTCCGTATGCTGCAGCAGTTGCTGCTACTGGGGCTTTTCCTTCTGTCTCTGCTGGTTTTTACCTGTCCCAGCATCTTCTGGTACATCTCCCTCCACATCCTCTCGCATCACTCCTGCTCAGCCCCTCCTAACAATGGGGAGAGAAGATTTCCATTCCAGCTCTGCCTCGTTGCAGTAAATACACACTGCATGCAGTCTAAATTCATCCCTCCTGCTGGAATTTACCTTTGTTTACTTAAGTAACAGCACAACATAAACCTTAATCTGAAGTTCCTCTTGACCTTGGCAGCTTTCAGAGTTTTCCTCTGCAGGGCTCCCAATGAGCCAAAGAAAATAGTGAGCCTTTGGGGCAAGGACAGTAGGCACTGAAAACTGTAGATCATTAAGCATGTTTAGCAGGCTGACCTGGATTTAAAAAAACAAATGTGACAAGTATCTGTAAATTAAGCCAGAGATTTTGTGGTTGCATCTGCTTCACTGAAAGACAAAGACATTTCATGAATGTAATGACATGTGGAAACCAAGTTAAATTAGGCATCAAATACATCTGATAATATATTGTTACAAAGAAAATTGAAAAATGAAATGTTTCAGATGGCAGGTCTTTAAATGAGAAATGCAGCACTTTGGGGATCCCTGTTTACTGTGTGTTTTTTCTGGGGGCGAGAGAGGGAGCAGGAGAGCTGTAACATCTCGCAGCCATAATCGAGGGCTCAATCCTGCATCCCTCATGCAAACTAAATTCCCCAAGCCAATTTTTTAAGTAAACAGAACAGGACCTTTCCTTTAATATCTGCCCTCTGCTGAATCATCAGTGCTGGAAGATGAAGTCCTCTCTCAGCTTGGATGCAGCAATAGGATTAACACCCTGCTATCAGCCCCTCCTGCCGCCTGTTCATCCATCAGTGTCAGTTCTGCCTTTCCCTCAAAATTAGATTAATCTGTCATTCTCAAAGTGATAGCTCGAACTATTTTCACACAGCATTGCTGCAGAGAAAATGTCTGAAGAGCTTGTTTCTCCACTAACTTACTCTACACCATTGCTCTGCATAAGCGGCAGCAACTACAATGGGCTGAGACCAGACCAGATCCCCCTGTGCGCTTGCACAGGCTTCATTAAAACTAGACTCTTGCCTTTTTTAGTTCCTGAGCACCCCAGTACAATCTCTTCAAGGGTGAGATTGTGCCATTTACTAAATATTCCGTATCTATAACTGGACCAGGGAGCAGCTGAACAGCGAAGCCCCCTGTAACTTTAAAAGGCAGACTTCCTCCCTGGCATCACATCAGTCAAATTCCAGAGAAATTGCCCCCATGATGTATCTGACCTACTAACTAGGGTGATTTAATACAGCTCTAAGTGATTTAACCTGCATCAATAGGGAAATAATTTGAAAGTTTCTGGCATCTGAATAACTTGTGGATAAATTTTTTACATCTCCGTTATGTAACTAAATTTGGAAAATAAGTTTCTCAGACCATATGTCTGGCACTTAAGTTCCCAACTTCGGACTTGACAGGTGATCTTAAGCAAGGTCCTCAGCCACTCCACTGCAGGTGATGTGTTTTCTCAGTATACGGCTTTTGTAGAAAGCTCCAAATGGCTGGATGCTCTCGAGGAAATTCGGTACTTGAGCGAGCAGATCATTAAACGACACAGCAGACACCAGGAGACTGGCTGACATAGGAGACAGCCCATCGCTCACCTTTCTGCTTCTCGGTGGTTTTCATGGTTTAACAAGTTTGTCATATGCACAGCTCACAGATAGCACTGCTTCTAGACATGACTAAAAATGCAGAAGAAATGAAAAAATTGTAAATGGAGATATTTTTTTCCTGTTCAGACTCCTGCCAACCCTGATATAAGCATTGTTGATTTTCTCCCTTTCCCCAAATGTGTATTTTTCTAGAAGAAACAGAAAAAAGCTTTTCATTGCTATTTCTATATAAACATAAGATCAAGAGAATGGTGCTGTGTGGGCATAGTAAAATAAAATGGAGTTTTACTTTCTATTAGAAAAACAAATAATTATGACTTGAGGAAGAAAGAGCATTTTGCTAAGCTCTAATGAATTTGAGTAGTATCAGCTATTTAAGGTCAGAAATTCATTCCTTGCAGATAGAAAGATTATTTTTGATGGTGGAAAATAAGGACTGCTTACAAATCATGACTGACTTGTTGATACAAATTATTTTTCTCTTTTTAGACAAAAATATTTAGATTTAAATTTAGTTCACAGTATTTTTCTTGGTTTTAATCCATTCACATACAAAAGCTAACAGCAATCTAAAGGAATATACATAAAGTTCAGACACCACAAGGTTATCTTTACATGTGTGTTCTATTATTAAAGTACATAGTAATTTTGATTTTCTTCTAATCTGTCGGCATTCAGGAAAAAAATGTGCTAGAACATAAAAACTCTCCACAATTTGCCAGCAACAAACAACAAGATTTTCTTGACATTAGTTTGGGAAGGAGAAAACATCTCTCAATAAATTTTCAATAACTAAAGGGCTAATGCGTATTTTGATCCCACATCACTCTTCAGACTGAAGCAGAAGTAGCCCCAAGTGTTCATAAGCCTGATCAAGCAGTTCATATTCTATGAAAAGTAAAAAAAAAAAATAAAAAAAAAACCCCACACAACAACAACAAAACAACAACAAAAAAACACACTTCGTGCTTTCTCCAACCCAAAACTCTAAAAAAAAGTAGAAAAACATTTTGCTCGTTGAGATCAAATTGGGTAGATCCCAATCCACAGCAGTAAACTTACAGCATTTGGGATCCTCAGCCTTGTCTCTGAGAGGCAGAGCACATCCATCTCCCCTCCAAAAGAAAAAAGAATAAATGGTATGCTTAAAAAAATAAAAAACTATCTAGTCCAAAAAAGAAAATCTGAACAAGGGATTTTTTAATGTTAGAAGTACTTAATGAAATTCAAATGCTGTCCATTGGTAAGACACAGAAATCTTACTGACAGTGTGAGTTATGCTGCCAAAGAAACACAGGGAAGGTGGAAAGCTACAGGAGGGCCTGGCTGTGGGAAGTGGCATTTCCATGGCTGACATCTCCACATCTCACGTCTTCACCAAATTCCACCCCACTGTGCACGGGACCATGCAGGGAAGGGCCTGCAGGTACGTTAAAATGTGTTTGAGCTCCCTCGGGGTGCGATCCTGTCACCTCGGTTCAGAAGAAGGTGCCATGCGGGAGGGGAGGCAGTGGCGTTGGATTTGTGTCCTGGTCCTGTAGGACATTGGTTTCTTTGTGCCTCAGGCTTCTCAGCTCAGCTGCACAGGTATGGATGAAATGCACATTCCTGAAGTCTTGCAGCTCTCCCTGGAAAGCCCTTTTCCTTTTCCTTTTCCTTTTCCTTTTCCTTTTCCTTTTCCTTTTCCTTTTCCCTTTTCCCTTTCCCTTTCCCTTTCCCTTTCCCTCTCCTGCTCTCACCAGGTAGCTCATTGCCAGGAAATGCTGAGCTCCACCTTTTTTCTTGCAAAAAGAGGTCAGTAACACTGTGGGCGAGAGGAGAAGCCACTGGCCCACAGGGAAGCCCTGGGGAGGTGATGGGGCAGGGGATAAGTAATGGGCGATGGGCTGATGCTAATGGGACCAGGGACCTGCTGATATCATAGCCAAGAGGGAGAGCAAAAACTGAAACAAGCTGCAACTTGCCGGCTGACAGCAGAAGAAACACAGGAGCTCTTCGAAGAAAGCATTTTGTTATCACTTTGATATGGACCAATGAAGGGTGACCTTCAGCAACCTGACCTAGTGAAAGATGCCCCTGCCCATGGCAGGCGGGTTGGACTAGCTGATCTTTGAGGGTCCCTTCCAACTCAAACCCTTATGACTCCAGGGTTTCTGAGTCCTTTGCTGACGATGGGCTAGGGCATTTCTTCACACCAAGAATTACAGTGCTATGGTTTCATCCCATTCATACTGCCACGCTCCATGTCATGAGAGCAGGGTGAGGGACAGGCCACCAGCACTGGTGACACAGCACAGACCATCGTGGCCACCAGCCCCTGCTGCTCCTGGGTCAGGCACTGCGGCATGGCCGGTCATGGGTGAAGCCTGGGCTAAAGCTGCCAGAAACCCTTCCACTTCTCCCTTGACTGAAACCCTTTCGCTGCTGTGTAAATGAACTCACGGTGTTGCAGTGAACAGAAATCACCCAACAGCAGTAACTTCTGTGGGGCTACAACGCCCCAGCTGTTTGAAAATCTAGATTTCATGAAGCCTGATCACGTCAGTGAACAACCTCTTGACCCTGGTGTCCATCTATCACACAGACCAATGTGTTTGCCAACTGGAATATCCAATTGGACAGTCAATTATTTAATAAGCTTTCCTTCCTACATGGAGTTTATTGATTTCCTCTTCAAGTGAGAGCAAAAAACTACATTGTCAGAGTTGGTAGTCTGCAGCTCTTGCATCCTTTCCTCATGTATCCTTTGTTTTATTTCCCTCTGTGTGATTTCCATCATCCCCTATTGTCACAGATATGCTTCCTGTCTCTCTGTGCCCTGAAGCATCTCATTTTCTTTTCATTTGTACTTTGATTAACATCTTCATAAATTTTGCTTTCCTCCACTCACTGTGGAGTACTTTCCCTAGGAGGCTCTTTTTTGTGAAAAACATTATTTTGGGGGTTGGCTTTTTTTTTTNTTTTTTTTTTTTTTTTTTTGTATTTGTCATTAATTTCCACTTTATCATTTCTCTTCAGCAATTCCAGGTATTTTATCCTGTTCTCACTATTGATTTCTTGATTGTACAAGTTAGCAAGGTTTTGTTTAATTGTTATTAAATCTGCTGATATAAATGTTCATCTCTACCAGCCAGAATGCTATGCTTCTATTTGCCTGCAAATGTGGAGTTTGGGTCTAATTTGCCCCTCACTTCTGCTTGTTTAAACAGGACAATTATAGAAAGTCAATAGGTTATAGCATGGCCAAACTGGTAGAGGTTCACAACAGAGACTGCAATCAAGCCTTCCAGTTTTCCACCAAATAACTCATTCACCATCTTTTTGAAAACACACAACTGACTCATTAGTTTTCCTGTTTGTTACCCTTTCTACCTCCTTTAAAAAAAAAAAAAAAATCAGGAAATATTTCTGTGCTTAATCACATATTAGTGAGAGATATTGCTCAAGGAAGTTTTTTCCCTTGTAACTCAGCTACCTGCACTCTTGCATCCCAGGAGCAGCTACAGCAGCTGCTTTCCCTGGAAAGTCATGGGAAGAAAAGATGTGAGTGGTCCTGGAGGAAGGAGTGTGGGCTGGGAAGAGAGCAAGATCTTAAATTTCTTGCTATATCACCATGAGACCAGACAGTTGCCTGCTGAACATACACAGATGATCTGCAGCTTGTCAGTAGAGATTACCATTTGGGAACCATTCATGAGCAGGTGGAAAATTACTCCCTCCAAGGGTTGAATCCTCAAGGGTCCCAGAAGCACAGTCTGGGATAACACAAGGCGCTGCAAATTCACCCATGGTCCACATGTCTTTATTCTCCAAGGACTGCTCTACCACTGCTAGCGCTGTTCAGATTTTTGCTCTTCTATATAAGTGTATGGAGATTTTAATTTCTTTAAATGCTGAGTGAAGGACTCTCCAACCTGAAGCAGTCTAGAAGCATCATGATCATAGAATCATTGAATCATTTGGGTTGGAAAGGACCTTCAAAGCTCATCTAGTCCAATCTCCCTGCAATGAGCAGGTTCATCTTCAACTAGATCAGGTTGCTCTGAGCCCCATCCAGCCTGGCCTTGAATGTGTCCAGGGATGGGGCATCCACCACCTCTCTGGGCAACTTGCACCAGTGTTTCACCACCCTTATCGTAAAAAGTTTCTTCTTTAAAGCTAGTCTGATTGGGTGTTAGCATTCTCTGCTAATTTCCAGCCTAACTCTCCTTTCACTAGAGAGGTGCATTTTGTCAAAGGTGGATTTACGAAAGCCTTAAACAGCATTCCATGATGTAGTCACCTTCCTGTTGCAAAGCCAAGTATGGGAGTTAATTTTGCCAGGATCTTGCCATGAGACTGACAACTTAAAAGAATAAAAAATAGCTAGAGTCAGCTTCAAAGAAGGTGGGGATTATTGTTTTGCCACGGGTGACATCATACCCACCTTCTTTTGAGCCTTTTAGCCCTGTTGAGTTCAATCCTGCCATAGATTGAAAAATATTATAATTATGTTAGAAACCATTTGCTAGACACAAAGGCACAGCCGCAGCACAGCATGGCTGATCCAAGCTGCAGGACTTACTCACGGACAGAGCGTGCACAGCTGAGCTCACCAGCTAAGCGAGGGTGAAGCTCTCTAATAGGCATTTGAAGGATGTTGTTGCTCCACTGGGGAAAAAATAATTGTTTATCTGTGTGGAAGATGGGTACATGAAGAGAGGGGGAAAGGAAATGTATTTCAGTTAAGAAAAAGTATTGAGTTTCAGATAGAAAATTCTCTCAGAATGAGGAGATGGGTTTTGTTCCTGAATAATCCCCGCGAGGGAGACATCACCCTCTGCTCGTTAGGAAGAGTTTCAGTGAGGGCAGGCAAGGGGTTCGTTATGCTGCAAGACATTTCAGAAACACATCCAGCCAGGCTTTTACGAGTAAATCCTGGTGCTGGTTCCTGGCATGACTGTCCTGCTGGAAGGCAAGAGACGAAAGCAGGGGCCTCTTCTCCCTGCACAGCCCCCCAGCTGGTGTGCACACCCCTGCACACCTCCAGATGGCTCGTACAGGGTCCCAGAGCTTGAAGCTGGAAGAGACAAATAGATTTTATCACAGCTCTTAAAATCTCACCCAGCTGTGCCCATATTAGGATGGACTGAAATATAGCACATATACAAAAAAATTGTCTTTCTCAGAAAAGCATCATGATATCTTCACCAAGCATGGCAGACTCCTTCCCTTCCCTCAGCAGCTTGTTTCCAACCCGCACTATTAATGTGTTTTACCTGATTTCTTCTTCAGATATATCTGGTTTCGACTTTCAACCATTCATCCTTTTCCACCAGATTAAAGAGCTCTTTTCTCACTGTGGAGATAGTTATTCACTGTAATCAAGACCTTTCAATCTTCTTTTGAATAAGCTAGACAAATAGTGCTTTTTAAATGTCTCTCTCCCCATTAGGTGCCTTCTCTAGTCCTTGGCTCACTTTTGCAGTTCTCCTCTGAATCTTTCCCACTTTTTCAGCATCCTCAGTGATACGTGGATAGTAGGACTGCAGATAGCACATGCGTGTCAGCCTCGGCTCCTGCCTCCATCTCAGCATCCCCTGTTTAGCCATCCAAGGTCTCATCAGTATTCTCAGCTATTAGAGGACTTGAGGTTTCATCTTTTTCTTGTTTGGCCTAAGAGGAAAAACAGCACTTAACTAGAGTTCCATTATTTCTTGTTCTGTGGAGTTTAACTCTGCGTTTGGCTGTACTTAAAACCAGCAGATCCAGCTGACCAAGTAACAGGTCTCATGTGGCTGCCTTCTCTTCATCATTTAAACATAACATCAATTGTGCAAGCTACAGATTTTATCAGTCGTGATCTAATGTAGCATATGCACTGCTGATGAACAGTTGTACATCTGGAACAATCTCTATAAATCCCTTCCAGGAACACCCCTTTTTGATTGTGGTTGCTTATTGGCAAACAGTGAACCAAGAAAGCAGTTTTTCATCTTTGTTTCCTATGTGCTTTATTAAACCTACATAGTGTTAATGTTATACCGTGCAATATCAAGTCAAACACCTTAGAAAATCTTTTATATTGCGTAAGTCCACATTTTTTATAATCTAACTTGAAACCTGGGGCAGTAGCAAATGTTTGTCTACACTGTGAGCTTCACCATGGCTGTGTTAACTCTGCAGCTGGAGGCAATCTCCAGCCATACTAGCACGCTGTGTGTGCCTATTTACCCTGGCGCCCTACCTACCTCGTTAGCAGCACAATTAAAGAGCCAGCTCAAGAGAGAAACCCCTCCGCATCAGTTCGCTGAGAATGTTCCGACAGTGTTAGAGAAAAACAAATGTAATTTCCTAATAAGCATTTTTCTGGGCAAACATAAGCATTTACTCAGTAACAATTCCCTTACGCACACAGAGGGAGGACCTACTTGTAGGAGATTTTTATTTGGGTGTGGAAGGCAGACTTGGTGATCTCCAGGGAATATTCCCTCCTACCCCAAATTCCAGACAGCACAGTGCAAATGTGAAGATCCACACAACCGAAGGAGGCAGCCTTGGCTAGGAATGACTACCACGGCCAGGGAACGAGGCTCGGTGCCCTCCTGGCCCCATGGATGTCTCCAGGGCAGCTGTGAGATGTCCCAGCAGACTTTTCATCATGATAGCCACTGGGGAAGATTGAATACAGTAGAAGGGAGGATGAACAATAGCTGCCCTCCTGGAATATAAGGCTAGGAAACAGCAGGCGTCCATAGAAATGCTTTTAAGTAGAAGCAGCTCTCCAGCAGCCAGGAAAAGCTGAGTGTTTCCTCTGTGTTTTGTGCAGAGCTCAGTAGATTTGCATTTCAAATGCATCCTGGCCTTTACATTTTCTATCATGTAAGGTAGGCAGTCCTTCTGCGTTGTATGGGCTTTCCTGGATCCCAAGCTTAGAAAGCTATCTCTCCCTGCATGCTGCAAGCAGCCTACCTATGACATCTTGCTTTGTGACTGCTCGAGGAGGGTTAGATCCCTGAAAGGTGGGTGCTACGGCATCATGGCGTGGCACTATGACTGCTTTGCAAATCTAACCCATAGGCCACAAACAGCCCCAGAGCGCTCTGCACCAGCACAGCAATGGTGGGATAGGTCTACGCTGACATGCGGTTGTGTGGGTCTTTATGACTGCTTTTCAAAATCAAAATTCAGAAAAATTCCATTCAAATACCATTACTTTAGTGTTTGAGTACTGCTGTGACAGCCAGAGGAAAGTTGGTGTATTTTGTCTCCTCTCAGAGTTGGGAACTCCTTAGGCAATGATACAGGCTCTCAAAAACTGCTTAAGTGCTGTGCTGAAACTTTAAAGAAAAAAAAAAGTGTGACCTGAGGCAGAAAAAAGTCACAGAAGATTCCAGCCCAAATTATTAACATTGTGGGTATTTATTAGCAAATGCGAACAGGAGTGTGCGAAGCACTCGGCAAGCAGCACAGCACGGCACTCGGTAGAGCTGCCCCCTCTGCAGTGGGGCACTGGCTGCAGTGGGGCTGTGCCGGGGGGGGCTCCTCCAGCACTGCGCTGCTTCCTGCCCTTCCTGGCTGCCAGCCGTCCCCTTCTGATGATAAAGCAAATTTTAGGAGTTCCTTTGTTTAAAGCAGTTGTTAAGGTTGCAGCGCTAGCTTGCTTTCTGCAAAGAAATAGGTGAAGTTTAGACCTAAGGCATTCTGACTGAGCTGGATGCAAGTTTTCTTTGGGTTCCTTTGAAATCTTCATCTTTCATTGCAGAATTTCAGACTATATAGTTCTTCCTTTTTCAGCTTTTCCTGCTGGAATAAGGACTTTTCTCCCTTCACATGAGTCAGCGACACTTCTGCTGTGGGGCTGCAAGGAAGGAATGGGTGCAGGATGCTGGCAGTGCTTAACCTTTCCAAAAGGACTTTTAGAGGACCCAGTCTGAACTGACTTTCGGAAAGATGATGTCCAATGAAATCAATTTGCATGCTGAGAAGTCTGACACACACAGCATTCAGCAAAAGAGAGGGGGAAGGCACAGCTGTTTCACCCTGTGTGAGCACCCAGCCAGCCCCGGGGTGACCCCCTGCCCTGTGTGTCTGTGCTGAGGGACAGTCCCATCACCCCAAGCCAGGGTTCCTCCCCGGGCCGCTGTGGCTGTACTGTGCTGACTGGTTCCCTGCCCAGCTGTGCTGGGGTGACCTTTATCACCCTGCGCTGTGGAAGCTGCTCCACTTTTTATAAATATCACAAAGTTCACTGCATGGGGGAACTGAAACTAGGACTTTTTTCCTCTGATGTGAGGAGCAGGAATGGTTGCTTTGAGTTAGACTCATGGTCTGCAGCCACTGGCTGTTACAGAGGATGGAATTTTCCTTCTCAGTTCTGCCCACAGGTGGTATTTGGGGTATAGTTTCTTTGAACACTTTATGTTGGAATTTTACCTTTGAAACACGCACCTTTTAGAAGTCACTCTAAATTCTGATTATGTCTCTCTTTCTCCTGAGGAAGTGAGGGAACACACTACCTGTGTCCAACTTAGAGTTAGCTACCCAGATGCCATACACAAGCCAAGTGGGACGAATAGTGGGAAGAGGAGCACAGCAGCAGTTCACAGGCATTGCTGTATATTTTACTGTTAGTAAATTATATAGCTGCTTGTAGAGGAAGCAGGAATGCCCATGAAAAAAATGCAGAGACAAGGGTGCCAGGAGGGAGCAGGAGTAGCTGTGGCACACCAGCCAGTTGGCAGCTCCCTAGGCTCAGCCCCTGTTCCTGTTGCACCAGCCTGCGGTCTCAGGGGAGCTGTACGTGCTCATCCCTGGGTTGAATTTGGGTCACCACTTCTCTTTGAACATTTTTGATGATTGCATGCCACGTCTGCTAACAATAAGTGCTCAACGTAGGGGAATTTATAGGCACGATGTCACCACAAGTGGAGAAGGAACTTGAGTGTGACCAAAGAGGGGTGGTCCAGGTGGTTTCTGGGTCCCCTGGTGCTGTGCAGCGGGAGGCCGGTGCTGAGCAGTGCTGGCAGCTCGCAGCTCCTGCTGAAGAAAGCAGAAGGAAGCCAGTGGCTCTCAAAATGTAAAGTGCTGGATGTGCCTCCAGGGGACCCTCATTTGCCCTGTGCAGAAGTGCCCCCCGTTGGCCGTGCCATCCCAAGACAGACCACAGCAGTAATGTCAGGTGGAAGACATCTGTTCTCATGGGCTGGAAACTCTCTTGAAGTTAATTACAATGGCCTTAGTATTGCCGTTACATGTGGCATTTTTCCAGTGTTCATCTAAATGAGTTTATTCTGGCCCTGCATAACTGTGGTTCCTGATTTACACTAGTCTGAGATCCAAATCTGACCCCTTATCTGGTGTGCTGCATACTGATGGCTACAAAACTTAATTTGTCCTGGAACAGCCCAGTTTTGAAAGAGGGCATTGTGCTGAGAGCCTCTCCTTGTATAATAATTTTGCTTTAGAAACTGATTACTCATGATTCCTCTCAGATCTGACTTGCAGATATCTGGGGAGTGCAGCAGTGGGATATTTTAGATTGAAATCATTCAGCTATCTGTTCTACTGCAGCTGAAGTAGACTTTATGTTATAAATTACTTTATAGATTTGTGAAGCATGACATAGAAACATTATATACCCTGTAAGTGCTTTAAAATTAATTTGGTCTTGAATGTGTCCATGTATGAATGAATTTGACATAAGCCTTTCAATTTTATGCTCCACTACAGAAAGTGTACAAAGTACAAACTGTAAATCAACCACCACACTTGCTGAAAAGACTACTCAGCTGTGGAAGGAGTCTGCCCCACATTTAAAGAATGTTTAGATATACAAAATAATAACGTGTACAGGAGAGTTGACACAGCTTTGGGACTTCTAGCCTAAAACAGAGAGATTAGTGAAGCAGCATCCCTGTGCGGATCTGTCAGGTTGGTGCTGTCTCGCAGAGTGGTGAGGAGATCTCAGGGGGGAGCTGAGATCGTGATATTGTATTGACCACGGTGCTGGCGGCGCTGAAGGATTCGCCAGCAGCCACCCCGTGTGTGCAGCGGAGCTCACAGGCGCAGGCTGTCACAGAAAGCGGTGGTTTCCATGTGCACGACTGATGTTCAGAGGTGGTGAGCAGCATTTAGCAGCAACATTTTTAGTTCTTTTACTCGTCAAAAAATACAATTTGGGGTCATAATAATTCTTTATGAATTTGAGTCAAATTCGGCAATAGTTTTATCTGCTAAATAGTTTGGACCTCAGTGGTAGTTTCTCTCTTCACTCCCAGGTATAATGTTGATGGTGCAGGACGTGAGGCCACCACTGTCCTCCTTCAGTGCAGCCACTGCTTATCCATCGCACTGCCAAGAACTTTTGGGGAATGTGTCTGAAATCTCTTCTTTCATTATGGTTTAATTTGGTGTAAATGGCTTCAATGGCCACTGCCATCAAACTAAAACCCAATGATGCTGTGTCTCAACCATAGAATCCTAGAACAGTTTGGGTTGAAAGGGACCTTTAAAGGTTATCTAGTCTAACCCCTAGGCTGCAGAATCACCTGAACATGTGCTTTTCCCTCTTGACTGCTGGGTATTTGTACAGTTGGAATGAAAAGTAAAACAGCCACACCAGGAGAGCTGGAGAACATCTTAATCCAGGTTACCTCTGGCTGGAGCTAAAGAACATCTCCCGTAAAAGAAGGGCTTTGTCTCAAGTCCCTGCATGTAGCAGAGTGTGGTTTTAACCTCACTGAAAATCTTTCTCCTTTGAGTACTAGGTCAGGGAAGAACAGGTGCCATACCTGACTCTTCCACTTTGTGGTGCCCGGTTTTTTCCCTCTGCTTTTATACCATGTCCCTCAAATAGTGTATTTTGATGACCTGAAATTAAATTTTTCGGGATTGCATTTCAGAGGGTTGATAGAAATCTTCTTTTTTTTTATTCTGGTTCTGCTGCTGAACAAAAAAAAAACAACAAAACAAAAAAAAAACACACACAAAAAAAAAATCAATGATGGTAACAGCTGCTGTGGTGAAAACGCTCTGCTCATGCTGCTGTGAGTGATGCTGGGAGTCCAGGGAGACCCGAAACAAAAGCAGCAACCTAAAACGAAAAGAAACTAAGAGGGACCTCACCCGACTGCTCTAGAGATAAATATTGAAATTCCCCTTGACTGTGGTGATTCAGCAAAGAGATCTTTGTCCTTAATACCACAGATGATTTTCGTATCTAAGACGCACACCTCAGAAGCAGAAATAAACCTTTTGGTGGAGGAAAGAACTTTGGGAACAGATATTTTTAAAATCATACACTGACAATTATAGTGTAGAGGGATGAAAACTGAAGGTGTGATTAAACAGACTGAGTCCAAACTTCGTTGCTTCTCTGAGAAGACAATGGAAATAACCTTCAGTCAGGAAAATATACGAGGAGTACAGTTTTTCTTTTCAATACGGTGTTAAATGCTGTGTTCTTATAATAACAGGCACAATATGGTGCTTTTATTCCATAGTTTAAAGGATGTTTAATAGCTTATGTAATGGAGGTTCCAGCACCCCTGCATTGTACAATTTTGATACCATCCCTAACAAGTTTTGCACATAAAAGAACTACTTAAATGAAAGTATTATTGCTAATACCCATTTCCTACTAAAAACCCAACAATGCTTTTTATGCCAGCAATTATTATTATTGCTGCTAGTTATCATAGTATACAGCTAATGTTACCACTACTATTAATAGCTGCCTGCATAAAAAATGCTATTGGCTTTTTTGGTGTTTCTTTTTTCCAAGGTAAATAGGGAAACCTTTTCTCCAAATGCTTTTATTGAAAACCAGAACTTCTCAGCTCAGCCTTGCTATTAGGCTGCTCCGAGATCCAGGCAGGTGCTCAGAGCCTCATGCTCCAGCTCCTGCTTTGCTGACAGCAGTGCATTGCAGTTCTGAGGTAGTAACCAAGTCAGTGCTCCCTCTGCTTCTCTTGCCCAGCCCTGTCCCAGACAGTGTGTGAGAAGGGGAAAAATGCCTTCTCCTCCTCCCTGCAGGCTCCAGCAATGAAGGTAGGTCTGGCTCTAGAGTGCAGGTCTCCATCCAGCAAAGCTTTTAAGCACACAATTAATCCACCCCCATTTAGAAAAATGCAGACGCAGCTACATTTTTCCAAGCGAGACCTGGGAGCATCTGTCAATTAAGGCGCTTCGGTAAGTGCTTGGTGAGCAAGGATGGGCAGCTGGTGTGGGACCACAGAAGGACAACAGGGAATAGGAGAGGGGGAGGGCAGCTCTGGCAGTTTTGGGGCAGTGGGAGCGAGGGGAGCTGGGACTCAAACCGTGACTCAGAAAAGCCCACTTCTATTTCAGTGCCTTCAGTGGCTCCAGTGCCACCTTTTCCAAGTCACTTCACTGTGCCATTAGAGTTAATAACAGTCACCTCCTTTGCAATATCATTCTGAGGTCTACACACGTGAAGAGCACATACTGAAAGCCAAGTGTTAATGATGACGTCTTTGGTGAAATTACCTGGCTTTGGTGGCAATTTCCGTTATCTCTTGATTGTCCTTGTTTCTGACCTTGGGGACACAGCCGAGGTTTAAAGGGAAGGTGCTTATGGAAATTAAAAATGAGTTAGCAATAGTTATCGAGAAAAGAAGTGATGGAGCATAAAAATAAGGCTGCTGGTCAAATATGAACAAGTAGTATTGCTCTATTTTGGGTGAAGGGCCTCATCCCAATGCCAGATGATTTGAGCTTATTTCGGGATCAGCTGAAGAGTGTAGCCTGTAGCACTGCCCAGGGCTGAACCCCAACGCAGCAGAAAAAGGCAGAACACAAATCCAGGTGTCCATGTTGCCCCAAATTATGCCCTCAGAGTACTCGCCGATAGCCAGGCAGCTCATCACCATGGCTGTTACTTACCTTTGGTACCTGAGCTGTTAATTCACTGCTACGTCTGAAGTGCCTGATGAAAATGTCTCTGATGATCTCAGTTTGGAAGCCCTTCTACAAAATGCTTTACAGGAAAGTTTCATTTTAGGAGAGGTACATACAAAAAGTGCTAAAGACTGTATTGTTCAAGACAAATGTGTGAATTACCGTCATCTAAAATAAGCAGCTAGCACAGTTTGATGTACAGCAGAAGCTTTCTGGATGTTACAAAAATAGCCCCTTGTATTAGTCTGACAGGTCTAGCCCCCACAGAGGTGTACAAAGCCTTAGCACTAGCAAATGCCTTCTGATGATGCCTTGCTGAGTCACTACATCACCTGCTCCTGACAAAAACCATTGGTCTAAATATATACTATATGCTTCACTAATTGCCGTGATGTGTAAAACAGGGCATGTGAGGATGATACAGGTTACAGAGGCTGGACTGTGATGTTTAACCATAAACTACGAAATCTCAGCATCATAAAGATTGTTTCAATTAGTGGTCCGACAAGGCTTCTTACATCTTACTGCAAGAGAAGAAGGCTGAGGTACTCAACAACTTCTTTGCCTCAGTCTTCACAGGCAAGCTCTCTTCCCACACTTCTTGAGTGAAAAATGAACTGCGAGACATAGACCGGGGGAGCAAAGTCCCTCCCACTGTAAGTAAGGATCTGGTTTGTGATCACCTGAGGAATCTGAACATACATGGGACCTGATGAGATGCATCCCAGAGTCCTGAAGGAATTGGGTGATATAGTTGCCAAGCCACTCTACATGATATTTGAGAAGTCATTGCAGTCACATGAAGTCCCTGCTGACTGGAAAAAGGGAAACATCACACTCATTTTTAAAAAAGGTAGAAAGCAGGAGCCCAGGAACTACCGACCTGTCAGCCTCACCTCTGTGCCTTGGGAAGATCACGGTATAGATCCTCCTAGAAGCTGTGCTAAGGCACATGGAGGACAGGGAGGTGATATGAGACAGCCAGCACGGCATCACCAAGGGCAAATCCTGCCTGACCAACCTAGTGACCTTCTACAATGGAGCAACTACATCAGTAGACAAAAGAAGGCTATGGATGTTGTCTATATGGAAAAGCCTTAGACACCATCCCCCACAACATCCTTCTCTCTAAATTAGAGAGATATGGACTTTATTGGGTAGACTGTTCAGTGGATAAGGAACTGGCTGGGTGGTCACACCCAGAGCATAACGATCAATGGCACAATGTCTGGATGGACACTGGTAACACTGGTGTCCCTCAGGTGACTGTACCGGGACCAGTACTGTTTAATATCTTCACCAGTGACATAGACATTAGGATCGAGTGCACCCTCAGCAAGTTTATGGATGACACCAAGCTGAGTGGTGCAGATGACACACCTGAGAGATAGGATGCCATCCAGAGGGACCTAGATAAGCTTGAGAAGTGGGCCCATGTGAAAGTCATGAGGTTCAGCAAGGCCAAGTACAAGGTCCTGTACCTGGGTTGGGGCAACCCCCAGTTATCAATACAGGCTGGGGGATGAAGGGATTGAGAGCAGCCCTGCAGAGAAGGACTTGGGGGTGCTGGTGGATGAGAGACTGGACATGAGCCAGCAATGTGCGCTTGCAGCCCAGAAGGACAGTTGTATCTCGGGCTGCATCAACAGGAGCGCGGCCAGCAGGTCAGGGAGGTGATTCTGCCCCTCTGCCCTGCTCTGGTGAGGCCCCACCTGCAGTGCTGGTCCAGCTCTGGAGCCCTCAGCATGGGAAAGACATGGAGCTGTTGGAGAGGGGCCAGAGGAGGGACACCAAGATGATCCGAGGGCTGGAACACCTCCCCTATGAGGACAGGATGAGGAGTTGGTGTTGTTCAGCCTGGAGAAGAGAAGGCTCTAGGGAGACCTTATTGCGGCCTTTCAGTACTTAAAAGCGGCCTATAAGAAAGATGGGGACAGACTATTTAGAAGAGTATGTTACGACAGTACAAGGGGTGATGGTTTTAAATTAAAAGAGGGGAGAATCAGGCTAGTCATGACGAAGAAATTTTTTACAATTTGGGTGGTAAAACACTGGCCCAGGTTGCCCTGAGGTGGTAGATGCCCCATCCCTGGAGACATTCAAGGCCAGGCTGGACAGGGCTCTGAGCAACCTGATCTGGTTGAAGATGTCCCTGCTCATTGCAGGGGGGTTGGACTAGATGAGCTTTGAAGGTCCCTTCCAACCTGAACTATTCTATGATTCTATGATTCTGGTCCCTTCCAGCCCGAACTATTCCATGATTCTATGTCTATGGCTTTAACTGAGCAAGCACTTTCTTTTCCCTCAAGAACAGGAGAATTTCATCTTAAGAAACAAATTAAACAAAGACTTTATATACTAAATATGCTTAACCCAAAGCTTTCTCCCTATTATTTCATAAATGCCTTGAGATTATAAAGGCTCAGCTAGCTTAGCAAAGATGAATTGCATGTTATCCTGGCAGTACAGTCATTGCATTGGTTATTCTTCCTTTCCGTTGCGTTAGCCTTTTTGTAAATAATCTGCATGTTTAATCAATGGAGACTAACTAAGAAGACAGGGCATGTTTTATTATTGTATTAAAACCTGTTCTTTTCTACAGGGAAGATGTCATCGATATTTCTAGATGAAAATTGCTACTTGAGATATAAATCATGGAGAATTTTACTGTAACCATTTAAAAAGTTTAAAGTTTATTTTGTCACTGAGTACAAATAGCAGTACGCAGATTTACAACTACGTAACCAAATGCATAATTATCACATGGATATGATATTTTGGAAGAAAGGGATCATAACAAACTTGACTACTTCTTCCAATAGCCCTAAATTCAAGGACTCCAAAAGAGAAGTATCTCTTTAAACTACCTCCAGAGCAAGGTTGCTCTACACATCTAAGTACAAACCAGGCAAGTGCTAACATCAGTTATTCCACTGTAAACATGGACCTTCTTCAGTGACTTTAATAGATTTTTTCCTAAATTCAGAGTGGTAACAAAATAGTTACCACTGCCCCAATCTCCTGATTTATATGCCAAATGATATGGTCAAGTAAATGCCACTTAGGGACAGATCTATCAGCTTCGCTTCTACAAACAATCACATTGATTTAAACAGGATCTGTCAAGTCAGCAGGATTCACTCAGGCAATGTCTACATTAGCAATAGGAGAGGTGCTGTGGGGTGAAACATCTTGTTCTCCATATCCGATGTCTGTGCCAGCGGCATGGTGGAGTGGTGATGTTGTTCCAGCCGAGCTCCTGCTTGGCCCTGCGGTTGTCCATTATCAGCTGGAACCAGCACAGTAAACGGGAAATTCACCTCAGAAATGTTCTCCTGATCCCAACTGGAACCTGGATGTGGGCACATGCCCAGATCGCCACAGGCCTGCCAGTATCTCATGCTTATTGTCATGGTTTGCCTAAGAAAAGGGTTTGGGGATTGACCTTCTCAGTTCACCACCAAGTGCTGGGTCATTCCCATGACTGGGGTTATTCAGGAGACAGTCACCAGCTGTATACACTTGACTTGCTTAGAAACCTATATTGTATGTGTATTTTGGGGTACAGACTGATGCATAAATTAAGGCTCAGTGAAAGGTACATCCCTCAATGAATCATACCAAGGAGGAACTCCAGGAAGGACAAGAGTTTTACCTCTGACCAAAGGAAAACGTAGTTTATCAATCAGTTAAGGGCCAAAAACTATTCCTGCTGTGGCTACATGATACTTCTGTACATATGGAGGGGAAACAGTCCTTGACCTAAGAAGGTGGCATAAGAGTCCCCTGTGGAGAGATGTTGCCCAGGGCAATAAACCTGTGCAGATCCCCCAGGAGACTTGGTGGTGAGATTGGCTCTAGTTATGGATGTTTTATGCTGAGTAATAACTAAGCCTTCATCTCCACAGGGGTGGCAAGCCTAAACCAAGGCACATGGGCCTGGCAATAAGGGCTTGAGCTTCCCTGGGTCTTCTCCATGGCATTCCCAGGGTGGGACTGCATGTCCCATGTCCCTTGGTGGCTGCATGGCCAGCGTGTCCAGGGGGACAGGACAGGCAGGGACAACCTCGGGTGATCTTGGGGAAAGCTCATGTGTCTGGGGAAAGACAGAGCAAGGGGAGGGTGGCAGCCTCCACCAGTGCTTGAGTAAGGTCTCCGTTTTCCCAGGATAGTTCCCAAGTGTAACCAGCTGCTGTAATGTGGCTGAATTGTAATGACTGCCACCTAATCTGCAGGAAACAGCATCAATTCTGCTTAACCAGGATGTGCCAGAGGGAGGAGGCAGCCAAGCACAATTACGTCGCTATGAATTCCCGACCGCTAGGTCTCGCAACACAGAAGCAACAAAATAAAATTGAGAAAAAAAGTAAAGTGCTGTTGATATCACTTGTTTGGTAAGGTATTTTGCCTCATGTTTTTCCAGCATTATATATGAGACAGCTGCTTTGCTTTGTGTCTCGGTACTCAACTAGTGCGTGTATCCTTCAGCACCTCCGTCTGTTCCATGTTTCGCTGAATAATGGTAGGAGACAAGCCAATGGAGGCACTCCAGTACCAGTATACAGTCACAGCTTCCAAGAAAGACAGAAATCCTGCAAATTCTTGGGGGGAAAAAAAAAATACATTTTTATATATTACATACACAGATATAAATATGTTTTTCTTACTGCCTACTCTGAATCTTTAGAAAAGTTATATTGATTATTTTCACCAGGGCTATGCCCGTCATTTCATCAATGCATTTAAATATTTCCAGCTACTGTGCTGATTTCTCTGATGTATTTTACAGTTCTTCTGCATTAGACCCAGCCAGAAAATACAATTCTGATGGGGTTTTGGCTATTTGCGATTTATATGTCGAATCCACTTTGGAGTTCTTAAATTCTTTTCAAAAGAGTTTTCAAGCAATAGTGGAACCTTTGGTCTATTTTCTTGGTTAAGAAATGATTGCTTTAGGATAGTGTCTCCAATTCTATCTATTTCAGCATCTCCTTGGAGGTTCCTCTCGAGCAGCAGAAGTTTAGGCCAATTGATTACTCTACCACTCCCTCAGGAGAGACCCTTGTTTCTTCCAGGCTTGTTACAGACTTTTAGCTGTTCAGCAGTACAGTACATACATGTGCAAGTACACATGTACACATAAAAAATGGTGAGCAATGTATCAACAAGATCTAGATGTATTATTTTCTATTTTATTACTATAATTTCTCATCTAGAAGAAAGACTTCTGTAGATCTGTACTGACTGAGATGATAACTGATATCGTTTTATGTTTGATCTAATTAATTGTTCTGATTTATGATTGTTTGTTTTATAATTTTGCATCTTTATTCAAACATATTTTAAGTAGACAGATTAACATAGTGTTTAAAATTGCCCTCTGATCAAAAGATGATACTTGGAGTTTTAATTCTGTCATGACAGCAAAAAAACAGTAAGAAACAAAAATTCTTGGCATTTTTATGTGTTTATTTATGTTCTGTCACTATTTCTCCTTTGTTAATCCTAGATTTTTCATCTCCCTCCTTAGTATCCCATTGAATTGCTTATCTGGCTTTCAGAAATTTCCCTGTCTGGATAAACTGAGACAGAAACCTGAGCCATTCACACTCTCCACACTACAGCCAGTAATGAGATTGTTTACAAATTATATTACGATGTGCAAGATCTCATTTGATTATACCTTAACTATCTGTTTTTCCCTCCCTACTTCACAGATGATGGAAATGCTTAAAACAAGTTAAGGTAGTATGACACAGACTAATGTAAGTGTGAGCATGGCACCCAGGGGACAAGCTGTGAAATGTTTGCGCGCTTCTGCCAAAATACATTGCATGGCTTTCTGGTGTTGTCTCGTGTTTCTGACGTTAGGCAGCATGTTCAGCAACATGTAAGCGTTTTGTTTGACATTTGTATTCCCAGCTTTGGGTTTGTATAGTCTTAATAAGCCGCCTTTTTCAGTAGCTTGTGGCAGCTGCTAGTGGCAAATCTGCAAGCTGTGTGTTGTTGTCAAGTAACATTCAAAAGTACCTGCGAGGATGAGGGCTGCATTGGATATGGCTGTTTAGAAACCTGCTGTAGAAATCTTGAAGTGTGCCATTTGAATGGCTCAGAAATGGCACCGACACTTCCGTACTTGTCGGTGGAAAGCAGCAGCTCCCAGTTTGCCTCTTCTAGAAGTCAAGCCTGGTACCAGTGCAGCTGCGTGTGGTTCTGCTACCCACATCTGCGCCTTTGCAATGTGAATGCTTCATGATGACTCTTCTGTTGTCAAACTCTTATTTTGTGTGACAGATGCCACACTGGAATTAATAATGTTATGTTTTCACAGTACTCTGATATTAAAAAAAAAAAAAAAAAGGCTACCATGGGCAAATATGATGTTCTCATGTGTTTATATATTTCTTTTAATCTTAGTCTATGTAATGCTTATGAAGGTGGGATGAATCACAGCATCTTGAAAGATGCTTGGCCACAGAGGTCTTCTGGCACTGCCTGGTATTGAGAGGCAGAACTCAGTTATTCCCTGCCTGGGTTTCTGTTCACCTGTGATTGCCACTCATATTTTAAGTGCACTGTGTTTTTTTGCCATGAGGATCGTCAAGTATTGGCCAGGTTGCCCAGCAATATAGTGTCATCTCCATCCTTGGGGATACTCAGAACTTGGCTGGACATGACCCTGAGCAACCTGCTCTAGTTGGACCTGCTTTGAGCAGGGGATTGCACTACATGAGCTCTAGAAGTCCCTTCCTACTTACAGCTGTCAATGATTCTGCAATTTCATGGCCGTACAAGTGGGAAGAAGAGTGAAGCCACCCAAATAACTTTTGTGGTGCTGTAAGCTATCATTTGAAACCAGATCACCAGAGTTCAGTGCACTGGTCACTGTTCTCCTGTTCTGGATACTAAAATGGAAATTATCAAATGCTGGTTCTTACTTTCAGTATACCCAGCTCAGCCAGTTGCAACTGAGCTACACATGTAGGTATTTGTTGTATTTTCTTATCATGCAACAAAAATATCATTTCACTCGATTTCACACAATATGTGCACTATGTGTGGAGTTGCAATATGTGTTGTGTGAGAATAGGATGACTTATCAGAAACATATCTATTTTGAATTATTGGAGTTCTGCCAGCTGGCACTGACAGCCATCTATGTGATGTTTTTATAGCTCTTCTCAAGTTTCCCATGTAAGATCCCTACCTCTGTTCCTAAGACATCAATTATTAGACTGTCAGAGCTGAGAAAATCCACCTGGCAAGCAAGGTCACCTTCACACTTCTCAGTAACAAAGGAAAACACCAGGCTAACAAGGCTAAAGAAGTCCTAATTAATATCAGTGGTGAACTCAAAGCTGTGGAAAAATAGGGCTGGCAAACTAAGACTCCACAGAGGCAGGACCGTTTTTTGAAACCATTGCAAAACAAGCCTGGAAGCTGTATTTTCAAATGTGGTTAGTGCTGGGGACGGGTTGCAGAAACAAAAGGGAATCAATAACGGGTTTGTGATTTCCCTGCCTCCTTCTCCTTGCTGAGTTCCCACCAGCAGTCAGAGCCTCTGAGACTCAGCTGAGGCCCCGAGGCAGGAGCTCCATAGACCTCTCTTCCTGCCTGCCGAAAGGCCACTGTGCTCCTTCTTCAGCTCGGCCCCTTCGCTCCCCAAGAAAAGTGCCTCCTCGGGGAAGCTGGAGACGTGACACACACACAGAGCTGGGCCACCCCACAACCTCCCACCTCCTCCCATCCTGCACAGCAAAACCAAACGACAGCCAACAGCTACCCGCAGTTGTCGCGTGTGCTAAATGGATGTCCCACAGTTTGTTTTTTATAGGAAACAACTCACAGATCTAGTGAGCTGTCTCTAGTACCGCTTCAGGATCCTGAATGTGCCTTTGAGTCTTGCTGCACTGTGCCACTGTGACAAGAAATAGCCCATCCTCCCAAAGTACCCAATTAAGCGTTTTTCCTCCCATTTTCTTCCTCTAAACTACTCTTAGTCCAAAGTTCAGATTCCCTGAATTGGGCTAATTCCCCTGGTTGCCGCCTCCCTCCTCTCAACTCTCTGACCCCCATTACAGGGCTGCTGCAACCAGCCGTCCCTCAGACACCCGTACCTGGCAGAGAGCTGCTGAGCCATGCAACGTTTCTGCCTATTCATTTGTGTCATCTGGGTGTTTCACACTGATCTCCTTACTCAGCCACCTCTGGTTTCTGTGTCAGCCTGCTGCTGCTGGAAGAAGCCTGGTTTCCACACTGATTTCTCTTACCTGGCAGGGATGTCTCCAACTCAGCTCTCTTATTTTACAAGTGGGAGGGAGCAGTCCATAAATGAGAGTGAGTGTTTTTGGTTTTCAGTGCCCCTATGTGGATAATAGCACCTGCAACCATGTTTTAAATTACAGAAAGAAATATTCCAAATAATGAACAAAAATCCCACAGCCTTTTTAGCAGTGAGGAGAGTGAAGCAGAGGAAACCGTTCCTTAAGGGTACTGTGAACTTGCAGTGCTGGGGAGCCTTAGAGGCAGATTATTCAAACACATCAGAAACGGCACTGGTGCGATTAGCCCACCATGGGACAAGGAGTGGTCTGTGTGACCTCCTGAAGTCCTCTCCTGCTGTTTTTTTGTATGATTCTGTTGTTTTAAATGATGTTAACAGCCTCAGCCACAAAATTTAATCGCTGTTCTAAATTGCGTGGCCACACAAATGGCTGACACAAGGACACAAATTCGCTGGTAAGAGAGGATGGACCTGAAGAACTGCTGCAAATGGTTGAATGTCACCATCTCTCTCTTACCTACATACACACAAGGCTGCAAGTCCACCACATGCTGCTTCTGCCTTTTAGCGTAAGAAAAGGCCAATATTACATACTCAGCCAACTCCAGCAGTTTCTGCAGAGACAGCCATCATGTCTCACTGGATCATGGTCTCGTGTTCTTTTGCAAAACCTGTTGTCTTGGCTGGCTCTCTGTTGGAGCCTCAGAGCATTCATCCTTCCCCACATCCCATGACACCATAACCTTCTCCAGTTACATCATTCGGAGCAAATGAAGTGAATAGTTTTCTAATGACCTAGAGTGCAGTTTTGCCCCTCTCCTGAAGGTGAAATCCTCAGAAAATTATTCCCAGAGTGTCATCATTGATCAAAATGATTTCCTGCACTTTCATTCAACCTTCAGCCATGCACGTCTCTGACCATGTCAGATGAGGAGACTTGGTTTCCAGCACCTCTCCCAGGTGGCTTCCCTGCACATGCCTTGGGATTTAAGATGACACCCTCTGTGCTTCCCAGGCAAAGACACAGATCCTTGCAGTGAGCCTGGGTGGACTTGAATCTGTCAACACCACTACTGCGTGCCCCTTCATCTGCCCAACAGCAGCATTAAGCAAAAGGCAATGCTCTCTGAAATTATCGCTGTCTGGCTCACATGCCTACAGCTCCATTTCCTCTGTTCCCTGTGTTTAGATATTCTCTGCACCATAGAACTAAGCATGCCCTGAGCACGACATTTCTTGTCTCATTCCCTAATCCCTGGCAGTCCTTTGCTTCTAGAGAGTTATGCTCGTCTCTGTCATCTCCACAAGGTCTTCTATCCCACCATTTCCATTTGACCCAACCTGTCATGCTTGCTCAGGCTGCTGCTGCAGTGCCACCTTCGGGTCTCTGGGATCCATCCGTAACAAAAAGGGTAACACACCATATCCTCCTCTCTCCCATCTGCTGTTTTTCAGCCATGTGCTGATCCCCTCCAGTATTGCCAACTTTGAGCTCAAAGTCTTATTATTCAGAGAGTAAACAAGAGTACATGTGTTTATCACTGAAACAGTGTGTAGGCACAGCTCTCCTTTTCCCGATGCTCATATTGCTTCTAACCCAAACCAATAGTGCTTTTGCCTTTAAGCAAAAGCACACTCTGCTCATTCATTTTCGGAAGTATGGTTATGACTCAAGCAAGCAGTGCAGTCCCAGGCAGTGTCCATAGCCCATCCAGCATATTAACGTGGCTTTAAGGGATGTGAAGGAGCTTTACGCAAATGGGAGCACGAAAGAGACGCTGGACCCAGCCCAGCAGAGCACATTGTTTCCTGGAAGTCCATAAGGAGCCCTAACAAATTCAGCAGGATGATCCACGGGCTGAGAGGTGTGCTGCCATCTAAGTGGTTTGCTGGCCGAGGGCCACAGACCGACTTGCTCCCAAAAGCCCATGGGACAGCTGAGAAAGCAAGATCTGCCCAGTCGAATACCAACACCTCCCTTCCCCAAAGATTACCCGACTTCTTGACAAGTGAAAATTGCAGGGTCTTTATCAATGACAGTGAGAAGCTCAGCCAACCTCAGGCCTTCCTTTCTTCGCCAGAGCATACTAAGTTATAAGACTTCGCTAAGGCTGACCAAACTTTCTGCATCATGAGTCCCCAAAATGCCAACCTTTCCATATGACCAACAGCCACCAGACAGATCACGAAGATCTGAAGCAGGGCAAAGATCTTGGGGTTGTTCACAGACTACAACAGCGTCCTTTCCCATGCTTGCTGTGCAAGACAGCTTGGCTGGGCTTGTGTCTGAACCCCATGTGGTCTGGCTCTGCTGATGTCTGCAGCCCCAAAGCCTGCCCTGCCACCAGGACTCCTGTGTCAGATGGATGCTGCCAGTCCCATGGCAACAACAGTGTGTGGGAACCAGGGCTGAAGCACTCATCAAACACAGCCAGAGGATCAGAATCTATCCGCTGTCTTAAGAGTTGCATTTGCTGTGTATGGTTGGCTTGAAAACTCTTCCTTTATAATGGCAAAATTTTATATCCCTTCTCTGCATTCAGATGACTCGAAGAGTCTAGCAGGCAAGAGCAGCAGAAACCTAGACTGACCAGTAGCATCTTATTAACCTGGCAATGCATTAACCTGGCAAGTTATTATACGTGAGCTGAGGTAGAATTGGCTGATGCTGTTGCACACCCTGCTTTACCTGTCTTCCTGATAAATGGCTGGTTTGGATTTTCCAGTTGTTCAACATGATCATCTTTGAGAGTATTTTCTTATTTCTTAAGATATGTTCCTCTCTCTTTGTCCTATTGACAGTCATGGTAGCACCACGCGACCTCAAGTGCTTATCTTCTTAATCACAGCGTTTTCAGCAGAAAATGATCCTCTGAAAGACTAGAGACAAAAAAAGACTCTGTACTGGTGCCTGTGGAACCAGTTCTTTTCCCATTCCAGATTTCTGTTTCATACCAAAATGTGTGCTGGAAAACATACCTCCTGCTGTAGAGAGACATCTTAAACAGACTTGGAGTCATGTAAAGGGTAATTAATAGGTTATTCACATTTCTAAGCTCTGTGATGCAATTACAGAAATTGCAAAATGCAAGGATCTGTCCCTGCTGGCAAACGAGATCTGCCACTAATTTTGCTCCTCACTAGAGAGGGAAGGGTGGTTAAAGGCAAAAAGAACATGCACTGTGATATTGGCTCAGGACACGCAGATTGCCACTATCTGGATGGCAAGGAAATGCAGGAAAAGAAGCAGTTTCACTGAAATGAAGACATACAGCTATCTTCAGCCTGTTATATATTAAGGGGAGGGCAGTCGTTCTCCAGAATGTCTGAAGCCAGCTCTGAAAGCAGAGCTCATATATTCTCAGAGGTACTTGAGCCCAGATCAACTTTGAGGGGGAGAAAATATTGCTTTCATCCAGTTTGTGCCAGAGGAGGTCTCAAGAAGTAAATCAAAGGACACTAGGGACAAATCTTTGATAAAAGCATATCAAAATTTTGTTTAATTTGTTTGCACTGCTGTTGTAAAGCAGACTCACCGGAGACAATATGATCTACAAATGGAATATGTTACTAAATCAGGACACAACTTACTGGAAGGATAAGTAATGATTTCATCTAAGTCATTACATCTCACTATCAATAGTGTATCTCTGTGGGGACTGTGCTCACCTCTGGCTGAATATCATATAATTCCTGTAGGACAAACTTTAGATGCCTAACTCAAGGACATGACAAATCCAACCACCCAATAATCAGTGGGTCAGATGGTCCCTGGTCGAGATCAGATGTGCATAGATGCATACATGCATCAATACTACGTGCAATATCCAGCACATAATCCCTTCAATCTTTAAAATCTGCTTCTGCCCAGATGTGTGGGAAACGGATGCTTGTTAAGACAGCAGAAAAAAGGGGTTGTTTCTTCTGGATACAGGCAAGTTCATGGGCACTGCAGCCTCCAAGTCCGGCACAGCCCGGACACATACTCATGGGATCAGTGTGTCACACGCACTGGACCAAGTGAGCCGGTGCCGTACAGTGGGTGGATCTGTGCGTGTGCACCTCCAACCTGCTAAACCTCTGGGGCAAATATCCAAAATCCTCAAGTGCTACCCAGCCAACAGAACAAGAGTACCTGTACATGGGGGGCTGCATCAGGTTGAAAATCAGGATGTTGGATAGCTTTTCAGACAACCTTGCCTTCTCCCTGCATCTCTCATCTCTGTCCTTCATACTGCCAAAGTCTGTTTTGTGCTCTTCTTCCCTTACCTGTTTTGATGCAGCTGTTGTCAACACTCTTCCTAAATCTTCCTCCTTAGCAATGTCCACTTCTGGAAACTTCCTTCATTCACCTGGAGTGTCCATCTTTTTGTATTTCGTTTTTCAAAATACCTCTCTTTTCTGTAGGCAAGTCTCCACTCTCCAGGACAGTAATGCCAGATGGTTTCATTTAACTCTGCAGCTACAGCTAATTCAAGGTCCTGAAAGAAAGTATGCTTAGTCACTATCAGACCTACTTGGAACTATGGAAATTAAACACGGTATCTACTAAAGAAGTGGGTTTTTTCAGTGTCAGAAAGAAAGGTTCATTCTACAGTTGATGAGGTGATCCCTTTATCTTACCTCACATGCCTCCATGTTTGATTGTAGTAGGGAAACCTATTAGCTTCTGCATCCAGGCTGCGCACACCCTCAGTGCTATTTTCAACATTATCACCATCTTCTCTCTTGTCTCCAGACTGATGCTGTCATTTAATCCTGCTGGCATTCCCTCAAAAGCGTCCTACAAAAATACCCATTATTATTTGTTCCCACAGTAAGGCCCTGATAGCTTCATCCTCAGTGTCCATGACCTTCTCCATTCTGTCCCTCCTGATGCTCACCTTGTCTTCCCTCAAAATGTCACAGCTAAAATCGATTTCTTGCTTCAATTCCCTAGCAAACCACACTAAATCCCTTCACTGCTTCACCTTCATCCTCTTTGTCAACTTCGTGGTCCAACCTTTCAAAAGTTTCCATAAAACCACTCCTATGGGTTTTCATGCTTACATTCTCCTTTCCTCCAGACCACACTTTCCCCTTCCTTTTCATGGTGGCTTATTCTCCCATCTCAGGCCTCCTGCAACACAAAACGTCCTCCCACAGTGTCACCACAGAGACCCTCAGACCATACCAGTCTTCAAGTTTTCCATAGGTTTGAGACATTTTCATGAGATCAGGCTTATCTATGCTATTTTCAAGACACCCTTTTGTCTACCGCCTATTCCTGCCTCTGGTGCTGAGGTATTGCCCTCAGTGAGACATGTGCAACAGCTCTCTTGCTCTATAGCCCTCCATGGAGACAAAGTATGTGGGGCAGCTGGAGGAGAAATCAGTGCCATGCTCCTGCCCAAGTTAGCCTTGCTTTATTTTACCTCAAAGCAAACCAGAGTCAGCTTTCATCTGCCATTTGGTTTTGCAGCAGGTGACATACAGCTCATCCTGAGTTGATAACATCCCTGTTTGTGGGGAGACACAGCCACTGCATGTTTCCTGCCTCTGTTCTAAATTATTAGGAATGCAGAGTATTTAAACTGATTGTAAAAGACCTGGCATTATATTAAAATTATGTTCAGGAAAGAATCACTCTGGAAAGTGAAAAGGCACTTATGAATGAGATTTGGATAGGGAAAGTGTCTGAAGATGTCCATGTGCAGAATTATTTTTCCTTGCCCAGGGGAGAAAATAAAGGACAATGACAGTGTGACCACAAGATGCTGTTTGAGTAGACCCTATTGAAGAGAGTTTAGCATACTACTCACCATCCAGAGGACATTCATTCACCTCTATCTTGTATTTGGTGCTTGAGGTGGATATGAGGTTAAAAAATATTTACTGTAACCTCCCTGAGCAGCCTTTTTTCAGCTCTCTGATTTACAAAAATTATTTGCCTGACAGCAGCCACCTCCAAAGTAGTTTGTGATTAATAAGTGAATTTCCAGACACCTTAAAGACAACGTTTGTAACAGGTTAGAAAGATCAGAGATACCACAAAGATTTCTAAATAACGAGAACGAGTTGTGATTAAATAGATCGCTGTAGAGTGGAGAACAGACTTCTCAATTACTTATCAAAGTTAATAAACAAAAAAGAGTACAGCTGTTTTATACTGATGATTTAAGAAAGCATGCATAAGAGTAATGCATTTGAGCTTATGACCCAAAGTGCTTGAAGGTGGCTCATGATCTTGGGTGCCCTTCTCTAGACTTAAAGGGTTAAGTTTTCAGAACCTGGATGTTTGGGCCTTTTTTTTTTAAAAGATGAAGGTGCTATGAAAATTACATCCAAAATTAGGAGGTTTGAAAGGGCTAATCCCACTTTGCCAACATCAGCCATGATGGACATTATGTCCTGCAGCAAAAATGATAAAATAATTTTTAATAGGTTTCCAATAATGTTGCAAAATATGTGCAAGCCGTAACTTAACTGCATTGCTTGTACTTTTTACATCTAATTAATTATAGCATGTATAAAATATTGATGCTCCATTCGCATGCTTAGAATTTAATTAATGTGATGTTTACATGTTCCTAATAATAAATGTCTCTCTGTGATCTTGGTCAGGGCTTATAAAAGCACAGAGCTTTTCATCAGCTTTAAAGGCAGCTCTGTCACTGACAGTGGTAAAGTTTACTGAGTCCTACAGAAACTGCCTCATTCACATAACCTTTGATGAGCATGTTGTGTGAGAGACAACGGGCAGTATTTACAGACTGCCCACATGAACAAAAGCACAGGTTGCACTCAGACTCCCTTGAAAAGCCTAAGAACCAGGTAGCAACTTGCCAGTGCTGGCCTGGGGATTCATATTAGCATAGTAAATAGTCGATGTCACTTCCCAGCTAGAACATTTGACAGAAAAAATCATCGAAGTCGTCTGAACACACTTCATCCTAGTGACATGCAGAGTACGACAGTCTCCTCTTACTGCCTGTTGGGATAGGGGCTGCTTTCCTAATTAGAGGATCCTGAAGTCTTACTCCAGCCTCTTCTCAGGAATAGTAAATCAGTCAGACAAATATGTTTTTAAACATTGTCTGATAGAAACATCTTGGGAAAAAAAATAAATTTTTGCTCAGAGGAATAAAAAAACATGGACCATATATTCCTTTGGCATGATTTGCTAAACACTGTGCCATTGTAGAATAATACAGTCATGTTTCTTGCTAAGGATTGCAGCTGCCTGGAGGAACCCAGTTAAGTGACTTGGCCCTTTACCCAGCTTATCAGAAATCCTCAAGCTCCTGTTTTTCCTCACCATCAATGATAATACCAGAAAGTGCAGCGAGAGCAGTTTCCGTGATCTGCAGAAAGTCTCCCTCTCTGCTTTAGCATGGGGCACACACAGGATCCCTGTAAGCCATGCTGCTGGGGTTGAGGGACCAGCTCTTTTTTTCCTTTTGAATCTGAAGACGTGCACACCGCTTGAAAAATTAGTGACTGGCTGGGTGAATGTTGTCTGCCAGGGAGTTTGAAGTGAGCTCAGTGCTGGTTCACCCTCCGGAAGGGAAGGGGGTTTAGTGGTTGACACAGTGCTTTGGACTGCGGGTTCAGACCAGGCAGACAGCAATGTCCTGTGCGACCTGGACCTCACTTGCTCATAGTTCCCCCTCTGAGACCATATGTGCTGAAAGGGTTCACAAAACAGCTGGATATGTTAGTGGAAGAAAGACTTGCAAGGCCCTTACATGCAGTGATGCCTTTGGGGCTCCCAAAGTCCCCACACCACAAATTGTTGTAGGATAGTACAATATTTTAGGGAAACATCCCTATGACTTTCCCTGTCCTTCTGCTCTGCCCTAGGTGTCCACTTCCGACCACTGCCAGAAAAAAGGTACGGATTGAGCGGACATCTGGTCTGACCTTACACATAAAAGGGGAGAACTGTGTTTTCCTACCTGCCTGTTCCCTGGGGAACATGGCCACTCTGGCTCCTCTGGATGCCAGGGACCTTGCTCTTCATGTACCCTCATGCTCCCACCAACCCTGTATTTGTCTCATTGCAGTATTTACACCATTTCACTTACTCCTCATCAGGCCGCCCCATCAGAGAGCAGAAGCTCCCAGGTGTGCTGGCTCAGCACAACACCCTTAGTTCAAAAGCTCAGCCCAGGTCACTCTTGCTCCCAGCACTATGTCACTTCTTTCTCGTGCAATAGAGATCTCTGTTTTACTAACAGATTTATTTCCCAGAATTACAAAATATATGAGCTGATACGACAACCAGTTTCCACCAAGGCCACAGGAAAAAAATATTGTAACTTTCTATCAAAGCCACAGCTCCATCAGAAAATCAGAGGTTTCACATGAGGGAAGCACAACACCGAACCACTGAATAAAAACAACCAGAGCCCACCAGGGAACCAGCAGAATTTACAGGCATTGTGCTGGGAATGGCAATCCAGCCCTCACAGTCAGAACATCACCATTATCAAACACACAGAACAGTTAATATTTTGAAGTTGTTTTAGCTTCATTTGTGTACCTTGATAGGTGACATTTCCAAGACACTACAGTCTCTGCTGAGTTAGATCTATTATTAATTGTGGACATGCAGCTGAAGTCTGAAAAATCCTTACATGACAGAGAAATAAAGAAGCGAAGTTCCCAGAGTCATTTACACGGGGGAGGTTATTCTCCAGGGTTTTTTATCAGCTTCCCAGTCCCATTCAACCAGAGGTAAATGCCTTGTCCTCCTACTACAAAAAGTGGATCTGGAAACCTGCCTCTGCCTTGACCAGGGGTCAGCTCCCTGCCATTTGCCCAAGTCCATTTTTTCATTCGTTTTTGTTATTGCAGCTAAATGTGAGTGGGAGTTATCTGCTGGGCAATGTTCCTGGCAGGTATAACCTCACGTAGTGCTTTGTTCTCCAGTGGCTCCCTGGCTGCCCGGCTCCCAGCTCTGGGGATGCCCATATGATCCTTTCCCGGACGGCGCTCCAGCAAGGAGACCTGAAATCCTGCAGGGCAATCGGCACTGTCCCTTCTCCCACGCGCCCTGCCGATGGCTGTGGGCAAGATGCTAGCCAGAGCCAGGCCTGCAAAGGGTTGAACTGAGGACCGTCATTTGAATCAGTGATGTAAGGTAGGAGCTGGACAAAAGGTTTCATCAGAGTCGTGTCTGGAGCTGCTGGTGACTCAGGTAGATGTGCTGACAGTGGCTGGAAGGAGTAGCTGAAAGAGCCCTTGAATAACACCCGTGAATAAGCGTCTCTGAGACAGTTTAGTGGAGGGGACTCCTGATGACCACATACAGAAACAACCTGTGCAATCAGAGCCCTCCTGAAAAATCTACCAAGGACAAACTCTCCTCCCTGGCGTTGTGCTTGCCTAACTCTCCACCACAAGGAGTACAGGGAAAACCCTGAGAGGCTTAAAGCTGTTGTTACGCAGAACGAGACAAATGGGGGGAAAAGCATGTACTAAACAGTTGTTTTGGCAGCTGACTGCCTTGGTTTCTTAGCAACTGTGGGAAAATAAGCTGCTTGAGATCTGAGCTGTCTGGTCAAATCCAGCAGGATCCCTGTGTGGAGGAGTGGAGGACTGGAGGACCGCTCTCCTCTCTGCTCCTCAGTGTGGGGACACCGCCCGCCTGGTGGGAAGTCCCCCTGCCCAAAGGAGGATGGCAAACAAGCCCATCTCTCTCTGCTGAGGGACGAGGGGACAAGCAGCCCAGCAGAGTCTTCACATGTGGTTCCTCCAGACATGGAAAGGTTGCTTGGGATTAGACTGCTTTCCATTATAACAAGCACAGAAAGGGCGAGGAAATCTTGCACTAACAGCTGCGATCAGTGATGTGCCCAAGTTGCACCCCAAATAGGAACTGCAGCGAGGAGAAGTTGGGCTGCAGCTCTTCGTGCCTCGGGGGCAGGACTGGGCTGGAGGGGAGCTGGAGGACACTGCTGCACCTCTGGCCATCGGCCGCTCAAACTCTGCAAACTGAGTATGTTCCTGACACGTTGGTAGGGCGGGAGGATGGTGCCCTCCTGTGCAAGGCACTCACCTCCTCTCCTGGCAATGCAGGTGGCTCAGTTACAGCATCCTCCAAAGGCTGCTGGTTTGTGAACACTGCTTTTGAGTGCATGAAAAGCTGTTTACGGCTGTTTTCTCAGTGATCAGCAGTGTCAGTCTCTCACGAGTCCCTTTTGCAAATCCACAGAGAGAAAGGGCTGATTTTTGTCAGATAGTTTCAGATCTCAGTGAGGTTCTGTGCTGGAGGAGGTTTCAGCACTGGTGCAGGATTTGTGCAGGTCTCTGTGCTGGAGTAGCCATTTAATTGACTTGGTTTCTTAGGGACAGCATTTAAATCATTTAAATTTATGCCTGTTACTGACATACTGGCTGTGCTCATTGCTAATAGCTTATTTCCATCCATACTAACACTACCTCATTCATTCAGATATAAGTATGAGGATGCTGACCTGTAGTTAATCCTACACATCCCTGACTTTTAATTTAATGACTATTAAATATTAATGGGAGCAGAGAGTGGAAGTCAGATCACCTTTTCAACAGCTTAGTGCCCCCATCACCAGGCTACAATGTCATCCTTGATCTTGCTTTTTTATTCCCTTTCTCACAGTTTCACTTACAGGACAAAGAAAGCTGCATTCTATAGAAGACTTTGCAGTCAAGCAGCTAGTGCAAGGATTAGAGCTGAACCAGGATCTCCCAGCTCCTGGGTGGATGTTCAAACCACCATGCTGTTCAATAAAAAGGGGGGGTTTTGTCCAGACACCAGCCCAGAGGCTATGCTAAAGGAGAGGGGAATGCACATAAACACAGACACCAGTGACCTAGATCCTCCTGCTGATGCTATGCAGAAAATAATTCAGTATTCAAGGAAAGTGTGGAGGGTGTCTGGTGGTTACAGCCCTACCCAGGGCATGGGAGCGCTGGTCATGGATCTACCAGGGTCTACCTGTGCACAGTTCATTAAATAAACTACAGTACTGAGGGTGGACCCAGGGGCTCTGGCGCAAACCTTCATCACTGCAGTGCCATGTGCCCTGTTGTGCTCCCACTGTCCTGGCTGGCTTGGGGTACAGGAACGAATCTTCCCTTCCAGAGGAGTGAGCTGAACATCACTCTTTCAGTCCCTGATGACTATTAGAATGTCTTGATTCTCACAGGAAACACCATTGCTTCTTCTGGTCATGCTTCAACAAAAGAAAGGGATGTTGGGGGGCAATGACGGTGCAAGGATCTCCTTTACATCTTCACATGCCCTTTTTTTCTCATGGTCTTTTCCTTGGCATCAGGCAGTTGTGACTACATCCTTACAACTGGTGGAGATATTTGTGCTTAAATCTATGTATCTTCAGATGATGATATTTTTCTGATTATAAAGCTAATGAGATAAAGCAGATTTCAATTAAAGCAGCTGGGCTTGAAGTGCATTAATACTTAATACTACCTTTTGCTATTATCATTATGACTTATTTACTTTTTAAATTGCTATCTGGTTTACTTCTGTCTACGAAAGACATTTCTCAAGAGTATCTTTCTGACTACATTGTTTTATTTTTGCAGAAAAATGCAGGCATTTAGTGAGATGGAAATTACTTCCTTATTATTTAAAATTAATTCAGCCTGTCAAAATGAGCTCATTGCCATGCACAGTGCTTCCTTTTTAATTCATTCTCAGCCTTTCTAGCAATTGAAATTCTATGCTGAGATGATGTACATAGCAGGCTTTTTATACATATTAAACCCTACATATTAGGAGGATTAAGGCTGCATATACATTTTAGAATAGGGCACATAATTACGAAACAAGTTTTGGAGAAGGATGAAAGAATGGCATTTTTTCTTTGGTCTTGTAAACTGCTTTGCTGGCCAGGAATGAAGCTGCAAGGATGCCTGATGGGAATAGAAGGGACTCTGTTGCCTGCTCCCGCAGGACTCCAAATTTTGCTAAATCAGGACAAAAGTAGAGAAAATATTTACATGTAAATAACTGAGATGTCAGCGCTCCCTCCTTTTCTCTTCTTGGAATAAGAAAGGAGAGAATGAAAAGCAGAAGAGGACAGAGGAGACTGAAACTTGTGATGGGTATAGGAAGAGAAAACCTTAATAATGGGAGAAAAGTGCCTGTCATCAGTGGAAATAAAGGGGAAAAGGGAGGAAGGAGAGGTTTCTGACGGCACCACTCTGGCATTCGGTTGGGTCCATAGGAGTTTCTTCAGGATCAAGAACCAATTAGGAGAGGTGTGAGAGAAGAAAAGGCAGCTTCAATAAAAGGTCTTCATACTTCCCACTCCATGCTCTGAGCTGCTCTCAGCAGCCGAACTGGCTTGTGGCAGAAGCTCAGTCCTCCAGAGTCAGCCCAGTGTGTGAGAAACACCCCAGTGATCCACTTGCCCTGGGCCAGTGTCCTGGTCACCCCCTGAAAAGAGGACAGCAGGAAAAGAAGAGCTGGGGGGCAGAGGGAGTGGCCAAGGAAAACCCTCTTTTGTGAGGGCACCTGAAAAGACTGCCTTTCCCCTAAGAAGGAGATGAGCATGGAAATTATTTTTCTGTTGAGTGGCTGAAACAAAAAAAAGTCATTAAAAAATTTCAGTCAGTTTGGACGTAGCATGGACAAGAGATTCAGTGTCACTTCTGTCTCCGAGAGGGCAGATGTGGGGAGCAACATATGTGGCAGTTTGCCATAACAACTTCACAGACAAGCTGGTGAAGTGTGGGCTAGATAAGTGAGATTAATTGAAAGCTGGCTTAAGTGCCAGGCTTAAAGGTCTGAGATCAGTGGCATGAAGTCCAGCTGGATGATGGGGCAGATAAAAAACTGGGAGAAGTGGCTGATGCACCAGAGGGTTGTGCTGCTATCCAGAGGGACCTCAACGGGCTCAAGAAATGAGTGAACAGGAACCTCATGAGGGTCAACACAGGAAAACCCCAAGTCCTGCACTTGAGGAGCAACAACCCAGTATATGCTGGGGGCTACCTAGCTGGAAAGCAGCTTGGTAGGGAAGGACCTGGGGTCCTAGTGGACACCAAGCTGACCATGAGCCAGCAATGTGTCCTTGTAGCAAAACAGGTTGACAGGATCCTCTGCTCAGCACTGGTGAGGCCACACCTGTAGTGTTGTGTCCTTCATTGGGCTCCTCAGTACAAGAGAGATGTGGACATACTAGAGAGAGTCTAGTGAAGGGCCACTAAGATGATGAAAGGACTGGAGCATCTCTCCTATAAGGAAAGTCTGAGAGAGCTGGGCTTGCTCAACCCGGAATAGAGAAAGCTCAAGGGGGACCTTATGTGTGTGTATAAATACCTGATGGGGAGCCAGTAGATAAGACAGAACCAAACTCTTCTTGGTGGTGTCCAGGGACAGTATAAGACACAACAGGCACAAACTGGCATGCAGGAAATTTTTGTAGTGAGAATGGTCAAGCATTGGAGCAGGGACATCTTCAACTAGATCAGGTTGCTCAGAGCCCCATCCAGCCAGGCCTTGAATGTCTCCAGGGATGGGGCATCTACCACCTCTCTGGGTAACCTGGGGCAGTGTATCACTGCCCTCATTATAAAAAATTTCTTCCACATGTCAAGCCTGCATTCCGCTCTTTCAGTTTAAAACCGTCACCCCTTGTCCTGTCCTAACACACTCTTCTAAAAAGTCTGCCTCCATCTTTCTTATAGGCCCCTTTAAGTGTTGAAAGGCCACAATAAGGTCTTCCCAGAGCCTCCTCCAGGCTGAACAACCTCAACTCCCCGACCTGTCCACCTAGGACAGCTGTTCCATCCCTCTGATCATCTTAGTGGCCTCCTCTGGCCCCTCTCCCACAGGTCCCTGTCCTTCCTGTGCTGAGGGCTCCAGAGCTGGACGCAGCACTGCAGATGGGGTCTCACCAGAGCAGAGGTGCTACTTGTGCTACTTCGGTGGATGTTTCTGGTGAAATGGGCAGCAAGCAACTGCTAAAGTGCCAAAACTGTATAGATAAGAGGCCATGAGAAAAAATCAGAGATTTCTTTCCCACCATGTTCAGAGCCGCCTTTGTCCCACCAGCTGTAGCATTCCCCCAGCAGCACGTCCAAGGTGGGACACACACCTGGGCTCTTACCTCCTTCTCTGCATTTTGCTTCAGGTGTTTGCAATTAGCTAAGGATCCTGCCACCACACTATTTTGGGACAGCAAGGTGTTGGCTTTTGCAGCTTTAACACAAATTGCTGTGAATCATCAGGAGCATTTTATAGATACAGTTTCTGAGGTTAAAGAGGCTGTGTTTTAATTTAAAGTATTTCATCTGTGCATTGCAAAACAGTATAGAAAATACTCCGTATTTTTCAGATTAAATAGTAGATTTTACTCTTCTTTTTAAATAAAATCTGATAACTTCCAAATATTATTTAATGGAGGATCCTAAACCCGAGACGTTATTGTATTTTTTCATTTTTGAACATTTAATAACACTTTTTGGCATATTCCAATTTTACATTGTTTTGGATTATATTACAAGTAGCATTAATTAATTTTCTTAGCAATGCCACTTATTTTGGAATCACTGCTAGCGCTGTGAGTGAGCTGGGAACTTTAGGTACAGCACTCCCCTCTAGTGGGTAAAACCAGACCGTCCTGGTTTTGCAGGACCTGGTGCATCCTGCTCATTAGTACTGCCTAGAAAGGAAAACTTTGCTTTTCCCCCAAGTATCCTGAAGCCTCTGTGTCGATTTTATCTTTTTATGGCATGTTATTTACTTAGGGTATCTTGGTTTTGTTCTGAATTATAACGGGAAGGAGAGAGGGACACTCATGGGGCATATGCAAGGCTCAGGCTCAGGTCCTACTTGGTTCTGAGCAGTAATTCCCTCCATGCCCTAGAAATTCTTCTGCTAAAAGTGCCACCAAAAGTAGCAATTTTTGCTTGAAATACTTTAATTCCACGAAATATTTTGGAAGCTAAAAGTATTTTTTTAAAAACTCAAAAGGAGACTGGGTGACTCATGAAGAACAGGTTCACTGGAGATCACCATCCAGCTCCTCGCTCAGCAGCTCATCTAAACCCACTCAAAATCCTTATGCACTGGTATTTTCTCTTTCAAAATTAAGCCTTGTAATACTTCCCTGTTCTGTGAGTAAGAAGTAGTGATGTTTACGTTTCAGGAAGCCATTATGGTCAATATGATAAAGAAAATCCCCTCCCCAAAGCCCATGTCTGCCCGCATGTTACAATTCTGCTGTGCTGCAGCTATAAGGGAGAACTGTTTCTAGTACACCCCCCACCTCTTTTTTTATTTTTCTCTTACATAATTGTGGTCATGTTTTTAATTAAGTTAAAATAGGATGTTGCACTTAGCTCCTCAACAGCTTCCTGAATTTTGTGATCTATCCCATCAATCGACAGAAATCAGAGCATCGTCTCTGCTGGTACCACGTGCACTGAGTGCAAGCCACAGATATTTGCATGAACCAATTTATCTCTTAAAAATATTTCTTCTTGAGTCAAGCATAAATTGCATTCACCCTAATGTGCTGTGTAATGAATTGCATTTGAAATATGTTTATTTTTAGTAAACAAATGCTAATGGCAGCCTGCTGTTAAAAATAGACAGTAGAGCTGGCACAGAAATAAGGGCTGGGGAATCTTTCTTTCCCTCATCAGTGGAAATGCCCTCTGTGTAAGTCATCTGCAGAGAAAGCATGATGTCCCTATGGAAGTTAGACCCTCCAGCTGGGGAAACTGCAAACAGCAAGTCACCACTTGTCACTTGAACCCTGGCTTACAAATAGCCTCTGAGGTCCAGGCACTGTTGTACCTCCTACGAGGACAACGGGTACAAGGTGGAGACAGAGCCTTTTTCTTTTCCCCTCTCCCTGTCAGCTGCAATATGGGTTTTTAATGGGACACTTTGTTGGAGAGACCAGCACAGGTTCCCCCGGCATTGCCGCCTCCCACTCCTCTCTCAGCAGCTGCTCCACTGGCCAACAGGCTTTTCCTAATGTCTGAGTGAAATTTCCCTGGCTGCACTTTAAGCCCATTACTTGTCACCTCCTTAGAGAGAATGTTTCGTTCCCTTCCTTTTTGCACCAGCTTTTTTCATAGTTAAGAGTGTTATGTCTGATAAGTCTCCTTTCCTCTAGGCTAAACAGCTCAATTGCCCATTTTTTCTCTTACATTAAGATTTCCAAGGCTGCTGATCACTCTTATTGCTCTGGTCTGGTCTTTGCCCAGTAGGTTCACTGCTCTCTTGTAGTCTGGTGCCAAGAAGCCAACCATGCAGCCAAGGTCTTCTGAGTAGCCTGGTAGAGTCATTTTGCACATCTTGCAGACAATATTCCTGCCTCCACATCCTGGCTAGGGAACATTTGTAATTTTTCACAGCAGAAGGGCCCTGTGGACTCACACAGCCCACTGGTTCCTAACTTAAATTTTGTACAACTCCTTCTGTCCATGCACATATTGCTATTGAATTGTGTCCTATTTTTTTCATTCCATTTGTCTAATTCATTATAAATATTGAATACTAACTCTGTCCTACAACACACTTGCAGCCCCTCCTGGACCACTGTGGCCTGCAAATGGAAGAGGATATCCTCTATTCAATTATTCAAGTGGTTAATGAATATATTTTAACAATGTCAGACTTAAGACAGATTCCTATAAAACTCTAATAAATGCAGTCAGCTGGACAGTGAACCACAGATCACATTCTAAAAGTTCCACATTCTGAAAAGTTTTGAATTTATTTTTGTAGCAGTTTATCTAAATAGCATCTTCATATTGTAGCCTCAGTGGTGAATACCAGAGACAAGACTTGCAGGGATGGTTCAAGTCTTTTAGTAGACCAGCTTACATAAGTGGAAAACTTCCAAGCTGCCCTGGGAATAGTTTTGTGGTGCATCATGGAGGAGCTTGCCCGTCCCTCCCAAGCCACACAGAGGATATGGCCTTCAGCTTCCAATAAAATATCCTAATGCCCCTCTGCTCCTCCACGACATTCAACCCACCTGGAACAGGACCCCAGCTTGGCATCTATGGGCTGGTGGGTCTCCCAGGCATGTGAGTTCTGGAGAGCAGGGATCTCCCCTCAACAGCAGCAAAGACCACGGCAGAGTCCAAGACCTCCTGTTCTCAGGGCTGAACGTCTGATGGTCTCCAATGGGTCTTTGTGCTGGGGCTCTTCTGGCCCTGGATGGTTTTGCATTCAAAACACACAGTTATGCTGTTAGAAAGGGTGCTCACCACATTCCTTTTAGGAGGGACGATGTTAACTTTCTTGTGAGAGGTTTTCAGTCACGGATGGGTAAATGCTTTAAAAGTGAAGATGGGACGCGGGTCTCCTCGTGCAGACTCAAGTCAGGAGACTGGCAGCTGCCAACATTTCACTGCAGAAGCACTGCAGTTTTTTCTGGGCCCCAAATCTGTATGAGACACAGTCCCTGTTAAACAAGAGATTACAAATCTAATTTTTAACATTATTTTCCAGCATTTTGCTTGAAAGGTAGGTTTAAGTAGGGAAGAATCTCCTTCTTGCTGCCAAAAGATCTTACACACTGAGCTCTAGCCAACAAATGCTGCCTTCATTCAGCAAAAAAAGGCCTTGCTTTTGTGGAGAACCAGACAAGAAAGCCTGGGCTGGGCCTTTGCTAGTAGAAAATTACCTGAAAAGCCTGAAAATTAAAAGTTTAACCACTGAAATTCCAAAATCCTGAAAATAATCCAGTAAATATGATTTATTTACTACATAATCAAGAAAAGGTTCTTATCTTGGAAAAAAAAATCCCAGTGGGAATTCCATAATAGATACACAGTGCTTCACATTATCATATGAATTTAGGCATTGAGTTGGCTCCACTGACTCAAAAGGGACCAGGAAGATCCAAAACGGTTTCCAGCTGATGTAGATTGTAATAGAACACATGGCTGGGAGTCTAGATGAAAAGCACTGGTTTAAGAAAAGTGAAACAGATTCCTTATTTACAGGCTTTAGCATTTCCCAGGACCAAAACCATTACCTCATAATTCTAGACTGTAATCTAAACTGGGGTTCTAACAATCAGAAGTCAGGAATCTCAATTAAGATTTACCCACAGTGACATGTGTTTCATTAGCAGGTAACATGAAGAATCAATATTTTATGACCTGTCACATATTTGAGTCATCTGTCATGTTTTATCCTTAGATGTTGAAGCTATTTGACAGCTCTAGAGTAGAAGGAAGCAAAACAGAAAAGAAACTTGTGCTGGTTTCATGCTTTCAGACGAATTTAACAGGTAATAGTCTACAACAAGCAATTAAAACGCATTGGTCTCTTATTACAGAACAAATTCTGTTCCCTGGGGCCTGAGGGAAATGCATCTCATAAAACTTGCTATTTTTATGTAAGAAGACAGCACAAACCATACTTAATCTGCACAGGAAAGAAAAAAAAAAAAAAAAGGCAGAAATTCTGCTATTGCTGCCGCTAAGCAATGTGCAGATGAATACTGATTTTGGCACTTTACATAACAGGGAAGCAGCAAGATCCACCTGCAAAGCCTCAACACTTTTCCTCTGCTGGGGTCCCGCTGCTGAGTCCTCAGGTACCAGAGTCAGTAGAACCATAGACCTATAAAGGAATACGCCCATCTGGAAGATACTGCATGTCTGTTGTCCAGATAAAAAGCACAACAAAGGAAGGAGATTAGATTATATAAAAAGGAGGGAAGGATGAAGATGAAATGTCTGGGCCTACAGGTTTAGAAATGTCATGCATGCTCATGTTATTTTTTTTTCCCAAGTTTCAATTTGATTCACATAGCACTCGAACCTCAGCTTTCAAAAAAAACCACCTTCTTTCACTCATAATTGCAGAGAAAATTCCTAGCTCTCAGGGAATGTGAGGTAAATAGGAAAGAAATCAGACTTTTCAGAAGCTCATGACTGTACAACTCCCTGGTTTGCCAAGGTTTGTGGCTCATTAAGGCTTTCTGCAAAACAAGGGCTTCGTTTCGTGAGCAGTGTTGACAGGATGGGTCTTCTTTCTCTTCTGGTGTGGAACAAAAAAGGCGACATTTTCGTTTTTATTTGGTTCTGTAGGTAGGTAGTGGAAAAGAGCCAGTTTACAAAGTAGCCAAGACCTTGTTTATTACAGCATTTTCTTTCATTTTCCACATCCCTCTGCAATAACTGTTTTGATGTGATAAAAACAAGAAGCGTCTGAGAAAACTTCAGTCTCAACAAAGTGGTATTTTGCACTGAAAATCCCTTCAATATAAAGTTCCTATGGGCAATACCAGGAAAGCCAGGGAGAGTGAAGAAATCTGAATGACTGCATATTTTCCTGTCTCCAAGCAATCCATAATCTGAGACTTTTCTAGTAATGGATTTTGAGAAACACCTTGGAGACGAAAGAGGAGGGACACACAGTGCTGTGGGGGCTGCAGGAATGGCCACCAGGCTCATCTCCATGGTTTGGTGACCCACCACTTTGGGACCACCATGAGACAACCGCCTTTTCCTAACTACAACTACAGCTGATGCTTTCCATAGTGCTGCCCACTGTGAGCTGCTGTGCTGCTGCAGGTGCTCAGTCCATGGCACTGGGGGCTGAGCAGTGTCCCAGAGACAGCCCAAGATGGGTGCTAGGCCCGCTGTCCCCAGTCAGTGGTAGAGGGCCAGCACGGCAAACACCAAGCGCTGCAGCTCTGCACAGATGCCTCATCAGGCATGTCAGGAAAAAAAGGAGATTTTATTTTTTTTTCCATGAGTTTCTGCCTATTTTTAAATTCACCAGGACTGAAGCAGCAGCTTGGCTCACCCCATCTGCTGGGACTTTGCTGCTGGTGATCCCCTGTCCCACGATCTCAGAAACCCAGGCAAACTTTGCCCTTCCCCAGGGCTGAGGTGATCTGAGACAATGTGACCACTAGAAAAGGATTCCAAATGAGGAGATGTTTCAATGTCTGAAGCAATGAAATACTTAATCCCTGCTCTCTCCGGGATATTCATCATCACAGATGTACTTATCTGCTGCTCACTGACAGCAGTGACTGACAAGGATGATGACAGCTGACATACATTAACCCAGCCGCACAACACAAGCTATCACTCCGGAGCAGAAATCCAACATTATTATTTAACATTAAAGAGCTGTCTCAGTTGGTGCTGGATACCAAGTGCAGGTGGCACCTGCACTGAAAAGTCATCACCGTCGGGGTCTGCTGGAGGTGAGCGGCTGTCGGCACAACCCTGAGCCCCAGTAGCCCCAGCATGGCCAGCAGCAGTGTCACTGGTCCCCAAGCAGCCCAGTGCTGAGGGCACACACAGGGTCCCCCATGCTCCCACCACTGACCTGGCCACAAGGCCATACCCTGGTGGAGGAAAACGAGGGGGAAGGATGGACAAAAATCACTTCTTTAAGGGTTGGAGGGTGGAAACCTTAATTATAGCTTTGCTAGAGCTACACAGCAGGACAGTGTGTTAACCTTCCCACTGAAGTCATCACCGTCGGGGTCTGTTGGAGGTGAGCGGCTGTCGGCACAACCCTGAGCCCCAGTAGCCCCAGCATGGCCAGCAGCAGTGTCACTGCTAGGTGGAGCACCAAGCGTTACTACACAGCTCTTTGGGGAGTGATGCTGGGGATGCAACAGGCTTGTGGTTAAAGATACTGAAAGTGCTCATTAAGCTGTACTTTGGTGGCTGCTACACTGGATTCCTCTCTGGAAATTGTTCCTTATTGCTGTGAGAAAATTCAACTCGTATTCGCAGGAGTCCTGACATGATTGCTCTTACAGTGTCATTTGCACTTGTCATTTCTTTGGGTCCTGAGTGAAGCACAGGTAATACTCTGTATGGTGTCTGTTGACAGCTTGTCAGAGCCTGGGGGAAGAGCGGTGAAGGGTGGTTGGGGTGGGATGGAATTGTTTTCTGGAGGTTCCCACCTCTGTACTTCCCATACTGTTACCTGAGCGTGTGGTGCAGACAAGATACCTCACTTCAAGATGGTTGAGGTGAGATTGACTTCATCCTCATACTTGGCCTGTAAGTGGCTCTGGGGAGGAAACAGCACACAATTATTTATAATGGTTACAATCAAGGTCCAACCTGAAATCTTTTAAATATTTTTATTTACTGTGAGAAACAGAATATTCTGTTGCCATATCACAGCCTCCCAAAGGTCACGGGGACACAAAGACTGTCCAGAAGAGGCAGCTGACAAATATCAGCTATTCCATAGCAGGCAGATAAATGCACCGTAAGGAAAACAGCTGTGGCTTGTGCAGACCAGGCTCCTTCTCTCTTTGTCTAATTTCACCCACTTTTTACAGATGAGCTTAATTTCTGAGCAAATCTGTATCAGTGTCTTTATCTGTTGAGTTGTTCTGAACTATTACTGTCTCTGAGGAAGGGGTGACTGAGTTTTAAGGAATCATGGTGAAACTGCCAAAGATGGCATTTACACGAGAATTGCTTTACAGTCATTGATGGGAATGGCCAAACTAATGGAAAATTGTCTACGTGTGTGTGCAAATCAGGTGTAGGGAAGAAGGAGGAAAGAAGCCACCAAGGTTCCTAAGCCCTGGAGCCAATCTTGCACTGTATGAAGTGTGATCCTTCCAGAGGGAATAAGGTCGGATATTTACAGCTCCACATGGATGATGCAATCGAGTGCTAGAGAAGGCTCCACTGCAGAGCAGGAGCTTATAGAAAGACCTGCCCTTCAGACCACTGATGGTCTTCTCACGCCTGCAAGAGACACCACAGGTTACAAGTGAAGTTCATATGGTTAAGGCTTCTGTATTCATGCCTTCACATAGACAGGCCTCAAGGACAAATCCAGAAAGCACAGCTTCCCTCGAGTGATCATCTCCCACAGATGGGAGGAAGGCAATGCTGGGAATGATGCTCTTTTCATTGTCCTCGCCATTTCGTGTCTGCAGCAGTTGATAAGACTCGTACGCCTAAAACTGCAGGGCTGCCTGGGTACTCCAGGTCGTTACCTTCCTACTCTGAACCAGAGGAGAAGGAGCATGACCAGGACCCTGTACCACACCCGTCACTCAGGGCCCTTTCAGCTGGCGATTTCCTAACACAGCCCTCCCCTTCCTTCTCTGTGAAGGGTCTTTTTTCTCTGCACTGCCAATCACAGTCTGCTTTCTGTGCTGAAAGGGAAGGAATCTCCTCCTTTGCAAGAGTGCACTTCACACTCCTACAGCAACTCATAAAAAATGTTTAAGGGAATAATATAAATTAATAGCGATAATAAATCCTTATATTAATATATTGTCCAAAGCCTGTGTAAATCAGTTTTGCAGCAATCCTGCAGGACAGCTGGAAAGAGAAGTTGACTGAAACGGTGCCTTCAGGACCATGAGCATCCAACATACTCTTTGCTGCACATCAGACAGATTTCCATGATGGATGGTGGTCACAAAAACCTTGCCCTCTTCTTAGACCCTGGCTTTGCCATCTCCCGTATCCAACCCCTGTTCTAGCTGAATATCACCTAACACTATAGAGATATTTTCAGCAATTTTACCTGTTATCTCATGGGTTTGGAAATGATTGTGAGCTTTAGGCAAGATCCCAAATATTTCCTGTTTGCCTAGAGAGCATATAGCCAGTTAATTACTGTTCCCATGCTCAGGTAAGCTAACCATTAAGCTGCAGTTTTGAAACCTGGGACTAAAGCTTCCCAGATCCTTATCTTTCTGTTTCCCATAAACATATAGCTTGGCACCTGGAACTGTCTCAGAGACGGAAGTAAGATCAATGTTCACAGCTCATTGATTGAGACCCAACATTACAGCAGCAAACCACTCCAAGAGGAGTTTGTGCTCACAGTGAAGGACCCACAGCTTTGCCCCGGGGAGCCCGTGCCCCAGGGGTTCTCCAGCTGAAGCCACAGCGACCCCAGCAGCCACAGCCCCGCTCCCCGCCCCAGCCCAACACACCCATCAAATTTTCTCTTCTCGCCTTTCTACACAGAGAAAGTTCATGACACTTTTGGAAAACCCTAGATGTGGTTTTGCACGGCAGAGAAGCAGGTGGAATTTGTGCTGTGCTCCCAGGTCACACAGCTTTGTTGCTGGCTGAAGAACAGGGAAATTCATTCCACACAAAGAGAATAAAGTGGTTTTTTTATTATTATTATTATTCTGCAGCATTTAAGATTCACCAGCATTAATAATTTTACCATTTTCTGAGACTCTTAAAATGAACCTTATATAGAAGTTTTAAGTATTGTGTCACAATTAAAAATAAGCAAATTTCATTCACAAAAACGTCATTTTAACGTGCCAGAAAGGCCAAAGAACCATCACAGCCTTCCTTCTTTCTTTTAGGAGGAAAAATTCACTACATGAATCAGGAAATCAGTTGGAGAAACAGAGTCTGTTAACAAAAGAGCAGAGCTCCATGTCTTTCACAACAGTAAAATAAGTCCCATCGTAGCAGTTTCCTTATGCAGAGATCCTGGCTGGCACCTTCAATAATCTGCTTCACTATCTTGGCTTTCTCCCAGGGCCGAACTCCTACTCTCCCCCTGCTGCAGAGGAATGCAGGCTCAAACCAACCTGAAGCCTGAGCATCACTTGAGTCTGTGACTGGGTCTTCTCGAGTTGAGGCTTCTCAGAGCCACCCCAGCCCGCGCTGGCCCTGGGCGCTGCCTCCTGCCCTTCCTGCTGGACGAGCATGGACAAGTAGAGCTTTGGATCAATGTCAATAAGATTTGCTTTCCCACACCAAAGATGCACCAATGTCAACTTCTAACATTACCCAGCACAAGAAAACACCTGGAATATATAAAGCTAATAAGGCTAGATATAAACTCTTATTAATAAAATGAAGAAAAAAATATACGATGTATATATATGTGTATAATGACAATCCCAACATTTTCTGGCTCATCTGCCCAGGACCTTATCAAGGTACCTTCACTGACATGGCTGCATCCTCAAAAGGACTCTCAGTAAACAAGGACAGATCAAAGTTCATAACAGTTTTTAAATAAAGATGATGCAGAGCTTTCTGAGTAGTCTGATCACGCGGCTTGAAGGCTGGCAAAACAAACAAAAATACGAATGGATCCTCTGCGTTGCAGGACAGAAACTGGAAAACAACTCCAGCAAATGTGCAGAATATAAAGAAAGTAAAATATTTTCTTATTAAATAGTTAAGGGACAGGAAGAGTTTAGGAATCACTGTTCAGGGACTCCTGTTTAGTGACAGCAATTTATTTGACCATCTGGGTAAAGAAAGACTGCAGCAAACCACACAGAGGAAATAAAAATTGATGAACAACAAATAACTGATTTTACTTGACTCGAGCCTACAACTCTGCAGAGCAGGAAGCTACTTCACGTGAAAGAGGTTATTGATGAAGGCATTTCAGCCTCTCTCCAGTCCTTCCAAAAACATACTAGATCTCCCGTGCCAGCAAACCTGTCTTGAGACGTGACTCCCATCCCAAACTCACCAGAAACATCACCAAGTACAAAAGACAAATTGATGAGCCTTCTGGAAAAGAACCACCAGAGGAAGGAGCATCTCTGTGATGCTCCACAGCAAAAGAAAACTATTTATGAGAAAGAATAGGAGGCTTTTTGCTGTGTTTGTTCATTACGATAAAAATCCTCCTTTTCTCAACAGGCACAGAGCAAATATTGAAGCAGAGGAAAACGCTGCCAGTGTTCAGCAGGGTCTGATCACTACATCTCAGTGCTTCAGTACCCACCTCAAGCGGACGCACAACCTCCTCCCTTGTTCAGGGCACACTGTGCTGTGTGCGATGGTAGGAGAGGGGCGATGGTGCCTGCTCGGGAGGTACCGCAGTGCCAGCACCCTGCTGTGAAGCTGAGGGACCCAGATCTGTTGGTAGCAAGGAGTGAGTAGCAGAGCCATCACCCAAGGGAGCCCTGTTCCCATCAGCCCAGACTGGTGCCGGTAGATGACAGGGATGACAGCTATGACTTGCTCCATCCTTAGATAGGTCTCTCTTCCCTCTGCCTGTCGCTCTCCTCCTGTCTTTCTCACCGACACATACACATATGTTCTGTTCTTGGAGCTGCACTCAAACCAGAGGAAAGCCACTCAAGACAGGGATTAGACAGGGTGGCAGGGAAGCTTGAAGCCTGCCCATATTCAGGGTTTCAGAGCCTGTCACTGCCGCTGGGTTATATTTAGGTGTAGTTGAAGGAGGATGCTTTGGAAATAAGAAAATTGTCAGGCTCCGATGAGGTGCCTTCTGTAAGCTGCTCTAGCCCTGTTTCTCAGGATTTGAAGTCAAAATTCACCTGCTACCCCAGGGAAGGTCTCACTGATGAGATCAGCTCAGCTGACTGCCATACATAGCTTGGCTCATGCCTTCCCACCAGTGTGGCCTGCTCCTTGCATCCCTACACCCAGGCCAGCCCCTAAACTGTGGAGCTTATCTCACTGAGCCCTCCTGGGCTGGGGGTGAAATCTTAGACCCACCTTCTGCAAAGCCATTTGCTCTCCCATGAAAGCTGTCCTGGTACACAGCTGCACACCCCAACAGGACTGAAAATACCTGTCTTCAAGCTGTGCTCAGACAAGATGTCTGATAGCCTGTTACAAGCAACTAATCCACAACTGCCTAATAAATTGACATTTCGGGCTGAGGATTATCTTCTATGTGTGGGCAGCAGCTTCTCCCTTTGTGTCTCCATGCATGCTGTTAATCGCTTTGTGCAGGATAATTATAATTCCAGGATTCACACACCTCACTTTGCCCATCTCAGACTTAGGCCTTCAGTCTCATCCAAGTCTGCGGTCACGCAGGAGCCAGCGGCACTGATCCACGCTGGGAACCATCTCGAGATGAAGGGAGTCACCCCAGGAGGGCCCCGTCCTTCTCCAGGGACTGCCCGGAGCCACACACCCGGTGCCTGACCCTGAGAGAGCTGACGTCCTGTGAGATCCGCCTCCAAGCTCACCTTCCGTCTTCTCTCTCCTCCCAAAAAATACCCTCACATTTATCAAAATTTCCACCTGGAACAGAAAAGGAACTTGAAGAAGTCAAGATTACAGATGGGTAGGCTGTCTTGACGTATCCTGGGCTCCAGACTTAATTTCCCAATATATCTCTCCTTTCATACTTTGGCACAAGGTGGCCAGACTTAATTCTTCATCCTTCTTCATCCTTTCTTTTTTTTTAAAATAATTTGTCTTGACAACCACAATTTTCTCTGGAGACTTTTGCTTACTGTCATAACAGCTTCAAAAATGTTCTGTCTGGAGAAATAAAACAACCCAGAAAATAATGTTTCCCTGCCGTGTTGCTCTTTTCCCTCCATAGCACGCTGTCTACAACCAGCCTCTGAACTGACAGACATTTCCTCCTGCCGTGTATCAGTCTCGACACATAGCAACAGAAAAAGGAAAAAAAAACCACAATGCAAGAATAAATTGGATTATGAAACTACAAGAAGTGGCAGGGAAGATCAGGACCTGGCCAGCAGGGCAGTCACTGGGCACATTTAGTGTGCAAGGAGTATAGTTTTAGGTCTGGCAACACGCTGTTTTTTTCTTGTGAATGACACTACGTGAGTTGTTGATGGCAAAGGTCTGTACAGCTGCATGTCATGCACAGATACTCCACACACAGCAACCTGGCAAAATTGTTCTGACTGGAATCTTCAGCCATTTTTCTGTTTCTTCTTGGAAAAGGGTGTCTAATAAAACAACATTGTCTGTCCAGTGGTTAACTCAGACCATCGTTGCCTCTGTGGCCCTGAAGCCATCCTTTCAGATGCTGGAAATGCCTTTGTGTGGCTATGAACTGAGCCTTCTGCCTGCAAAACAGCCTGGACCCTCCTTTCCACAGACATTCAGAAAATTCTTGAATGCTCCTGAAACCTTTTCCTACAGCTTTGGAAACCCTTCCTACAGCCTGTGTCCTGGGGCTCGGGTGCTGCCACTAACAGGGTGCACGAAATGCTGCCCAGCAGCAGGTCAAATACCTTTCCCCTCAGCTGTGGTTTCGTAGGCTTGCATACCAAATTGGTAAAAATCTTGTTGGTTTCTATGCGATTCAACTCTATGTTATTGCAAGAAAGTGCTGTAGCAAACGAGACATCTCACACGCCCTTCTGCTCAGGTGAGCTTCTCCTCTAACGCCATACGGACAACACCATCTCACAACTTCAATCCCAGAGCTTCGTAAATGTTTTAGTGACCCCTCCGGGTTCGCTGTGTACTGTCTTTAGCCCCTGCTCTCGCAGGCAGGCTTCAGTAGCTGTGGGTGACAGCAGAGCGGGCAGCTCGCAGATCTGCCTGCTGGTTTGCCGGGGGAGGAGGAAACAAACACGCCTCGGTAGCTCTGGTGTGGACGGGTCATTTATCATGTTTTGTTGAAAAGATACTGGACAGTCAAACAATGAAAGAGGGCTGCTAGCAAAATAATTGGGGAATTTCTGTCCATTCTTCCTTCCACCTCCATAGGGCAGCCTTGTTCCCTCCTCACTATATCTAAACTGCCATGCAGGGTAGTAGGCACCAGAGAGCACAACTCATTCACCTCCTGGCCACGCAGCTATTTCCAGGATGATCTGTGGGTGGCATCTCCAAAACACATGATAGAGTTTTGACTGGGATCACTAGCTGGTGCCTGGCTGTTTATTGAGAGCGCAGTATTTACCAAGGGGAACTTCTCAGGGCAATGCATAAACACCCCCAGTGAGGCCAGGGCAGAGGATGTTCAGTGCATCAGGGGGAAAAAGGCACCCACAGCAGGTAGGCAAATGGGAACACACATCTAAAGACACCACTGCTCCTCTCTCATCACATGAAAACTAAAATCATTCTCTCGGGCCACCCAAATAGCTTTACTTATGTGCTTTAAAGGGAATATCTTCAAAGAAAGAAGATGGGACACCAGATGCCCCCTGCAGCTGGGCATCTAGCTGCCTTTCTTGCCTTTTAGTTATACACATCTATACATTGCCCAGGCCCTGAATGCATGTCATTATTTGAATTTTGGGGTGCAGTAGCTGCAAATGGAGTTTTAATACGTTTAGCAGCATACCAACCCTGACATGAACAACAAAACCGTTTACCTGTGGTTACAAGGAGCTGACCCAGAACATAAGCAGAAAGGCAAGAACTCATTAAAACTGAACTTGTCCAAATTTTTTTGACCTACTGCCTGGGCAGGAGCGTTATCTAAGGTGCCTCAGCATGTCTGTTTTCCATTGCAGACCTTGAGCAGCAATGTTTCTTTCCTCCTTCATCTCCTCCTGTACACTGAACACAGCACCAGCATTCAAGAGAGATAATGTTGCTCTCTAGGCTAGAGGAAAGCAGTGGAAATCTCTGGTGCTTCATTAGCCCACGGGCTTCTGCCAGCTGATGTGGTTTTGGGGTAGCACCAGTTTTGGTGCAACCATGTATGCCAGTTGATCTTTAGTAATTGTGTTTGGGGGCAGCAATAAATGATTAACTCATGCAAAGGTGTTATTTTCTAGACACCAGCGAAATAAATGGCAGAGAAAATCATATAAATATGGCTGGTGGCAATTAATGGTGTAAAGTGTTAAGATTGTTGGAGAGAATATATATTCAGACCTAGGAGGTCTGCCTTTCTCTGTATATTTACTATACATCTGACTGCCTTTACAGTAACAGCATGTAAGGGATTATCCAAAATTCAGTACATGCTTTATACTTTGGCAAGGAGCAACCTCGAAATCTCCTCATGGTTCATTTTCAAAACAAATAAATGTCGGTGGCCTCCCTCTGAACACTAAACACTAGATACTGGAATACTGTAAATCCCTCCCACAGGACTGTACCCCAGCACTGCAGTCAACAGAAGTGACTGCCCTGATTAAATGGGTTAAATATGAACAACCGTGTTGTTAGGATGTCAGCCTAACAGCCTTTCAAGACTTTAAATAGAGAGTTTAACAGCAGAGCACCTAGGTGGTGTGGGTAATATGGCTTCCACAAAGACTGCTTTCATTAACTAATTTCTAGGCAACAGCACTAGAAAAGAGTTGCAAGTAGCTCTAACACAAGAAACTTCAAGGAGTCAGAAGCCTGTGATGTGATACAAAGCAGACTGAGGGATGTTGGATGTGAGTGACTTATTTCTGCTTTATCACCTGGGCACCTCTGGCATTTATTGAATTTACTTTCCACGTGTATAGCACCTGTGTGCAAAATTTGTCAAAAGAGCTAATGAAGGTTTTAGTATGTTACAACTGAAACACTGAGTAGTGCTGGAAATCCAGTAACTGCTAAGGATTTGAATAACACAGGTACACTAAATTATGATTGAAAATAATTGAAAGAAATGGCTCATTTGGTTCTGTTGAGCTCAGATTGCTCCTAGGAGTATCAGGGCACGTGCTCATCACCATACAATTTTGGCTTTCCCTGGATTTCAGTTTCACCAACTACGGATTGCTTAAGATGCTCAAAAAACCCCGTATCTCCCTTAGCAAATAAACAGATTGTAGGGTCAAGCACTTTTTCTTTATTTTCTTTCATTCAGTAGTGCCACTTACACGTACTAATATTTACCTTATTAATTAGATTAGTAACTTTGTTAATATAATACACCAAAATTCCCAACTCAGACCATTTTAATAGGTTTTATTTATCACAAATAAGTCCATTTCTCATCCATTCTTCAACTATCATTTTTTCTACATGTTTTAAAGGGAGAAAGGAAGCTTGTGGAGCTATCAATGGCAAATTCTTTTACAACTGGAAGCTACCATCCCCCTTACATACTTGTGTCATAAAAATGTTTTTTCCCACAGTGAACACTGTCTTTCGTATCCATTTTCTGACAAAAACAGAACTGATCCATTTGTCTTCTGCAGGGCCCTCCTTAGCTCACCTTATGCCTCTTGCATAGCTTATTTGCTACTTCCTAGCCTCAGCAACATCATTTGTAAGTGTCTTCTTTGTAGAATATATCTGGGCTACAGGTACATGCTGAACACACGTGAGCTGTAACAAGTAATGACATTTCCTCCAAACCAGCTTTGCCTGAGAAATGTCAGTTTGTTGGAAGCTGATGGGGGAAGCATGCACCCAGGGTCCATGGCACAACGGTTTAGCCACCACAGGGCTCCTCGCTTCGATTCCACCATCCCGAGCTCCCAGGTCTGGGCATCCTACTCCAGGGCATCACTCTCCCTGGCATCTATGGTCATTTAGCAGCAGGTCAAGGTGACCATGAGAGTCAAGATGTGTGAGGAACTGGTGGGAAAGGGAGAAGGTGGCTGTTCTGTGTAACATGGGGCAGAAATCAGGTATTTCAGCCTTTTAACAGTAATATTTTTAAGATTTTCTGGTTCAGAAACTCTTAGTTCACTGCAATTTCACAGTTAAATCCACTCTGTTTCTTTTATTTTCACAAAAATCGTGATTTCCCCCCAGCTCTGCATTCCAGCAGTCCCCTGCAGAGGCCCCGCGTTCCAGGGAGGGCGGTGGGGTTGTGATGAAGGTGGCTGTCCTCACCCAGGCTGAGGGTGGGTGGGACCTCTGACCAGTGACCCCCCCACAGGAGGCAATGGGCTGGCTGCCTGCCTATTGACTTCAACGTTTGGGCCAAGTGATGCAGGAGAGTTTTTGCTAATGGTGACTTTGCAGAGCTGATTTGGTGCAAGAACCTTCTGCTCGCTGCCAAACGCTGAGCAGTCATGTATTTATACCTGCGTGTACGTGGGTATTTGTAAATGGATTTTTCTCACCAAGCCCCTGTTCCGTGCACTGCTCCCCCAGTGCTGACGTACGGGCGGTCCCGGTCCCCTCCAGCGAGGAAGAGCGTGAGCCTTCGTCACCCTGACTGATGGCAGTGCCACCGCAGCCCGTGGCCGCTCTCCTGTGCATGCCGCTCTCTTTACAGCGTATGGAAACTGGATGGGAGAGAACTGGTTTTTAAGAGAGAGTTTGGGCTCTGTCCTCATTGGGGTCTCCTCTCTCAAAATTTAACACAAGGTGTTACTTTACCTTGTTTACAAATGTGGATTGTGTGCTCAGGGGAGTGAAATGAATGACTGAACCAGAGCAGAAATGTCAGGATTTTAACTCAATTCATGATAGTCATCTAGAAAATGTCATTCTTGCCCAATACACATTGTATCTTTATTTTCACGTTGTTCAAACTTTAGATGAAACAATCCCATTATTTTGAGTTCCTGTGTCGATTAGCTGATGAAAACTGGTTTTTAAGAATTCCAGATTACAAATCCTTGTCGTAGCTGAAGATTAAACTTGTCATTTTTCATGATAAATGGAAATGCAAATACTGGAGTGTATTAGAATATTGATCAGAGGCTTGCCCTGAGCCAAGCACAGTGTGAACGTCTTTATGTTTGCTGTCAGTAAACCAGCTTCTCTCTTCTCTCTGTTTTGCACAGTCCTACTAAGCCAATCCTCACTAGAATGAGCACAAAACAAAACGAATAACAGCTTTTGTACATCAACATTAAAACTGGAAGAAGCTTGGGAAAGGGCCTCCGACAGAGAAGAACGCTGATGAGTGCAAACATGCTTGATGGGTAAGCGCCACCTTCTAAACATAGATCAGCCAGACGTGGAAGTGGTTTTCAGAAGAGAAATGCAATCATGGATTACACACCAGCTCATTAGAAACTGTTGCTGAATACAGCATCCAGAAGACATGCATGAAAAGTCACATTTGGGGAATAAATTAAAAGGGGTGTAGTTGTTGCTAGATAAACATATGTAATATATATGCATTGGAGAGGTTTGTAAATGTCATTTTTTTTATTCGGACGGAAAGCAAAAAGCTTTAAAACCTTTCATAGTAGAGAGGCAGTTAACTCCAGACTATTCCTATCCCAGTAGCCAAGAAACTGATAGAACATCTCTCTTAAATTAGCATTTATAAATAGACTCTTTGAATGTTTCCATAACCTAGTGGAAAAAGCATAACTTTTACTGCTACATTGCTGCACTTCATTTACTTCACTATATAATAAGTTGACTAAAACTGTAAAGCTTCTCGATTTTTACTGCATATGTGTTAAAATTAATCTATGTCTGTAACAAACTTAAGACTGAAACATTATTTCTGACCTATATTCTAGTTCTACGAAGCATATATACTATAAGGTATGTCTGACGGAATATCATACTACTATAATTTCCCAAGACACATAGAATTGTTTGCATCTGAAGTGACAAAATAAAAGAGCACTTGATTTCTTTTTTTTATTTTTAATAGGAGAAAGTCATTTACCCCTTAAATGTAACATACAGCTGCTCACTGCAAGGGCATTTCTATTGTTTTCCCTTGTTCTGCCACATCACTGCTGAGTGACACTCTCTGGCCCGTGCTAACGCCAATCAGGAGAGGTGATCTAATCTAATCTAATCTAATCTAATCTAATCTAATCTAATCTAATCTAATCTAACTAAAGGCCTCGTAGCAAAAAGCTGGGATGCCAAGTGCCAGGCACAGAGCAATGGAGGGAAGGAGGAACCCCCCGTGTTCTGCTCCTCTCCGATACCCCCAGCATGGCACATGTCTCCTCCTGGCTCGGGACCGGGCAGGAGCACCCTAAATCCAGCCCCAAATGAACACTGCAACGCTCATTTCTTCAGACTTTGTTAAGCCTGTTGCTTCATTCTTTGGCTTTTGGGGGAAATGGCTAAAATAATGATGCATTTCTAGTATTGATCCCAAATAACACAATACACCGAAGATATGAGTAAAACATGGGTTTAAAACATTTTTATAGCTATTGGCTGCACAACACAAACTGTTCCAGAATTTAGCGCATGAATCTCAGAAAATTTATTTTTGAATGAAAAATTATCTTTAAGTAACCAATAAATAAACGCAGGGAATTAGATAAATCTCAGTTTAACTACCAGTGTGGCGCTGCTTGTCTTAGAGACAACACTGATGTGAGTGTCTGCCAATCAAATTTATGTGTGAGTCTGGGCAGCATTTTTTAAAATACATGTTGTTTCAGCCCAAATCTGCACTTGTACCTGTGTGTAGGAGACTCTCCTGACTTCTACAGGACCAGCATTAGAGCACGTCAAAAACCCCATGCAAATCGAACAACGTGTTCCAAATAAACATATGCCCAGCACCTGCTACTGACCTGATGGGGATGGAAGGTAAAAATCAAGTAGTTTACACATGAGGCTGCATAAACTCATTAAGGTCCTGCTTAAGACAGGTTTTTAAATCTGTGGTTCATCCAACCAGCATCAGCTGGAGAACGCACATCCCTCAGGGCCCGATGCATTCAGGAGTCCCTGTTAAACGGTGTCTCGGTGAAGCGGGTCAGCATTCCCGGCTCTCCCGGCACATCAGAACCCTGCAGAAGGGTTTGCCATCTGGGTGTGCTATCGTATCACCATCTTCATTTGCTCCTTACGTTTACCTCTGTCCCACGTTAGTGCAGTCACGGCACCTTTGCCGTGACAGAAATCATGGAAACAGGGTTTCTCTGTATTATATTGTTTTGCTATGGACTACTAAGTTTTGCATCGTGACGACTGTGTAATGTAAAAGCCCTTTCTAAATATACGTAAACGTTGCAAAAAAAGAGTGTCATCACAAGACCTTGCAACCCTGACAGGGCAGCTAGGTGAATATGTACCATTTTATACACGGTCAGAAAGGCAGACGTACCAGGATGTACAGCACTAAATGTTGACTCGGTATGAATAGTACGTTTTATCTTCTTAAATGTTACCACCTTCCCATCCCACTCCATTGTAACTTGTTCACTGTATTTTTTTTTTTAAGTCAACAAACTGTAAAGAAAACTGTTGAAATACCTGATTTTCTGTAAAAAGTAATAACAACAATAATTTTTGTTACTTTAAAGTATGCTTGGTATTAAAGTACCTAATAAAGTTCAACAATGAATTTTGTAGCATACTAAAATAAAGAGTGGTAGTGCTTTTCTTCAGCTCTTCTGTGGTAACAGCTGCTGTTGTTGGGATTACTGTCCTCCTCCTAAATGCAAGCCTGGCCCCCTCCTACACACCTGTACCTACACAGGTCCCTAAGGTATGTAAAGTTCAAGCAAATTCAGGTCTCTTAATGAGTGCAGGGATTTGTATGCATGGGTCAAATTCACAGTATAAGAACCTTGTTTCTAAGTTATCTCCATCCTCTGGTACCTGACTACATGTATATGGGCAACAATATGAAGTTCCTGATTACTTTCTTTGGTATACAACTTAGTTTATAGTTAGGGAAAGGAGAGTGTAAATTATTTAAGAATTAATTATAGTTAAATACAGAACTGCCAGGTTTGCAGGATGCTGAAGTCCTGTTTGTTTTTATAAGCAACACATTTCAGTTATTCCTAAATAGATTAGAAATCTCGAACAAGTGATTTGGAGGACACAGAAATTTATTGCCCCTAATTTTGCTACATGAAGTTACACTGGAGCTGTCAGGGGTTGTCACAGATGCATATCATCCCAGAGCTTGAACCAACAAGACGTAAGTACTTTCTTGTCAAACAGATGCTGGATTTGCCTCCATGATGCTGATGCAGTGGTATCTGCATCTGGAGATATCTAGAAATTATTGTGACTTGCATCTGATTATTCCCAAACTCCCAGGCTCTGCCATATTTTGATTGCAGTAATGGATCAGCTTCCCTCATGCCATCCAGCTTCCCCTGGTCTAGGTGGGAACAGCTTTCTGTCCAGCACCTTTCTGTCCTTTTTTCACTCTGCTAGTCTGATGTTCTTCAATCATTTAAAAGTTTTAGTAGTCTCAGCTGATTCTCTGAGGATTTGAAATGGAATAAGAACTAGAAAATTTAAAATAAATAAAATAAAAAATATTTGTCCTGACTGGTTTATATACATTGAAAAGCCAGCCATATGCTGAGTGGCTTCTGAGGTCATGCCAGAAAGCAGCATATTTTTTTTTTCCCATGCGCTAAAGCGTAGGGGTTTACACATTTGTCCTTTCCAAGGGGCCCTACACAGAAGGGAATGGCTTTGCCTGCCCTTGGAGCAGCTGGCAGTACCTGCACACATTAGCCGTACTTGCAGCCATTCCACCTTGATCTGTGATCCTTATTGGCTTATATTAATATTTTGAAAAGACATTTTCATGGAAGACCCAAAATTCTGCAGGAAGTAAAATATATCGTTTAAAAATTCATTCTCTTCCCTTTACATCAAACAACGTTTAGTCTCATGCTGCAGAATACGCAAAGCCAAGGTTTGCAGTGATCACATACTGCCGTGATGCTTTCTATTACCCATCTGTTTCTCTTAAATTTTTGCTTACTTGGTACTTCATACCTCCTTCTGAGATGCCTTTTGCATTTTAAAAAGTAGACCGATATATCCTTCCCTTCTTCCAGAGAGTCTCGTAACACCACTGAGGGCAGTTACGTAGCTTTTCCACTTCACCAAGTGATGAGGGAAGTATTGCCTGTACAAGAGACAAATTTCTAGGGAATAAAGCATAAGCAGACACATTGTGTTCATCAAGTTCCACAAAGAGCTGCGGCCCCTAATTGCCTACGAGGCATTGAAAAGCTCCCGTCCCCTTGGAGCCATTCCAATAGCTGCTGAAAAACACTTCCCAAGACCACTGGTGCGAGACTGGCCTCTGAGTCTGAACATCAGCTCAGTCACCAGGGAACACAGCCTGGCGGGAAAGAGGCTTCAAAGGCTGAATTTACCTCCACAAACCGGCTTTATCATAACACTGTAGATTATTACTTCTAATTTTGGCAAGTGCAAGTTAGCTTCGTATTAGCCTAGAACAGCTGTAAGAATTATTAATAAAGAATATTATTTATGTATTAATAAATGTTAATAACAATTATTAATCTATTCTCTTGCTATTTCTTAGGGGAAAAAATGAAGTAAAGATTGACAAAATCCTGTACACCAGACTAATGTCTCTTTTATATGATTACCACGTATTTTTTAAAAAAATATTTCCAGTTTAGTAGCAGAAGATACCTTAGAATATCAGTTACATTAGCAGTTACACACAATCAGGATTTCCCCATTCGGTCTCAGCACAGAAAGGTAGGAGTTTTGCTCTGGTTTCAATGTGTACAGAAGGAAAGTCTGCCATAGAGAAGACCAGGCACCTCATTACATGGACGATTCTCAAACACGGTCTTCTCCCAAGATACCAGCTGAAGCACTGGGCTGTCAGCACAAACATCAGTCTTATGGGTATGCAATTAGCACCTTGATTCCGCTTTATCTGATATTATCCCAACACAATGCAAAATCAGTAGTGAGCTACATGGGAGACATAAAATTTTGAGAAAGAAAACTAGTACTCCTCTTCAGTTGCCTCTATTTTTTTCAATTAATAGAATGAAATTAGTTGAAGTGTCACTGGAATATTCCGAGGCTCAATTAAGTGCCTGTTGTATTTGCTGCATTTCTCAAATGGCAATAGAAAATAATGTAAAACATTATGCTCCTCAGGCAATGAGCTGAGATGGTTGGTGGGATCAAAATGAAGGAGTTTTCTGGAAGAGCTTTTAGGCTATCAGCTGCTATACTTGTCATCAAGAAAGGAGCTGATGTTTTCAGAATAACTTAATTCCCTCTGTGCTTCAGAAGGTTAAGGAATAATATAATTCAGAAATTCTAAAAATGCTTCCAGCTGAATGTGTGACCACTGTGGGTTTTGTGTTTTGTTTTTTTCTGTTTTGTTGTCGTGGTTGGTTTTTATCTGCTGTAATAGGGAATAATAATAGGTAATTCCTCATTTATGAGTTTTAATTAATTCTGCTTTAAGTAATGTGAAAATTATTCAGCCACAAGATACCTGGGGGATGCTGAAAGCAATGGAGGGGCTTTCCTAGAGCAGCATCTGGCAGTGATGGATATTGAGTATATCTGTGCTGCCATCTAATGGCAGCACCCCCTCTTTCTTCAGGGGTTATGACACGGGAGTCGCTGAAATGCAGCTTTGCATTTGTATTCATAGAGATCAAGGTAACAACACCAGCGCACACATAACCTCCTGTGTCTCCCAGAAACGTGGCAAAAATCAAGAGGCAAAACTGTCAGTGAATTAACTTGCACTGAACAACTATCAAGTTTGAGAACTTCTACATTTGCATTTGAATTTCTGAAGACTGAAGAGAACAAGCTTCACCTCCATAAACATAGAAAAGAACTCTGTCTGATATTTTAAAAGCATTTTGCAAGGCTGTGCAGCCCAGCACTTCCCAGGGGCAGGTTTCTGCATTTCACAGAGCAGACACTAATCCTCTACTTACCCTCTCAGGGAACAAGCGGGTGATGATGATGTTGTCTTACCTCTTGGCATATGATTTCAGTTCAAGTTTTCAGTGATTCTATATGCGGCTTCTCTCTCTGTTCACTGCAATCACATCACTTTATTAGAGAGATTTTAGTGGCTTTTTACTTTTTCCTGTTTGCAGATCCTTAAAAATTTTCCAGGCTCCTTTCTAAATTTCGTATGCACACATGACCCTTTCAACAAGTCAGCTTTTGTAGATCTCCTAAAAGCCATCTGTGCATCCTCAGACTGAAAATCGTTGTTCCAGAAACTTCCCTTCTGGGACTCGGAGAATTCCTACAGCCCCTTTCCCAAGAGCTGTTAATTTCCACTGTTTTCTTCCCTAGCCCTCTATTTCTCTCAGTTTTTCCCTACTCAGATGTTCTGTCTAATCCATCGAATCCCTTACCCAGAAAACACAACGCTTAAAGCTGGTTTGGGGAAACAGGGTGGTCTACATTGATCATACAGTTCAACAGAAAGAAACTGGTGGGAGAACTCTCTATCACCTGAAACGGTGCCACCTGTCATGCTGGCTAGGTAAGAAGAAACAAACAATCTGTCAGTCATGTCTGAAAATCTAAATTCTGCAGACCAGAATAATTTGGCTACAGGGCCCCGCTCCTCAAGGAATACGAAGACTCGGCAGGGTGAAAACCAGCTCTGAGAAACAAAGCTACAGAAATAGCTCAGGGTTGAACCCACCCAGAGGGCAATATAAATTATAGAGAGGCATAACAGAAAAGAGGAATTAGGACTGGGAGAGCCAAATGGGAGCCCTGAAGATTCCCATATTGCCATGTTAGAGAGTCCTTCCTAAATCACATAGCCTTGCAGACCTGCCATCAATTCCAGCATAAGATGGACAGGAGGCCTGTTATCGAGGCTCTGAGTGGTTTTTGGGAGCACGAGGTGGAGGGGCAGAAGAAGTACTGGGCATCAAAAAGAATGGGAAAGTTAGGTAGATTAAGTCATATTGCTGTACCAGAACCATAACTGGTCACATTCCTCCAAATTGCTCTTGTTGAAAGACCAGAGGTTAACGAGGCTGCTGAAATAATGATTCTGAGATGATACAAAACATAGCACTGACGAACTATGGTCATGCAACCTGAGATTCATTCTTCAAAGGTGACAGAAGATGGAAAATTGATGGTCCCTAAAGGAACAGGACACTAGATTTAGGTCATTCTAGACAGCATTTGCTCTTAGCATACTAAAATCCGATTAAATTATGGATTACCAGGCTGAAGGGTGTGAGCAGCTCAAACCCCTCATCCGAGAGGAAGAAAGCAAGGACTCTAGAAGCCATGAATACATTAACCACAAGCAAAACTGTGCTGTGAGGATGTAGCAAGACCATCAGGCTATGGCAAGCATACCAGTAGTGTGGCAGATGCATACCCCCACCACACCCCAAAAGCGCCAGAAACTTCTAGACCAACAGGCCATTATGGTCATGCCTATGCCCCTTGGTCAACAGACAGGACCCTCAACCAATGAAATGCCTCAGCTGAGAGAAGTTTCTAGACCACTACCATAAATGACCACAGCTCAGATTCAACTAGGGTGTAAATGGACCCCACTAGAGATGCCTGTTAAGTTGGTCTTCCTCAGCACAGTGGGTCTGTCTGCAGTGGAAGGCTCTCCTCCTTAGACTGGGATGCCATCTAAGGAAATTTCATCAAGGACTGAGATACTTTGCATTATTGGTAGTGATCTTCTGAGTACCCTCCTCACTTTTTATGAGGGGGAAGATGCGCATTTTGAATCATCATTCTAGAGTTTTGAGATCTCTTGAGTCTGGATTGGCTGTGTAGTAAATTAACTCCTAAATAGTATCCAAACCTGTGTTTTATAGTTTTGTCGGAGTGCTGAATAATTTTGAACAAACCACATTTCTGGTTGGTTCTCCACTAACCAGTTCTGGTTAGAATAAAGTCTGTTTGGAGCTTATTGCCTGCCTAAATTGATTTTTGGAGGGCCCCCGCGATAAGTAGCAACAAGCCCTTCCTTCCCGGTTAGGCTGTGCATCCCAAAGTGATGTCCCCAGGCCCCTACCACTCCCTGGTAACTCCAAGGGAGTGTCTGGAGAACAGGAACTGGTGGCAGAGCCATCCTGCTTGGGCCACCGCCTGAGGAAGGAAAAGGTTGGGGACGGGACAAAGCCCAGAGAAGGGAACTGGAAAAAGTCCAAAGCCAACACTGGAGTTTGGACAGAGTTTCTAGCAGAGTTTCCTAAAGTGATAAGGACATTATCACGACACAAGTATGTTCCATGCATCTCATACCAAGGCACCTGATAGTCTTTTCAGAGGCCTTAGACAATAGGCCTCCAAAATGGGATATGAAATAAAATTACATTGCATGTGTTTAAACCAACTGCATGACTCTGCCTGCTGCTTTTGCAGGACGGGAGTCACTGCTTTGTCTTGGGCCGTGAGGAACTACCACACCAGGCAATATTCTAGTTTGCCAGTCAGTTGTCATTGGACTGTACTGCTTATATTTCTTCCCGTTTTTGCTGCTTTTCTACCCTTACAGGCTCCTCCAAAGTAGAAGAGCAAAATATTAATAATATCTGTACTTGGTGCCCATGAAAAACTCACAAACACAGCACATTTCACTGCTTTTCAGTGGGATGCAGAGGCTGGGCTAAACTTTCACTGACTGGAAAATGCAGGGAAAAATCTCAAAACCTGAGAGGCCTAGAGTCACAGCATCACAGGAGCACTCATGTCAGAGGGGCTTTGGGAGGCCTCCAGTCCAACCACCTGCTCTTTGGGGCCAGGGTTCTATCCATTCTGGTCTTATAAACAATCAGTGGTGAAGAGTGTTTCTGAGCAACCTGCTCCAATGCTTAATTAGCCCCATTAATGAGTCAATAATTAAGTAAATATCAACCAGGAGACGCTGATACATGATACCAGAGCAGCTCTTACGTGTGTGGCTCCCCTCTCAAGGGAAACCATTCCAATCTTCTTACAGTACGTTTTTAACTCTTAGACATGTGCACAGAGGTCAATTTTACATATATTTATAATTCTAACTTCTAACTGGCAATGAATTATATTCTTGCTGTAGTTGGATGTTATTTCACCTCAGCTTGTCCAGCCTACCTGTAAGAGCTAAAACCAGAAAGCTTCATTACTGTGTTGAGAAGTAACAAATGTATATAGAGCAAAAGACAAATTATTGGTCTGCAGTCCTCATATTTGTAGCTGTTATTTCCGCAGAACTCCCCAGCCAAGAAGAATCAGGTCAAACTAACATGTGGCTACCAGACCTGTACTTGCAGCCAGGGCAGTAAATTAAACAACTCTGCCAGCAAGCAGAACCTCAGCTTCATGTTGTGTAAAAATATCAGATTTTATGAAAACTGTTCTGTTTTGCAGGGGTAGATTGGAAGATTTGCAATGGGTTATCAGTGAAAACTCAAACACATTGTTATGCAGAACTGTTGTTGAAATCCAGAATGATGTGAAAGAAGCCAAGCACAAGTTCCTTGAGATTTGACGCAACTTGGTGGATGTAGGAGAACACGCGCTGGGTTGGTGGTGTAGAATATCACTGGTGTCTGTTTCTAGACCATGAATTTTTTTCATCTAGGGCCTCTTCTCTGCTGGTGGGGGGAATCTTTCCAGTCACAGGGAAAGTACTCAAAATCTGGAGGCAACTGTGGGGTATTATACCACTACAGCCCATTTCTCCCTGGACTTAAGCAGCCTCTGGAAGGTAATAAGTCTTCTTTCTTGGTTCTCCAATTTCCTTGTCCCACTATCTCCTTTCTACCTTTTAGCAAGAATATTGCCAATTATCCTATTATTCTATTGAGAGTTTTTGATAACTGGTGTTCTTCCGAAAGCCCAAATTATTTATTACGGACTTCTCAATAAAAGGTAAGGATGTATTCTGTTTGTTCTGTTGTTTTTGTTCTTTTTGTTGTTCGTTTGTTTTCCATTTTTTAAGTGACTTCTGAATACTCACAGTCATGATGAAAAACAGGAAAATACGCACATCACATATTCCAAATGTTTCTAAGACAGAAGGCAAACAAAAAGCACTCAAAGCTCAATTGTATTTAAACTTCACTATTTTTAAGCCAATCTTATGCTACTTCGTAGTCTGATTCACTATATTTTAATGCCAAGGACTGCAGTAACCAGCTAAAAAGAGCACTCTTCCCAGGGTGTAGAAAAGAACGAGCCAGCCAGATGTCGTCCCAAGCCAGAAAATGAAGTAGCATGCAGCAGTGAAAACAAGCTCCTGGGCTGAGCTGCCTGATGCAAGGCCTGCTGGGCTCTATGCCAGGACACAACAGCCGGGAGCGGAATTTTTCCCAGTTCTTACTCGTTTCCTCTTTTTTCAGCATGTTTCTACATTAGGCTTTATACAGATGAGACTTTTGACCCACAGTCCAGCAGTCAACTTGTTGTCTTTCCTTTGTCTTCTCTCCCCAGATGCCAGATGGTTAGTATCAACAAGAGACTTTTTAAGCAATGGAATTCATTTAATATAACAGGAAGAGAAGGGAAACTTTACAGACTGAATGATGGTTCCAAAAGGTCAAGGGAGGGGAAGTATTTATGAAGACAGAGGAGACAAGAGCCTCTGTACAGTCCAGACCAGGACTAATTACTTGCAGATTGTGGTAGCTAGATGAGAAGCCCAATGATATCTCCAAGCCCCCAGAGCCAGTCAATGTCAACTGAAGGCCCAGTCAAAGACACTGATACGCTGCAGTTTTGTAAAGATTTGGGGGTCATTACAGGAGGAAGGGACAGAGAATCAACAGGGCTTGAGCACCCAGACCCAGGACTTCACCACCTGCATTAAGGAGCAGACATTACTAGAAGAAAATATTTACTTAGTATGCTACAGATATGAAAGATCAACATGATCCTTTTCTTGAGACTGATCAATACTATTAACTAGGAGAAGATAAGCAAATGTGTTACTCAAATCAGGTGCAATTTCTGTCTCCATATATGCCCAGCCACGTAGTCTTGGTGGTCCTGGTTCTTTCTTGTGTTGTGCAGGGATTAGTCCATCCCACGGCCAGGCCAGGTTGATCAAAACTGCCAGTTGTCCCAGTATCCCAGTTATGCCCGCTTTACCAGACAGAAGCAGAGGAATTTGTCCACTGGTCTCAGTTCTTCAGCAGCTTCATCAAAGCATGAGCCCCAGCCATAATTTTGTCTGGGCTGTCCAACCTGTTAAAATCTCAGACAAATCACCGAGGGTGCAGTGGGTTATGTCACTCTAAGTATGTGTTGCTGTCAAGAGCAGCAGTCCTGCCCTCCCCTGCCTGCTCCCATCACCTCTCCTGTGTCAGTACTAGTGCTTGTGTGTCTGCACAGCCAGCTGCACCACTGAGCTGGTTCAACCCACTCTGTGACCGCCGGATTGTCAGTGTCAAAATGCATTGGGGAGCACCAACATGGGGACTGAAAGGGAAGCCCACAGTAGATTGACATTTTGTTTAAGAAACCTATGCCATGACTGCGTGTGCAGAGGAAATGTGGTGCATCCCGATCCCATGACCACACTTACTGTGCACAACCCTGAACCCTTATTGAAGGGTTTAGAGCAGAAGCCATAAGAGGAGCAGCTAAAGTGACTCGGTTTGTTCAACCTGGAGAAGAGGAGACTGAGGGGAGACCTCATTGCACTTACAGCTTCATCAAAAGGGGAGGAGGAGGGACAGGTGCCAATCTCTTCTCTCTGATAACTGATGATAGTACCCGAGAGAATGGCAGGAAGATGTGCCAGGGGAGGTTCAGGTTGGACATTAGGAAAAGGTTCTTCCCCCAGAGGGTGCTGGAGCACTGGAACAGGCTCCACAGGGAGGTGTCACGGCCCCAAGCCTGAATAAGTGATTGGACAACGCCCTCAGACACATGGTATGAATTTTGTGGTTGTCATATGCAGGGACAGGAGCTGGACTCGATGATCCTTGTGGGTCCCTTCCAACTCAGGACATTGATTCTATGATCTGAACAACCCACCCAACACTTGCACAGGAGGTCCGAAGAACCCCAGGTGTATCAGACTTGGAGGACACAAGCTGTGAAGTCCATCTCTCTGTGACTGCTAAGGCTGCCTATTGTGCACAGACTGCACTGGGCAACTCGGTTCACTTATGCGGGACATGCTGGATGTGCCTAGTGCTGCCTAGATACAGCAGGATCACTCATTTATCTATGAGAAGGGCAGTTCTACTTCGGACACCACCACCTGCATCTATACTTCTGTCTGCAGCTTCCCCAATGTCCCGCCGTTACCTGACTCTGTCCTCAGGACTGTCCGGATAGCAATGCGCTGCTGCATCAGGTGAGTCAGACGCAGATGAGCCAGCTGTAAATGCCACTTGTGAAAGGGAAGAGACATGACTTTGAATACCGAGGTTTATAATCTGACAACAAAGCCTTCCATACACTTAGAAGTTGAAGCTATTCAGACAGAGAAATATGACAAAAATGTGTAAGTAGGAGGGCTGTCCATTGTTAATACACGGCGAGCTGCCTCCATTTAAATTTTTTAATCAAGATCTTCAGCAAAGCAACACTTGGCCTTGATTGAGGCATTTCTGGTGTACAGAGGCTGTGTATCACTGCACATAAAACCTGGACAGCCCTGGCAGACAGGCTTTAGCAAACCTTCCTGCTGTTGTTGCAGGACGGCTTCCCTCTAGCTCTGCCCTCCACCGCACTGCCAGGGCTGCTGAGCCCATCACGGGGCTCACAGAAGCAAGTTTGCCACTTATATATAAAAGGTTGAGTCATCATCAGGAACTGGCAATTAGGATGAGTGTACATGCAGGACCTGGTCTGGGGGACATCCTCTGAGAGCATTGTCATCAGCAGAGGAGGTAGGAAGGAGGGGAAGAGATAGGAGGGAGGAAAGGAGTCACAGCTTGGGACAAGGCACTTAAACTGAAGAAAATAATTGGAGTTACTTTATCAGCACCCTCCATACAGCTTACAAATCAGTCTGGTTTTCATAAGACATGTTATGTGAATGTAGGAGAAGTAACATTACATAACTGAAAAAAAAAAAAAAGTATTTCCATTTCCAGGTTTCTATGAAAATAAACTCAGTTTTAACTGAATCTTCCTGAGCAAAGAAAGAGTTGCAGATTCATGGCTGATGTTGTTTGCCATGGAAAGTTATTTATGTATAGATGGTAGTGAAATTACTGAAACGCTAATGAGTCAGGAGAAGCAAACGAACTTCGGCCGAGTGTGAAGAACACGCACTGCGCCAAACACCATCTTTCCCTCAAAGTGTTCTGTGTTCCCTCAGTTTCCATTTTAGTAATGCTTGATTGAACTCCAGGTTCACAAGAACATGGGATTGAGTCCCAGCGAAAGGACATTTTCCCCTCGTTTTCCGGTGCCGTAGACAAGCAGGAGCGGCAAAGACAATGAAAAGCCAAGCTGCCCCCTTTCGCGCTGAACAACTTCCTGAAGTTTCTCCTGAGCAAGATAAACCGGGCTACAGCGAAACACAGGTCACGGTGAAATGGCATCTGTTAGTTGGGCTGTGGAATCTGGAAACAGCCACATTTTCACCCCATCTGCTTCTTTAGGATAAATTACTTTGTTACCCAGGTGTATAATAAGGTGTAAAGGGGAAATTTAAGATAAATATCCTCCTAGTTTTTACTAGTCTCACCAGGGAAACAACACAAGTCCTGTTTTAAACCAAGGAAGGACAAAAAGCAGTAAAAACTTCACGGGAAATGGCCCAGAACTGCACAGGATTTGGACAAAAGGCTCTCAGGGCCGCAGGCGGAGGTCTGGCTGGAGCAGCAGAACCAGCCGCTCCTCATCGCGGCCCCGCAGCGACGGCCGACCTTCACCCGCAGCGGCACATGTGGCAGTGCAGACACACCGGCCCGCTCGGATTAACCAGTTTAAACTGGGTGTTTGAAATAAGCCGTAGGAACTCTGCTGAAGGGGATTAGCGAGTCCCCGCGGGGCCTGCCCTGACCTGACAGCAGGTCTGAGGGCATCCCCGGCATCGCAGGCACGGCGAACAGCTGAGAATGGGTCACGTCTTTGCTGGGCACCCACCGAAAATGTGGCGGACGGGGCGGCACTGCGAGGGGAGTGGTGCCAGCCGGACGTTTCCATTCCCGCCCCAGCTGTCCCTGCCCAGCCAGAGGCCACCGTGCTCCGACCCGGCTGCTGCCGCTCGCTCTGCCCCGGCCGGCCACCAAATGGACGAGAACGGGGAGCTGCGCTGTGGGGTGGGAGGACACGGCATGGCCCAGGGAGGCAGCAAGGACAACCCACCACAGAGCCCCAGAGGAGCTGCGCATCCCAGAGCTGAGTCTGCCCGCAGCTTGAGAAGCGCCTGAATCTGTTTTCACTTTAAGCCAGTTTCACAGTCTAGACTGGATGGGGATTTATATGTATTTTATGTGGCCAACACCACCCACTGTGTCTCACGGGAGATGACAGTTCCTGCCATGAGTGGTTTACAGCCTCAGAGGAACTGCAGATGCCCAAAGACCAGGGCAAAGCCTGCTTGCCTCTTCCTTTCTGTGACTCTTCCCATGGCTGGCTGGATCTTTCAGTGGTTTCTTCATCCCTTCCCTACCTCGGGGCAATGTCAGATTCTCCATACAGGCTGAACAGGCTTCACATGCTTTCTCTGGAGTCTGGAGCAGCTTTATGAATCTCAGCTATGCAAAGGTAAAGATAACATCCCGCTGGCTGCTGCCAACCCCCAGGACGAGGGGTGACCATCGGTGAAGCTGACCAAGCGAGAGGTGGTGGTGGCAACACCCAGAAGGAAACCCGGCGGAGGGGGGAACCTACTGGCTATCAAATCTTACAACACCTCTGCTGAGGACACCTTCTTTTCTCAGGTTTCCTGCTTGTGCCCTTGCTGTCACCAGTCTGTACAATTCCACAAATCGAAGGTTGGGGTTTTTTTCGGGTGAATCTAAGGGATTTAGGAACACAGCTCCCAAGAGTATCAGTTCTCCAGACCAGGGCTGTACCTGCAGACTGACAACAACGCTGCATGTGTACAGAGCCACACTGGAGCTTGCTGACATGTTGCTGCCATGGGACAGGAGTACACTAGTGCACACCAAAAAAACCACCCCAGCATTGAAGAAAAGGTGCATAATAGAGGCATATGGCACACAAAATAATGTTTGGGGTCATCCAAGAAGATGGGCAGGATAGAGAATGTACAGCATATTCCTTATTACCCTCTTGTGATGTTCTGCAATTTACAAAGGTAACGAACCAACGCTGGGTTCAGACTGTCTCACCAGGAGCTGACACGTTACAAACCACAAGGTAAAAAAGTCAAACACAGCAGCCTCACCTCCTTGATAAAGACAGTGAGAGTGGTTTCTTTGTATCTAATCCACCGATAAGGGAGGAGATACATGGGCTGGGACAGCAGAGCTGGAAACTGTTTCATAGGAAGTAATATAATCCGAAGTCCTGTGTATTTTTAACCTGCTCTGCCTCCTCATGAAGCAGGCGTTTCAGCAGGCAGAGCTTCTGCTATTGCATGCTCTCTTCCATGCAAACGAGGAAACCCACACTAAAGCCTCTCAAGACTCCAGATAAGATGTGCAGCTGGTATAAATAAGTGAAATGTCACCACAACCAGAGGAATCGCTCCGTTCCTCCTGCTCCCGCCGCCGCAGTCTCTGAACTTGACCCTACATTTGCAGGGTGGAAGAGGGGAGCACAGCACGGAGCACGTTGCTGCAACCCCTCCTCCCTCCCACCCCAGCTTGTCCCTTCCCCTGGGACACCAGGGGCTGGAGGGACACAGAGCCGGGGAGTGCCTGGCCTGGGCGGGAAGGGAGGCCTGCGTTCCCCTCATTTCCCCTGCGATTACTTCGAGATTTTTCAGTAAAAGTCTTTACAGGATGGGCTGGGTTGTTTTGTCAGAGCCAGGTTTTGGCAGACCAGTTTTCAGTGAGGTCCTTTTCACCCCGCAGCCTTCGGCCAAAGCCTGCAGACCTTACCTCCCCAAAACCAGCCCAGCCTTGCCCGACTGGCAGGCGGGTTTAGCTCCACTGTTGGAGGCAGGAGGGACTGCCAACCCTCCTGTGGGAGGAGGACAGGATTTTGCTTTCATTTAAGAAATAACACTTAGACCTTGACTGCTGACAGGCAGTCCTGATAGTGCAAACATAAGTCTCCATGTCACTTACTCGACAGGGACAAGCTTATTCCTTCGTAAGCAACGAGAATAAAAGGGCACTTGAAACTTTCCAACCAGGCCTTTGCTTTCCCAATCCCTCTCTTTTCGGCCTCACATTTTAAACTGAACAGCAGCTTGCAAAGTGAGCAGGAAACAACAGCTCCTTCCTGCCCCTGCGCAGGGAGCTTGTCAGTCCAGGGCTGGCTCTGGGCATCGGCCAGCACTGCCCAGCGTCCCCTCTGAGCCACTGTCACTTCTCTGGTGCCATTAAAGTTGGGTAAAAGACTGGGAGACAGGTTATCCCAGCTGAATCCCAGTAAACAGCAGCAGACTGGCAGCTCAGCAGCAGCTTAGATAATGCTTCTTTTATTCAATCTTTTCTAAACCCTCTGCATTTCATGTACGTGTTCAGATTTTCTGTACATTTTATGTAACACTCGACAGCACAGAGTAGAATAATTATCTCTGGGGAAATTTTAGATACAATCTTTTGGGGAAGTCCCCTAGATTTTAAGGATGACATTACCAGTAGCTTGTGTGGTAGATCAACCCTGGCTAGACACCAGGTACCCACCAAAGCCGCTCTATCACCGCCCTCCTCAACTGGACAGTGGTGAGAAAATATAACGAAAGGCTTGTGGATTGAGGTAAGGACAGGGAGATCACTCAGCAATTATCTTCACAGGCAAAACAGACTCAACTTGGGGAAAATAATTTAATTTATTACCAATCAAATCAGAATAGGATAATGAGAAATAAAACAAAATCTTAAAAACGCCTTCCCCCCACCCCTCCCTTCTTTCCAGCCTCAACTTCACTCCTGATTTCTTCACCTCCTCCCCCTCAGCAGTGCAGGAGATGGGGAATGTGGTTTGTGGTCGGTTCATCACACGTTGTCTCTGCTGCTCCTTCCTCCTCACACTCTTCCCCTCGCCATGGTCTGCACCACGGGCTGCAGGGGAATCTCTGCTCCGGCAGCACCTGGAGCACCTCCTGCCCCTCTCCCCCTCCTTCTTCACTGGCCTTGGTGTCTGCAGAGCTGTTGGTCTCACATATTCTCACTCCTCTCTCCAGCTGCTGTTGCACAGCAGGTTTTCCCCCCCCACTTCTCAACTATGTTATCCCAGGGGCGCTACCGCTATCACTGATGGCTCGGCCTTGGCCAGCACCAGGTCCATCTTGCAGCCGGCTGGCATTGGCTCTGTTGGACACAAGGGAAGCTTCTAGAAGCTTCTCACAGAAGCTACCCCCGTACCCACCCCTGACTACCAAAACCTAGCCATGCAAACCCAATACAGCTTGTTATTTTCACTGTAAAGCCCCAGACACCAAACATTCTGAATTCATTCTATTTGATTGATGGAGCCCTCTACACATTTGGGAAACAAAACTGAAGATGGCCTACAGAAAAAAAGTTATTCAGTTAGAGATATGCATTGTGCTGATGAAAAAAGATGATTTCTTGATGTGCAGGCATGAATAAGATGGATGAGAAGTTTTCAAATGTGTTAAGTTTCCTGTGAGCTCCAGCACCTGAGCAGATGTGCAGAATAGGGGGGTCTAACCCACAGGGCCACAGAATGTGTTAGGGGAAGGGAAAGTGCTGTGCCAAAGACCGACTATCAGAGGGCATTTGTTTGAAGAGCAATAGAGTAACAAAGCAAAGAAATCAGAAGGGTTCCAACTATTTTCAAACAGAAAAAGATAAATTTATGGAGAGCAGAACTCAAACTGCAGAGGATTAGTCAGCATGAGGGAGGATGGAGGGATGGCATAGGATGGAAGGACTATGGGGCAAAAGAGGCTTTTTACCTCTACACTAATTTTATTGTACGTACACACCAAAGGTCCCTGCTTTCTGCTCCTGTGTAAGATACGTAAAACTGTGTGTGCAGGGTGAAGAGAGTGGAGCTGAGCCACATCCCTTCTCGCTCCCCACAGCCTGGCTCTCGCGGTCCCATTGCTGTCCTACCACGTTTCTGGATGCTCCTTACCTTGGCTCTCACAGAGTCCCTGCGGGAGAGCAGTATTGGGCACTTTGATATTTCCTGGGCTTTCCCCTGCCCAAGGGTGTCCTGTTTGTGAGGATGCCAGAACTCCTTCTCCTGTTCTGCCCATAACCCGCCACCTGAAGGGTCTGGCTTTCTGCCTGGGCAGCTGCAAAGGATTAGCCAAGCTGAAGTAGCTGAAGTTCAGTCACACAGCAGAGAGCTGCAAAAACGACCATTTTTTTTTGTCTTTTTTTTTTTTTTGCCATTCAGTCCACTCAAGCTTCAAGTCACTCTGGAATTAAAGCCCTAAGTACAATGTTGAAATCAGCTGTGGGGTCAGTGCTGCCTGTGGCAATGTTGCTTCAGTGGTGCAGATTTTAATCACTTTATCAGTGTCCTGAAAGGCCCTAGGTTTTACTTCTTTCCCATCCTTGGGATGTCTTCAGCGGTTCATATTAATTTACATAATTTCCCCAAGACCTAAAGTGTCTTTTTTCCAATACAAAAGAGTTCAGGTATTCTTTCAAAGGAAGAAACTCTCTGTTTCAGACGGTTGTGCTCATTCTAAGGTGCACCAGTTTTTCCCAATGTCAAGCTGAGCAGTATTTTGTGTGTAAAATTTTCCTTTCTATTTAATTTTCTGGCTGTACCGGTACTCACAGATTTTAAGTATTTGTTTAGACTTAATCATTTTAGAAAGTATGTTTCCTGTTGATCCTCTGATCATTGCTTTTTGTCTTTCACAAGGCGTCCAAGAGTTGCAACAATTCAACATTGGCCTTGAAAACTTCTGCAGTGTCCAAACGTTCAGGAGTTCCACAAAAAAGCCAAATTATCAGTCATTCCCTGCTGAAAGGAGAGGCTTCTTAAATAGCATCTGTCGCATTATTCTTAATATCATACCTGGGAAAGACCTCAAAAAGTACCCCAGCCCACCGTTTTCCCCAAGACAGGGTCAGCTGTGCACTCCAGATACGTTAACCTCTTAGCCAGTTCAGCAAGGATAATTATTTGCTGATGACCAAGTCAGGAAGTATTTCTCCCTGGACAATGCAGTGGATTATCTATTTCATGCCGTTACTGATTATTTTTAGTAGTTCTCATGTTTCATTTTCAGAGCAGACGGGAATTGGTTTGAGGTGGACTGAATTATTCCTGCATACAAGGGAGTAGGATTTCAAGCCTGGCAGGAAGCGCTATAAACTGGAAAAGGAAACCTACTCGCAAGCAGAGGGAAACACAACCTTTGCTACTTCTTCCACTGTCTTCTTCAATATTGATCAATGCGGACACCTCCACCCGCCTGCCAGCCTAGGGCTGATGCACAAATCTACTCCACGGTCTGCGCCCTTGCCTACCCAGCATGGCATTAACCCAGGGCACTCTTGTCCCCATCGTGGGGTCTTTCCAGGCCAGGGGTAATACCAATACAAACATGGCTCTGAGGATCATCACCAATATTAATACCACAGAATAAAAGCAAGGGAAGATGTACCAGACAGCGGACAAGATGAGGAGAAGTGCATGTTCTTGGATTGTCACAGCGAAAGTCTTTGTAGTGTTCCCATTTCTACTTACCATCCTCCTGGTGACTGCATCCACCGTGACACAAATTACCCCAAACCAGAAAACAAAAACCCCTCTCTAGTAGTTTGTAGCTTTACACGAAATAAATAATGGCACAAGTACTCAGTAAGTCCTCATGTAAGTCGTGCTAATTGCTTTCACTGAAGCTCCAGGTTTCCTTATCAAACCTTCCAGGCTGAAATAACTGAAAGTCTAAAAACCAGTAGGTAATTAGCTTTGAAAATCTCCTTTTCACACCTCCCGGTGCCCCTTTTGCCCACAGCGGGGAATGGTTAGAAATGTGCAGTTGAGCGGGAACTCACAGGATTTCTGCTGAGAGCTTGTTTGCTCTTTGTGTCTCCTTGATTCTTGCTTTACATCAAATTAACACTAAAGAAAAAAATAAGTTCATAGAAAATGCTTGACAGAGAGCAGGGGCTGGGCCCCTGCTACGGCAGGAATGGGGCGAAGGGGCAGCAGCCCGCTCCCGACCCCGTTCCTCTGGGTAGGTTTTTATTTTGTAACACCTTTGCCTGTTTATTTTCCTTTGCAGGAAGGTGCCAAGGGCTGGCACTCAGGTGAGAGCTCCCACCTGAAGGAACCGCCACAACCCTCTGTTGTGCTGTGGTCAGGTCCCGCGAGGAACCGCCACAAGATGCTCTCCTTCCCGAGAAACATCTGCCTTCTCCCGCTCCCCTCTGTGGTTTAATTAAAGCACGTTAGCAATTTCTGCTCAGCAGCTTTGCACCGTAGGAGCTCCATCAGCTCCAAGATCTTGCCTCAGGAGTTCAGCTATTTCAGGTGTTTGCCTGGGCATCAGGGCCCACCCCTCATTTATTTTTACCAGCTCAAACATGCTTTATCCCACAAAACCTCCTTAATGAAGCTGCACACACTAAGCAAACCCAGCTCTTTCAAGACCACGCTGGTACCTTATCTTTCCCATCATCTTGTTTTCTGATAGAGCCCCAGCGCCTGCCTGCGTGTTTGTTTACACAAGAGATGCTGATCCTCAGCAGATTTCTTAGTCCTGCCTCAAAGCAGCTGCTGCAAAGGAGCAGCTGAGGCAGGGAGATGGTTCATTTGCTCATGCAGGCTGTGCAGCCAGAGGTACCACGATCCTCCCCATCCTGTCAGCCTCTGCGGGTCAGTAGTGGCAGGTTCATCAATAAAATCTGAAATGTAACCACCCCGTTGCCTGCCAGTAACGCAGAAATACGCCTGATGAGTGGCTTTCATCAGCCATCAACGTCCGGCTTGCAGCTTGTCCCACCAGCAGATGGAGACAGGACAGCAGGTCTCTACATGAGGCGCTCCTTCCAGACAGGTTTGCTTTCCACCTCAGCTGCTGATCCGCAGCAGGGGCCTCCTGCAGCAACCCAGCGCCGCGGGACAGCGCTGCTGTGTTTGGGTCTTGCAGCGGTCTCCCTGCTCCCTCACACCTCCTCCTTTGCTACCACACTGCGCTGAAGGACCTGGGCCCCAGAGTGGTGTCTGGGGCAGGAGACCCGCAGCTCCCGTGCACCCAGCAGGGCGCCCCTGAACCCCACGGAGATCCGAATCCCCCGGGGCAGCAGGAGCGCCCAGGCAGCCGCATGCCCTGTCCCTGCGAGGATTCACCCACACTCCACAGCTTCATGTATACAAATTAAAATCAACTTATTAAAGTAAATTAAACTCGTCTGAGACCATTCTCTGGCAGAGAACGCCCCCACCCTTACTGTTGAAGTTTCAGGCTCCAAACCAGCGCGGCTTCACCCGGGCTGCCCACCGGGAAGGGGGGCTGGGGCATGCTAATTCCCAAATCTTACCTGAGCATGTTTCAGAAACCATGTTTGCCTCGGGCCAAGACCAGTCCAGGGCTCACTGTGCTGGTATAGACGGCCTAGCTCTACTGCCCCAAAAAGCTGATGCTGGTTGGTTTACTGGTGTTGACACAGGACAAATGCCCACCCAAATTTACTTCCCTACTGGACTGCGAAGCCCACAGAGATGAGGTTTGACCCTGCGTTCAGTGGAGAGGACCCTGTTAGTTCACTATTATTGACAAAGAGAAAACATTCCCGTGACGGTATGTTATTTGTGGATTTCTCAGATCAATCTGGATCTTTAAAAATATAAACAAAAAAATTTAATAAACCAGTGTGACCCAACTTCCCTTCCCGTAAGATATTTCTTTATATACAAAACAGCTGACCAGGCTTTCTCCACATTTGGGACAAAAGATGTTTGCAGTTGACCTATAAATTATGTTATTAACTTACACCGTGTTTTGTGTCTCCAGAAACCAGGCCCTGGGAACTGCCACAGCAGATCAGAGGGTGGCCCCTGGGGCCCCGTGTTCCCTGTGGGCACTCCATCCCTTGGGTACCTCCCCACATGTGCGACTTTCCTTTCCAAAGAGGGAGTATCAACTCTGCAGAAAGCAGTTACCCATTAGGAAAGTCTGTTTTTAACTGAGGCACAATTAACCCTTCGAAATAAAGCACAAGTGTTGGCCGATAGGTCTCCTAGCAAAATCCTCTGCACAAGCCATTCATTCCTATTTTACTTCAAACGATAGTGCATACGTTCAGATCACTGAAACTGAAATACTTAAGCTTAAAAACGGGTTGAATTATTAAATATATTGTTATTTAATCAGTCATTACAAATTTTAATATAAGTACATTAAAAGACTGAAATTTTAAAAATAGTCAAAGAATGTACAAAGGGCTAGTCTTCACTATCTCGTACACAGCATAGTTTTAATACTAAAAGATGCTGCCATGTCAGCATCAAACATCCTTTCTGCATACGAGTGATAGCACAGGTATAAAGATGAAGGGAATTCAGATCACTGAAAGAGCACAAGTTCTCCCTTGTCTCCACACAGCTTTCTATCCCGTGTGCTAATTATGCTTTGCATAGGGCTGAGACATTTTTCTGAAAAACTTCTGAGGGAAGTTATTTTAATGAACAGGTTTAATTTTTAATAAGGATGCTAAGAAGTTTGTTAAATGCTGTGGGCAGGCAAACTGATGGCATGAAATCTGAGAAACCATATGCATATAAATCAAATATCCCCTGGTATTACAGAACGGGGAGAGAGGTGATTTTCAGTAGGATTTGGGCAAACCCCCCAATTATTAAAAAAAGCACCAAATGACTAACGCTGACTCACAGTCTTGGCGTGATGTGGGCAGGTTTCCTACTGTTATTTATAGTTGTGTTCTGTCTGGTTATGACATGCTGTCAGTTGATGAGTAGTTTGAAATGTGTTAGCCTGGGGTCCAATAGTTCTTTTGTGCCACTCGGTGTCCTTTAAACCAGAGATTTTTTTAAAATTTCCTCCTGTAACTCAAAATTCAGCCACATGCCTTCCTCCCGCAGCCCCATGTAACCCCTATAATTTGGCTTACTAGCACTAGTGGAGTTCAATTAATAGTTTTCCTTCCCTTTTAGCTGTTCTGTCCTGTCTCTTCGTGGCTCCTTGTGCAGGGAGGGCCCCTTCCTTACCCCTGCCAGGAACCCTTGCACAGCACAGAGATTGTCCTGTTTTGTCTTGCAAATCCACAACCCGAGGGCAAAGTTTCAGGACACTTTGTTTGGTAAGGAGACACTTTGGCTTGCGTTTATAAAAGTGGTCAAGGACTTCAGGAGCTATTTTTGTGCCTAAATCCCACTGATTTTTTTTAAAAGGAATTAGGTGCTTACATAGTTTTTAGGAGCTATGGCCCTCATCCAACATAAAAGCAGCTGTTTTGGCATTACAGGATATCCAGTGTGCATAAGGAGACTTAATAAAGAGCAATGGTATGTTTTGCTTCATCTTAAAGAGCATACTAATGTATTTATATGAGAATCAATTAGTTGGTTAAAATAGAGACAAAAAAGGGGAATTGCATGTTATACAGAGAATTTTATCTAAACAGAATACAGAGAAAGAATTAGGGGAAATGGATGCTCTGACTTGCAGGTACCTGGCAAAGGTGCTTGGGCTTCCTTCCGTCAGAAGCCAGGAGACAGGGAGGGGGGACATGTGCCACACACATCTCATTTATTGCGAGGAATAAAAAGCTACACCTGGCAGCTGGAAAGTGCTTAGGAAATGCAGCACGTATCTTGGTATGACAAGAGAAAATCATTGAAACTGAAGGCAAGCCAATTGCAAATGGCAGGTTTGGAAAAGCAGAGGAGGGTGACGCCTTTAGCTAACCTACCAACTCCTTGTCAACGGGTATTCTTGAGATTCAGGATCCAAAACATTACTGGATAGGTAAGCCGGTAATGAGGACGTTTGACATTTTTTAGACAGGATTGAAGATTTGTTAGAGATATAAACCATTATGTTTCAGAGCCTAGGCCCGCACTACATGCTCAGAGGCAGAATTCAAGATTTCATATTTGACCTCTAAGGATCTTCTTAAACCTTCTTCTGAAACAGCTGGTACTGGCTGCTCTTAAAGCAAAACACTGCAATGCCATGCGTTGGGCTGAATTTAATCTCCATTTGAGATTACAGGAGCTCCTGTGAATTGATTGAACAAATCCTGATCCAATATTTAAGGCGAACAATGTTATAGATAAAAAGGCAGAAACAGCAGCCTGTTTTCTGTCAAAAAGAGTGGTGGACTAGGGCACCAGGGGACGTCATCCTGCCAGATACAGATGCCAGATACAGATGTGTAAACCTTGTGTTTTTATCTGCACGAAACACATTCAGCCCTAATCCATCTTTGAATGAAAAAAAAGGTCCATTTGCTCTGCCAGAGCAAGGGCAAACAGGATTCACTGACTGATCGAATTAAGTGTCATGGCTTCAAGTAGGTGCTTTTCTGCATTTGGGAATCACTTTCAAGGTCACTCAGCAACTGGCAGCTTCATGTAGAAGATAAAGAGCTCAGTCCAGTAGCACGGAAGGTGGCATCTTCCTCTTAGCAGTAGATTAACCAGGAAAACGTTGATACAGGGCGACGACACGCTGCCCTCCTGAAGGGGCAGATGAGTCTACATCACGTTTGGATATGGAAAGTGCAGTCCTGTAATAAGAACCACCTGACCCCACCATTTTAAAAATTTAGGTGAATTAAGGTCATGTAGCCAGGGACAGGAAAGGACAAAGCAAAACTTATTGACAATAAAATATGTCTAGTATCTTGTAGCAATTTCAGCTGAGTCACTTGGACGATCATGGAGTAAATCCTGGCATTGTGAAGAGTAATCCCACGTACATATTTTGGAACTATTCCAGTTTGGTCAGCACTTTCCACGAGGCGCTCAGCAGGGATGCCCCTTCACCATTTTTCTGCATTAATTGTCTGCTTGTGTAGCTTCTCTCAGTTCCAAACAATAAATTTTAAGTCTGAAATGTTACATTTGTACTATAGTTTGTTTTCCCATGTGTATCATGCAAGATTTCCTAATTACGGTTGTATTCAACATTGTAAGAATCTGTAAATCTTTGGGAGAAATTCAAGTCTTTATAGCTTGCTGCACAGAGTTGTATTACTTCTGTGTTTTATAAACTTATTTCCTCTAATTCCCAGTTCCACTGCCCAGAGGGTAAATCCTAAGGTTAATTTAAATCTTTAGCTTTCTGCATGCTAACTTGCACCATTTCAGAAGGTCTAGCTGTATGTGTTGCTGGCTGATGAACCCTGCCATAATTTAGCTTGTTATTGTATGTTTGACCTTATTAAATGACATATCTTGTTTACATTCTGTTGGAGCACAGACCTCATGTGAAGCCTTTATAACTCAATTGTCTGATTCATTTGCTCCTCATCTTGGAAACAGACTCCCCACATAAATTAGATCTACCTGGATCCTAATGAAATTATAACAAATGCTGGCATGCAATTTCTCTCATTTTCTTTTTAATGATAAATGTCACAGAAAAGCAAGCTTTTAGGTAATTGCTTTTACTCACAGTTGACTTGTTAGAGTAAGAGAAAAAGGCTCTTATTTTTTAAAATTTTTTAGTAAACTGTTAAAATCCAGATTTGTGTTACAAAACTTGAGATAATTTTATCTCACCTAGTCTTATTCTACCTGAAATGCATAATCTCCTCGCTTGTCCAATATGGTGAGAGAAAGTTAGAGCCATTTAGTTTAAATTCAGCAAAGATGGAAATATGTTCTATACTTCTCAAAGTCCCATAAATGGACACCACAGTGTTGTGACAGTGCGACTCCAACAGAAGAGGTGCCACTGTACATCCAGCGGGCAGCTCTGCTGGAGTTCAGATAACAAATTATTACCTACATCTAGAATTCTTTCAGACATCCTCAGTTGCCCTGAGCCAGAGACACTACATTTTCTTAGGCTACATTTCCCCTGGGTCTTGACAGCACTGAATGCAGTTAAGGCCCAACACACTTCCTAAATACAGGCTCCTCTCCTGGTCTTGCCCGTGGGCCCTGCAGTTTTCAGCCATCGCTCAGAGCAAACAGCATGCTGGAGGACATCTGCATTCAGCCTCCAGGGTGGTGATTTGATGGAGCTGAAGCTGGCGCAGAGCCTTCCGCAGCATCTCTGCAGGCTTGGACCTTCTTCAGCACACCGGGTGCTAATGGGCAACGTCAGTGTTCTGCAGGCAGTTGCTTGCGGGGTTGTGCTGTAGATCAGAAGAGTGTTGTGCTTCTCTGGCTTTAAAGGACAACCCCACCCTTCCCCCTAAGCGCAGTTTGTAGGGAGCTGCATTCACCTAGCCACAAGTATGGTGGCCCCATGGCATGGAAATGGGCAAAGAGGGACAGAGAAGAAGAAAGAAGTCTGTGAGCTGGTATTGCCAACAAAGTCCCCACATCATCACATTTCAGGAAGAATTCTGCTCTGCCAGATAGTTCCGCACAGCGCCCAAGGCGTGAGACACTCTCTGATCCACCCTCCACAAACCGCATGGACGTCTTGCTTCTTGTACTTTGTACCCAAACCTCTGGGGCTGGAGCATCTAAAACATTCCAGTGTGAAAATGCTTCTGGGGCAAGTTCAGCTTTCTCTTTGCTCCATCTGATGACATTTTAGACTGAAACGGTTTGTAAAAGATTTTCCTCCTAACCATATGAACAGTCTAGGGTGAGGGAAGGGTGGAGAAAATGTAAGAAACAAAAAGAACGTTTTCTCATCGGACTTCTTACTTTCATCCTACTTTAAAGTCTCCCTAACAAATAATTCTTGCATCCAAACAGTGACAGAATATTTCAAAAGGACAACTCAATTTTTCCTTATGCAACAGCAATTGAAAACCTTTTCTCGAATATACTTATTCAATGCATGCTGATATCTCACCATTTGCATAAATCAGATACTCCCCAAGTTACGTCAGAACCAGGACGGAAGAAGGTGCCTTTGCAGTCACACAACTAGCAAATGACATTGGGTTTGTGCCTCACTCTGAAGCTGTTGATGTGTTGAAAGTATCACTGCAAGAGAGCCAGCCCCGGGAAGCAGCATCCTGAGGATAATTGGGATTAGACCTATTGTTCTATACCAGTACAGGAATTTGAATGAATCCAGGCAGAACAGTTTAAAAGTTTGCTAGATCAGATTATTCTACCTGAGGCACTTCCACTTCTGCAGTTAACCCCATCCTGGAGTGAAAAGATTAATATACCAACTGGATTTGTTGGATTTAACCTGGGGCTTCGCTAATCCCAAAAGACCTTTCCACCTGTGTTTGTCAGGGGCTAACAAATTAAGACATACATTTACACATCTGGCTGCAGAGTGAGATGCTTTCATTACTCTGCTTCTCCACCCTCTCCTATGCAGAACAGTGTTCACAACGCCAGTGCAGGGACCCACAAACTCCATGTGTCACCATACTTGTTTTATCGTGTTCCAGAGATTGAAAAGCTGACAAATAAAGCAGATACTCCAGATGCTCAACAATTTCCCGTTCCACGCGGGAAGTTGCCTTCCAGGTGCTGACTCCAGGCTGCTTCTCCTACATAATGCTTGCCAGCTGGGCTCCTGCTAGCAGGTACCTGCCTGTTGGGACGGGGCCTTTTGTCTTTTCAGTCCGCTGCCCTATGCAATCAGACGACTTCTAGGAACACTAGCTATTTCAAACCAGGCTTAAAACTGGTTTGCGCTGCCAGAATTGGGTGAAATTTGTTCATGGGAGTTAAGGATTTGGCCCCAGTATCTACATAATTTAGCCACTCCCTGCAACGATTGATTTCACCAGCTAAATTACCCTTAAATAAAGTAAGAAGCTGAGAGATAATGTCTCTATCGATAGTGAGTAGACCTTCGTATCAGTGCTCTTCATATGGCTGATGTCTTGGAAGGAACGAAGCAGCTCACAAAACTATTCTATCAGAAATACCCATGTCTTTTCTTTTCCCAGAAGGGTGACTTTCAGTGCAAGCCTGGACATTTCAGGAGATTCAGATACTTGGGGTCTCACTTGTTACAGCAGCTCAAGTTCCAGCTAAGCTCATGGGAACTACCAGGCTGCGAGTTCTGCTGTGCTCTGCTTCCTTTTCCTGGTGATTCCCCCAATCTTAAAATTACAGGTTAGTTGACTGCTGCCAGACCTGTCTTGTGCTACTTCTGAAAGCTTTCATTTGTAACAAATCACCAGTGAACAGCAACCGCTGCCCGCTTTAACACACCTCATGGATTTCGTTCCTGATAAGATAGGATGATTACAAACTTGTGCAACTCTCAGGAATGAGAGAACAACTAACCTTTATTTACTCCATAGATCTGGACAATTACTGGTGAAGTTACACTGGAAAATTCGTCAAAGGTCTTAATTAGACTTGCTTACAGCTGTGCATCCTCATCCCGGGGAGCGCAATCTGCCTGCAGCTGTGCCACCCCAGGCTCGGTGGACTGATGAGTTTTCATAAGCGATTCAATTCCTGAATGAGAAACCTCCAGGCAAAGGTGCTTCCAGGAAAGCAGCACCGGGGACATTTTTCTCCACTGCAGAGCTGAGTCACCTGTCCCAATGTATCCACGGAGGAGCGGTCTGACCGGAGACTCCCTCTCATTGATGGGATAGGATAATCCTCCACCTACCTGGGCTGTGAAACTTCTCTGTAGCTCTGCAGAGTTCTCTGTATTTCTAAAAGATTTCTACTGTAGCCAACACGTTTCTGTTCAAAGTCCTTCGAGCTACCACAACAAAACAGAGAAGTACATTGTGTTGAGCTGATTTTTCACAGCAACTTCAGCAAACTAAGGTGTTTCCATGCCCTGTCCTAGGGTAAGTTATTACTGCTCTTGCCCACGATGATGATCTGTAGTAGAGGCTCTTTAACCAGTTTAGAAATTCCTCCAGTGTGGTGGAAACTGTTGTGAAAACTGACCCAACTCTGCTATGAGCAAGTACAAAAACACAAGCCACAGGCAGAGCCGACAAGTAACAGCAGAGAGGGGAGACTGACACAATAAGGACAAGCTTGAACAATTTTCAGAACAGGTAAGAAGGCAAATTATTGGATTCGTAACAGAGGCAAACATCTCGTTTCAGCAGCCTCCCCCAAGGAGCTATCTATATACCAGCAATTCCTGTAGTAGTTTTCCTGAAGGCCTAGAAATGCTACATTCCAGTTTTCTTTGCATAGGATAAGGAAAGAAGTATGCAAGAAGCACATCTACATCCAATTGCCTATGCACTTCAGAGCTGTCCCCAAATCCTTGCAAAAGACATGCTCCTTTCCTAGGTGTTATTCCAGGTACTATGACAGAATAACAGATCATGGATGGAGAAGGCTGGAAAAATGATAGCAAAGACCATTTAATGGGCATGATAATCGTGTCAGCTCCGTTTTACACATCCCTTGTGTTGTGCTAGAAGAGTGCTTAACAGATTTCCTGTGCAGCTAAGAAGACATGTATGAATGGGCAGTATTCTACAAACATGTTGAAAGCCATGTCTCCTTCCACTGTTTTTACAAACCCAAAGGCTGTCAGACCATGGGAAGCACAAGACATTGCACGTGTCTTGGGTCAGTCGCAGGCTGATGAAGCGCAGGGCAGTGAGCCTTCCAGTCACCATTCAGGCTAAATAGAAGAGCAATTAAGTTCCTTTAAGGAGGAAAATGGCTGGGCACAGAAGTCACTGCCCAAGTACATCAGGTGGGACATGGATTTGCAATGGTATTTATAGCGGGAGCCTGGAGACAACTGGTTGAGCTACACAAGTCGTTGAGAAAAAAATCAGCACGCCAGCAGACAGAAAGTAAGCAGCAATAATCTCAACCAAGAAGGAAGCAAAGACTCTTTGAAACATCAGCTTTGCTAGAAATGCAAAGTTGGGCACAGCCACTGAGAAAAGTACTGATTTTTGTGTGTTCCTGCAACGTTCAGAGATACAGTGCTGCATTAGGGATACATTAATTTATCAATGTGTTTATTCTCCTCCTAGAACTCAGCTCACTGTCCAGGGCAGGAGGCAGCTCTGTGTGAGCACAAGACACGTACACTGAAACGCTGCAAATGCTAGTACAGAAAAACCATGCTTCCAGGTTGTATTACTAGACCCTGAAATGCTACCACAAACTCTTTGACAGACACTAAATGGCCTGTAAAATCAAGACTAGGTATTTTCCTAAAACACAGACTGCAATTGAAAGGGAAACTACTGACTTAATGAAGAAGGTAGTGGAGAAGGTTCTACAGATTGCATTATTCGGGAAGTGCGAAAAAATACTCCTCATACCTCCTGATCTTAACATTTATGATCAAAGTAGGCATCTTGTCAAAACAAATATTTTGTTTACTGCTTTAGTTTTTCTTAGAGAATATATGCATAAAAGCCAGTTGATCTACACTGTGCCTGAGGGGCTGTTTTGCAAAGGACATGAACAGGAGGAGACACATCCTCTCCCAGGCATGGCAAGGGGGAATAGCACTTAAAAGCAGAGGAGTTACTTAGCCTGACGCAGCTATTGTGAGTATGTGCCTAATTTGGAAATTCAGTAAATAACTATTAAATCATTAGATAATAACTTTGTGTGAAGTGTGAACTATTAAGACACATTTTATTATTTTTTCCCGTTTTTCCTCCTACTCATTATCTTGCTGGTATCTGCTTGTGGATGGTTTTCTGACTGCCTCAGAAATGCGATACTCTCACCACCTCCCCAGTGTTGCATTCATATGGATCAGGACATAGCTTTGTAGTCATGATTTAAAACAGAAGCGATACTGAAAGGGGTGCCCACACCTATTCCATCCATCCACAGCCACACACACTTCACTTCCTTCTGCTGGCTCTGGTGTTCATATGACCATGGATCTTGCTGCAAAACAGCACAACCTGGGAAGCCGTAAGAGCCACGTGAGCAGTACAGTCAGTGCAATAAAGAAGGTCATTATGCCAGTATAGTGGGAAACAATCATCAGAAAATGCAGAGACGTTATATGCTACAGACAGATTGTATGTATACAAAACAATACCCAGGAGAAGAAACAGCACACAAGGGAGATCAGCTTTGCAGAGACTGTGTGGCAGCCACACTAACTGCAGAACACACAAAAGACATTCTTTTGCACAGCTGGTTTATTTCTAAGATTTCATGTAAGCAATTAACATCCTCCACATTCCCTGCATCAAAACAAATTCAGCAAGAGATTCTGTTATTTCAACTTTTGATTTTCTTTAGGCACTAAAAAAATATCAGTTTGCAGTGTCAAAAGTCAGGTTTATTTTTATTGTGAATGTACAAGAGATTACTTGTGCAGGGTGAGAGCACACTAATCACAGCTCTGCTCCTAGAGCACCTGGAGTTAGTCCTGGATTTCTGTATGTATACGGCTTGTGTATTTTGCCCCTCATTTGTTTATGAATCTTTAATGAACAGTGCAACTTGCCAGGGTAATTTCACAGTAGCAGGCCAAATGCCATCTTGTTTTTTATTTCCTTCTAGTGTAAAAATTTTTTGGAGTCACCAGAGAGCATCATTATAGATAGCTTTATAAGTTTCCTAAAACTGACACTGTAAGAAAGTAGATTTTGGGAAAAGTGCCTGTTAATAGTCGTGGGAGTTTGCCCTTAGACTCAGCATGGTACCACACATTCTGCATTGCAGCAAATGCTACAAAGAAAAATTCCACTGAAAATAGTTTAATTATAGGCAGATCCAATTGAATAATTAAAAATGTGTGTTTCATCTTCCTTTCCCCACCTCCAAGTTCATCTATCTTCTTCTCTTAGCTGTATTTATCGTGATGAATCTAAGAGATTATGACAAACTAAAACAAATCACAAATCTCACATGACACCATATTCCACTTGACTTTAAAGATTTTATTTCCAGTAAATGCTCATTCTTCTCTTCTCAAATGTGGCTTTGCCTCACAACATGTTTCATCAGCAAAAAAAAAAAAAAAAAAAATTTACCTTCCTTTACCCAAAGGGATTTCTAAATGAGGAGTCACTCTCGTATCAGTAGCACCCAGCCTCGGAGCTCTCCTTGCCAGCAGGGACACTGTTCAGCTAATTTCCACACTTCTTCACGAGCTGCTGCTGCCAGACCTGCAGCTGTTAAGAATAAAGCAGTTCCTTTCCAAACACGTTTTTAAGGACTTGGTGGTTTTTTTGGTGGTGGTTGTTTTTTGTTTTTTTCACAGTATCAGACTTAGCATTATGACATCCTTTCCACTGATTATCGACAGATTTATTTGAACTCTATTCAGGCTTATCTAGAAACATAATCTTGCACAAAGGAGAAGAATGCAGCAATAGTCAGAGCTCAAAGTTGGCCCCTAGACATACTGAGGAAAGTATTTTATATGGATTTAAACAATTCATTTTTTAAAAGGCAGGAGTTAACTGCTGTGATGTTGAGTAAGGATGGATGCACAAGCTAGTAACCACAAGCCAGCAGCTCTGCAGGAAGCATCCATGTACACACTCTTACCTGCCCCCTCCCTTCTTCCTGTAAATGCAAGACATGTTCTCTTTGAAGTATGTCCCGCTTACTATCGTGTATTTTAGGGAAAAGCATACACACACGCAGACTTACCCTGAAACAGCGGATGAATGGGATGCGAAACATCAATCTGGACTCAGCCTTTTGCAAAGTATGTGCTTCCCTTGTACCTCAGCAATGCCAGTTCTTACACCCGCCCAGCGCACACATTTCAATCCACAGACCTAACAGGCCTATGCTCATATGAGCACTTCTTGCTTTATCAAAACATTACAGTATAACTGCCAGTCTTCTAGAAACTCTTACAGCATTATTCATTGAGCAGTAATTCAGCAGCTCAGTAAAACAGAGAGGATAATTTACTCCCAACTTGCTGGATTTGTTTGAGGATTTCACCCACCTCCCTTTCTCATATTTTGCTTTCTTCCATTGGGTAATTTAGGAGTAAATCTGCAAACGATGTTTTACCAGCAGCTGCATCAGACCTGGCACTGTCAGGTTTTCAGACACTGAGATTAAGCTGTGCAGCCACAAGAAGCCTTTTGTTGATGTTTTAAAGTAGGTAGTTTAACGAAAGAACAACAACGACCACACACTTTGCTCAAATTATTAATGACAACATTCTGTGCTTGGGAATGGCTGAGTTTGCTAAGGAGATTTGTCTCTGAATTCATTTACATTAGCTATTTCAGCTATGCAAACCACACAAGTGAAGCTGTGCTGCCTTCCAAAGAGCTTCACCCAGTACTTTGCTGAAGACCCAACTACTCAGAAAAACTTTCTTCATTTCTGCCTGGACTCTTTCCCCCTGCTCTTCAAGAAAGGAAAAACGAAGCACAAAGACTTCACCAGGCAAAGAAAAGGCACTTTTCACACCCTTCTCTCATACCCTGCAGATTCCCAAATGCCTGTTTGGATTATTTTTCACATAGCATGAGGTACGGTCACAAGATGGTCCCTCACACTGAACAAGGTAGCTAACAACTCACGACAGATGGCCCCAGAGCAGACTGAAAACTTACAAGGGTTGGACCTAGGCACTAGAAACCATCCTTACATTCAGCCACCTGAAACTGCTCCTGCTCAAGTGTGGGAGGGAAATTTTCAGCCCAGACCCTAAAAAACTGTGCCTGTGGGCTAAAGGAATTTCTAATCTTTACTGTGTGAAATTCAAGTATGCCATCAGGTATGGGCAAATAACTCTTGGAAACTTCAAAAATTTGTACAAACCCCTGATTTCATCCTTTTTTGTTGTACCCGCTCTGATGCTATGATGAGTGGTAACTCCTGTTAGATTTAACTTACATAGTAACATGAATTCTGTGCACTTCCACAGCACTTTCCTTTTGTTAGAAAACACTTAATGGATATTACTTGCTCTCTACAGAAACATACCATGCTGCGATATTTTCGTGACATCCTACAAAGAATGTAGGAAAGCACAGCAAACAGAGGTACATTGCTGAAGTCATACCATTATCTGCACAGGCATATTTCTGTACAAAGCTTCCCCTACGAGCAAATAGCAGAAACTGTAACAACAAACAGAATTATTAAACAGGGAAATATCATAAACTTCGGAAGAACACAGATTTTTTTTTTTTTAAATAAATGGAAATCTGCATCAAGCATTATCATTCATGGAAGGGCTCAGCAGCCACAAGGATGAGTGTGGTTTGGTTGGTAAGTATATTTGAGTTTCAAGAAAGCTTTCAACCATGTTCCTCAACAAGGCTTTTAAGGAAACCAAACAGCCATGGCTTAAGGGGGAAGATCCTTCCAGGGGTAAACAGCTGTTAAAAAGATGGGAGACAGAAGACAGAGTTCATCAGTGCAGTTCCCCAGAGATGCCACAGAGCTGTGTGGTTCACTGTACCTGGAAAAGGGGGCAAACAAGAATATGACAGAATTTACTGATGATGAAAGTTATTGAGCATGGTGAGAATGAGGGGTGACAGACTGCAGAAAGAATCAGTCAGTGAGCAATAAAACGGCAGACAGAATTCAATACAGATAAATGTAAAATGATGCACAGGCAAAAAAGCAATTCTAACTTCACATATACGTGCTTATATACATGGTCAGAGCAGACCAGTGGCACTCAGAAGTGAGACACTGGGGTTGTGATAGAAGTTCTATATGGTATCAGCTCAGTGTCTAACAGACATCACAATAAGGATGCTGTGAACGCTAATGTTTAATATTAGCTCAATGGAAGGGTGGACAACCTTGGGAATTAAATCTGTCAAGGTTAGCTAAAAGCACAAAGCCTCCTATTCAGCTCAGGATGTGAGGATGGCTGGAGGCTGGGAGAGCAGTTCTTGCTCTGTTCTTAGGCTTTATCAAGGCATCCACTTACGGTGTCTGCTGGAGACAGGATCAGTGTATCAGCTCGATGGACCTCAGCCAGGCCCAGCACAACCATTCTTCTTCTATATTCTAGTTACTGCTCTACGAAACGATCATAATTCTCAGGAGCTTTCAGGCTGAGGTACACTGACAGAGACTGCTATTTTGCTAGAAATGCCATGACAGAATGGCAGGCAGCCCAGTCTAAAACCACTCTGGGTCAATAAGCCTGAAATAAGCAACACCTTTAATCCCCAAAGAGTCAGGAAGAAAGAAGAATGCTGGCAATGGGAAGAGCTCACTGTGCTTGTTAAGCTCAGTTGCGTTCGCATCTTAGAGGTATCACTAAGTTTGAGACTTGACACCAGGCCATAAAATATGATGATATTTGTGTCCTCTGAACAACTTTAAGTTCCACATATAAAACCCAATGAAACTTATTTCTTTAGGCAGCAAGCTACCAAATGCCCATGTTTTCAGAGGTGTCATAGCTATTCAGTTAACTTCATAAATTAATTTACCTCTCTTACTTTGGAGTTGCACTTTTACTTATAGTCTGGTATCTGGTGAAATGAGGTATTTTCAGACATTTCCTGTGAGCAATCTGAAAAAGTATTTATGAACTAGAGTTAACAAAACTAATCCTAGAATCTGACTTCCAGGAAGATGCAACACATTTTCCTGATATTATGCAGTCTGAGGAGGTGAATGATTATAAACGCACAGCATAGTCTAAAGCAAAAAAAAAATCTAAACTTGCATCATATTATTAACAACCAGTGAAGTCTGAAATTCAACTTAAAAGCTGGTCCATCAGAGAAATATTAATACTTAGTGAACACTGCTACTTTTGAGCGAATCTAAAAATCTTATCTTTTGGAAGATATAAACTCACCTTTTTCTGTTCAAAGCTTCATTTTGAATGGCCACATCGTATAGGTGAAGTTTGTGCACCTGTCAACAAGTAACTCCTACACATCAGAAGCACACTGGATGGTGATGTAGGTGCCCAAGCACACACCAGTCTCCCTGCAAACTACAACTGCTCCTGGGAAGCTGCTTGCCTTGCAGTGCTCTTGAAGAAACAGCACAAGAGGGCGCCTGATGCCTCAAACATCCGAAGCCTGACTTTCACATACCATCTTTTCTGCAATAGTATATTTCCAATGTCACATTCGTATCAAAAACTGATTACAGCGAGGTGGGATGTGAAAGGGCATGACAAAGCCCTGAGCAACACCTTAGTTGCATATGGTTTAGCCCCAGTTGTGGTAACCTACTGATAGCATTTGAGAGTATTTTCATCATCTATTAAATAGACCTGAGTCTCTGTTAACCAATCCATGTTTTCTATATAAAAGCTTGTATTAATTTTTGCAGAAAATGCAAGATTTAAATAGTAGGAAGGAGGAGAAACATCTCCAGAGAACATTAAGACAAAAGCAAAAAGGGTTAAATAATTTTATGTCAAATTTAGCATGGCAACCACCCAAACTGTGGACTTTGGCAGATTGCTTTTTGGTTATAACAGAAGCCACTTCCTCTGCAGCAACAGGCAAATCAACACTATTGTCTGCTTCCTGGGGACAGGCTTGGGGCCTTTCAGTCCTCCGGGTGGGAGCTCAAAGCTGCACAATGTTGCTTACGTGGAGCTGAGTGACTGAAAAACACAAAGCCACAACTCCCCACCAGTGGCCCCATGGGGAATTCTCCCATGCATATCTTGTTAGGAAAATGAATTGGGTACTTTTCTCCCTGCCCTGGCTCTGGGCACTTCGACAGCTCCATTCAGCAAAAGGGAGGAAGACTCTGCCCAGCGCTCCTCTACAGCTGCACATGACTCATGCTGGAAGAGCCCCTTTCAGCCAGAGTTAAGGGGTCTAAGTCTTCCAGAAGTTTTTCCAAGTTCATTTTAACATGTTGATTTCTCTTACTTCAAAGCTTTCTTAATAATTGCTGCTTGCACAGCAGTGTCTGGCCTGGTGCACACTGACGGATCTGACAGGCACAAGAGGAGCAAGCCCAGGCTGCTCCCCAGAAGTGCTGGGGTCCCAGAAGCCACACTCCTCCTCCTCCTGCAGCAACATCCACAAGGAGAAACCACTCCATCCTTGCTGCCTTCTTGGGACATGCAGGAGAACCAGAGGCACCCTCGGTTGGTGCCTGCTGCTCTCCTGGTCCATGAAAGTAGCACAGGGACTTTCTCAGCGCTTTCCTCCCATGACCAGCACTGCCTGGCCGGAGGAGCAGGGCCCTGTTTGAAGCTCCCATTCTCACCTTCCACTGCTTTGTTTGCTTTAGGGATTCACAGCTTCCCTACCCTTTTCTTCCCCTTTACAGCTCCATATGCGGATATGGAGGCACCAGCAAAGTTTTGCAGGCTCCAGTTGCTCACCCATACCAGGTGAAGACAAACAGCCCTGTAAGTAGCTTCCTACAGACGACTGAGGAAGGAAGGTGCTTCTGCTGCATCTTCCTCCCACTCTGCTCCCCAATTCCATACAGGGGAAGCTCAAAAAAGGGATATTCCATTTGGATTTCAGCTGCCAGAGTAAAGTCTTCTCATAGGAGAGTGAGAAAGCCTTTCTTGGTTTGGGCAGAGCACACCACCACGCTCCCCCACAGAGGTGTGCAAGAACACCATTGTGCTAATATACGAGACAGGAAGTGCAACCAAGCAGAAAAACCACTGGAAGTGAATATCTATGAAGTGCTGCCAAGAACACTAACGACAGCACTAAACAGAAAATGAGAACAGAGATTTAGTTAATCTAACTTCTTCCAGTTTTAGTAATCTCTAGTATCACTCATAACAGAAGGTAGAAAAAACAGGTCCTTGGACAGATGCAGCTGAGGGACTTTAAACTTTTACATAGAAAGATGAAGATTTTTTTCCAAGGTGACAATGACCTTCTAATGTCTTACCCAAGTCCACAAATTTAAGTCAGTACTTTGACACCAGTCTGATGATTCAGATAAATCGGCTGGGATTTGTAAACCTCCACCACATCCCCCACCTTTTTTTATATTTGTACTAGTTCATTACCCATTATCTTAGTTATCCACTCTTGTGTGGTCATCTGAACCATACTTTTATAAGACCTTCCTCAATCAATCCTACAAAGATCTCAGAAGCTCACAGTCAGCTGAGTTTGTATCCCCTACCTGCCTTCGCGTCAAGCAGCTGACAGAGCGGCAGTGCCCAGTGGCACTCGGCTGCTGGGAAGTGATGCCTTCAATGGCCACAGCTTTCCAGAAAGTTATCCATGTGTGTATAACTTACAGATACAATTTCATGAAACCATAAAGCCAATGTGATTGCTGACTGTTGCCAAAATGGGAGGTTCCCCCTCCTGCTTCCTTGTACCAGCACTCATTTAACTCTACAGCAAGCTGTTCACAGAGCTACACTGACAAGTTGACCACTGCAAGAAAAGTGAGTTTTTTCTGCTGACGTGAACGGGTAGAGACCCCCATGTGGACATCTGTTTAGAGTCTGTAACTCTATTACTGAGCAACTGATTCCACTGAGTGTGCCTCAGTGTGCAGGTTCCAATCTTAATTCCTCAGGACTAACAACCTGGTAATGCAGACGGGGCAGCTCACAGCAGCCAGAGCTGGTGCTTCAGCGCTGTGCAGCATCCGAGAGGTCCTACACAGAGCACGCCTCCAGTTTTCCACGGTTTCTAAAAGCTCTTTCCTGTACAAATCATGCTAATTTAAATCACTACCAGTTGCAGGATTTTTGGAGCTGAGGTCATGGATATATGGCTCTGCTTCTTTGATTTATGATACAGTATCTGTACAGCATAATATAAAATATTGCAGCCTTAGCAACATATCATTCCCCTCAAAAGCTTATTCAGAAAAATGTCATTTTCTACAACATAAACAACCCTACATGGAAATTATTAAATGAAATACAAGCAGGTGTCACTGTTACTCACAAGACATTTTCAATTCCCTGCTGTTTTATCTATATAATCTACCTAATGTTTGGAAAACACAGTAACTAAATGTGTCATTACTTCCCCCTATAAGTCAGCATCAGATCCCATAAACCTGGAGGTATTAAACATATAATTAATCTCCTTAAACTTCAGAAAATTTGATTCAATAATCCTATTTTTTAACTCTCACACAATTGAATGATGAAACTATCACTGTTTTATGTAGTGAATACAACAGATCAATTCAGCCCCTATTTTTAAATGGGCTTCTGTACAAAATACCCCCAGAAATCAGAGACCTTCCAAAAAAATCCCAACCTTAAGCAGTTTCAGAATAACCACTTATCAGAAGACTACCATCAAATTAAGGTGGTCTGCTTTCTCTCATTTATAACTCCTCTATAGTCCAGGGCAAAGAATTGGACTCTCTAGAAACAAAAACTCTGTACAGCTGTGACAAGGACACTACTTCTGAGTACAGACACTTGCAGTATGAGCTACAGGCCCTGAATTTACCTTCCTTAATTTTCTAACTGCACTCCTCATTTTAAATGCTTCGAAAAGAAACCACACAACAAGAGAAAGAGAATAGCAACTGCTGATTTAGAACCCATAGCAAACAATTCTTTGCTGTGGTGATGACAGGGTGTACACAAATGAGTGAAAATGCCACTTTTGGGGGTGGCAGGAACTGGGTTGGCGTCCCCTGTTCCCAGGGCTGTTCCCTCTACTTCTTTGTACCAGGTGGAGAAAAAAAAACCCGACAACAACAAAAAAGAGAGCTTCTGGCCTACATTTCTTCAGATAACTGAAAATTCTCAGTGCTCCTATTTGTTCAAAGCCTGACACCAAGATCGATTATGAAATGCTTAACAGTTTCTGTTCAGAGTCACCTCTAAAGAAAGGTAATGGCAGTAAGCGTAGGGCTGTGCCCCCTCAAAGGCACTGGGCAGCCTTCCATCCTGTAGCGATCTCTATCGCACTCCTCACTAACACCCAGTCGCACATCAGCAATGTGACTAACACCGGCCAGGATGGCATGCAGCCATGTGAATTTATGGATTCCTGTTCTTTTAAGGAGAACAATTACAACTGTAGCTTTCCCTGTGGATGAACACCTCCACGCGGCGGTATGCAGCAGTACCTCTAGAAAGCCAAGACAGGGCCACCAGTGTCCAAAGCCTCACTCTTGGCATAAGAGGACCACTACTGACTGCACCATTCCCCTGGTGACTAGCAGCCACTGGGAAGGCAGAAGGGCAAAAGCCATCCAACACAAGATTTTTAAAAGCATGGAAGAGAAAAAGAGATGTGGTGAAAGGAACATGACTGAAGGCTTTGTGCCCCGATATCCTATGCAGTGTAATCATGCACAGCAGCAATGACAGCCTGAACTACTGAAGCCAGGACGGGATGCAGAGAGCAGGTCTGGAAATGCTCCCCACCAAGGCTGAAAAATATAATTTATTCTTAACAAAGAACTCAAAAGTACTAAAACTGCAGACTGAGACCGTTCAAAATTGTGTACTTTAAACAGAACAGGCTAGATGGGACCACACAATCATAGAAGAAATACACTATTATCCACCAAGATAACACTGTGCTCACAGACACACAAAGGTTTTTAGCTTTAAGCAGCTACTTACCCTTGAACGCAATTCACAAAAGCACTGGGCCACTCCAGCAATACTGTGCAGTTAATGACAGACACAGCTGTACATTCACTCCAGATTTTTGGCAGCTATAGCCACATCATGGGACTGGTCATTTACTGCTACACACAGACACAGAAAGGATTATTTTCTCTTAACTTGTAATTGGGCGTGTCCTTCCAAAAACACTGCAAGGGGACTCCATTGTGCCAGCCAGCCCTGGAGGAGACTATTCCCAAAACCTGGGCACGGCCTAGGTGCTCTCAAACCTGTTGTGTCACCAAGAGGAGAAATCACCCCTGACTAGAGAACAAGGCTGCAGCACCAGGTGAAATCACACAGGAGCTCCACATGAAAAAGCAAATCTCATCCTGAGGGAACTTCTGTTTACTTGAATCCCTTCCCTATAATCCCATTTTATGGGCCACATGTTTTGGGAATGCTGCAGAGTCAGGAGACTGGCAGTGACTAAAAGGAGGCGATTTCTTTCAGAAGACTGCAGAAAAGCAAGATAAAGCCTGAGACAGTCTCATGGCAGCCTTGTGCTTAGCTACATCTCTTTATCCTAACAAATGTTTTGGTCCTAAGTGGGTACTGAACTCTAGTAAGAAATATAAGTTGTTGTTTTAAAGAAAGAAATCTATAATAAGAAGACTTTAAAATTCACATTGAAACACACTTTTCTGGTTTGAAAATGGAACATGAGGAATAGCACCTCAGCTTTTTAAAAAATAAGCTCCAAGATGATAATGTAGATGAAAGAGATAAATAAAAGAAAGGAAGAGTGAACAAGTTTTCCTGTATTTGGGTTGATAGCTCCCTTTATCGATAGGTCCATTAACTTCCAGATGGAATAACACACAACTCAGCAATAAGCACAGGTAGGGATTCAGAAACACTAAGTACCCCATTTCCTTGGTGGGTTACTAGACCCAGATATTCCATTCTCTCTTTTTGCTGGAATGGCTGAGCAGAGGTGAAGCAATGTCAAGGATAATCCACCATGCTTGAAGCAAACCACGTACCCTGTAACTTTTCCTGCTCCCAAAGACAGTAAATACTGGCAAAGCTGCATACAAACAGCTTTCAGGCTTAAAATCAGTTATCAATTGATTCACATTTAAAAAAACCCACTCAGCTGTTTTTACCAACACAGCACCTTTGTTCTCCAGCCAGAGAGCCTAATGTTTTAATACCCTCTACCCCTCAGCCCCCCATTTCAGCAAGAGCAGAGCACTCAGTACCTGGCAGGACCAAGCACTTGTTAAGCTGCTGTGGTTCCTTTGCATTTGTATTTTCCATACAGTACTTTGAAAAAGAAGGCAGGCAGCAAATACAGTGACTTATAATCCTGAAGAACAATGGGCATTTCTGTGAGCTGGTTTTCTACACAGGATGTGGGGTGGGCCTTCTTGAGCTTGTGTAATCTGTCTGGAAGTCCAAAAACCACACTCTGAAAACAGGCTTTTCTTTTAACAAATAGTAACACACACACAGAGTCTAACATTAGCTTACATGGCTATCATTCACCAGTAAGGAAAATTTTCACTAAAAAAATGCTTGAAAAAATCTTACTATCTCAAGTAATGTACACGGACCCTATCTAATTAAAATATAGAGCCTTTTTTACTCCAGCAAGTACTACATTCAGAGATGGAAGCTTCACTTATTTAAAATGGAACGAGGAGTTGCATCTCTGGTAGCGCTTTAAGTGCTAATTCATGTCCTAGGATCATTAGAAACCAGAGACAAACTCAAAGGTGCTAGAAACATTTTCATGGAATGTGCTGGGAAGGACTTAAAAAAATGAAACACTTTCAGATTATCCCATGAAGTAGGTTTCCCTAGATGCCCTGGTTTTAAGACACTAGATTTAACAAACTTAACAAACTCCACTAAGATCAAGTCTTCCCCCTTCCTCCAAGCAGCACCAGAATACGGTCCACCACAAGATACTGTCTGCTGTACAAGTACTGGGCCAAGTATAGCAGAGGTCAAAAACGTAGGAGAGAAACAGCTTCCTCCAGAGCTCTCCTCTGGGACTGTGGGGTAACAAGACAGCAGATCTGAAGCAGCACATGAAAAAAGTGCATACAGGAGTAATGCACTCTTTCACACTACTCCAAGCTCAGAAAGCTTAAGCAAGAGGTTTTGTATTTATTTCAAAAGCATACCCATGTTTTTGCATACTTCATACTGCATACTTCAGAGCACTGGAAGGCATATCACTGCATTACAGAAGTGCTAGACTTAATTGAGGTGATCACCAAGAAAAGGAACAGGTACTGGGTATGTTCTTCCTTTTAAAGATTGTTTATTGAAATTATCTGCCCGAAAATTTGACTACCCCTATTTGCTTCTTGAAGCTGTAGGACCTGGTTATTCACAAACAATTATGGAAGGAGTAATACGAATTCTCCTAAAGTCTGTGTTCATAGTAAAACCACAAATCTTATATTTGACAATAAAATTCAGTACTGTAACAAACTGTTACGAATACTTTCAGGAAGTAAACAGCTGTATAAAGCAGGTAAGTGTTTCAAAAATACTGTATCAGTTTACTACTGTAACTCCAGGGTTACATATTTTTAATTCCTAGTGAAACTAGATAGTAATTTGAAGTTTTATCATATTTCCAAGTGCTCACAGTTTTCAGAGTTAATCTTTTGGATGCTATAGCTTTTTCTTCTGCAAGTTGCTTATCTTTCCTTCTGTGGGAAATGAGAAAGAATGGAAATTGAGATTGAGCAACTTTGAAAAAACCACCACCACTCAAGCATACTGAAATTTATTTTTGCAAACTATCAGGTTTCAAATGGCTAGAAAACATCAATAAATCTCTCCCCCACTTTCATATGTTAATTGAGATTAGCAGATGATATTTGTTTAGGCAAATTATGAAGGGATGAATCCTCAGTAACATTAAGACAGAGCAGTTGCTACCACACCCTATGATATTTTGACAATTACCACACAATTTGAGTCAGAAACTATTACATTCTGCGCAGAACTGTTTGGCTTCTGTCTTCATCTCCAACAAGTTCCTGCCTGAGCACACGCACTACGTAAAACCAGCTCCTGCAGCTACAGAGGGGAAAGCTACAAGGAAATCCCAAACCTCAACAGGAAGCAACATTCCTGTGATTCAACATGTTGAGTCTTTTCCTCTGAGATGGCACCAACCAGCATACAAAGCACAGCTTTAATGGCACGAAAATACGTTTATCCTGTCTGCATTACAGATCCTGGGACCACTTAAGTTTTGGGTGACTGAACTATGTCCTGGATCAAATTCCAGGGAGTATTACTTTAGTGCTCCGTGTACTTTCAGCTACAGTAGTGTAAGGGAGAAAAGAGAAAAAATTGTTACATGTTGCAAACAACTGCATTTCACCTCAGTCACCTGGATTTACTAGCTGTTGATCCTTTTGGGCGGGGGGGAAAGAAGTAAAATGCTTATACCATAGCATATCCCCATATTGGGAGTAAAACAACGTATCTGAGTGAAGGCTTACCGCAGTTACCGTAACACGCTGGAAGAAGACTGCACATCACAATGACTGGACAGCAGGAAGGTACAAGCCATCTTCTAGGCAAAATAACAATGAGAACATCCAAGGAGTTTTGTTAACATCACAAGCCACAAAACAGAATTAAATTCCATTCTGCTCCCTGCAGTTCCCATCTGGTTTTCATTTGCTAGAGAAGACTGAAGCTTGTATTCAAAAAACAGACTGAGTTGTAAACATTAGTCTCTGCCAGCATTACTAGTAACTCATGAGGTACTGGGGTTACCATGGAAAGGCAAGGGGGACGGTGGGAGAACTCTGTTAAAGTAAGACTTGCTCTGTCATTAAGCTCACTGTTCTAATTGCATTGTTTTAATCCATTAAATGAAAGTGAAAAACATTTGACTGCCAGAAGAAACACACTTGCAGAAAATCCAGTTCTACTCTTCTCTGTTATGTTTTGTAACGTAATGAAATCCAACACGGTAAAGTTGAGAAATGTCAGAACAGACTGCCTGGGCCCCCTTGTTTTATAAAGCTTGTAATTACAGGCCACATACTGCTGCCTAATTTATTTATTGTCATGTTATCAGTAAAAGATCCCTGCTTCATTTCCTGCAGAAAGAGTTTTGTTAAATTGTGACAAACTAGACTACAGCTAAGAGCATATCATGGTAATATTTAACAACAGGCCTTTTGTGAGACTTTGCCCCCTATCTCTACCTTAGATTTCCCATGAAACAAAATTCCTCAACCCAAATTTCTCACCGATCACTAGTTATTAGTTTCTAGTTACCCATGCCTCTGACATGCTTTGAAAATCCACTCACACAGTTTAAACATAAGTGATAAAAGAGGGAGAGGTGTTTCTGCAACTATATGGGCCTGGAGGGATTCTATTTCACATTATGCAAGAGTTCTCCCTTCATTTTGGTGGATCTTAGATCCATGCTGAGCCCCAGCTCAAAAATTAAATTCAGGGGCAGTAGAAAGTTATCTTGTTAAACAGATCAATCCCTTGTTCACAGCATACTCTCAAAAATGAACAGCTGAGGTGATAGAGCACTACACTCTGGCATCAGACAATAACCTATATGAGTGGTGAAGAGCAACCAGAGATAACACCTTAAGCCACTTGGGCCTCCCATACCCACAGCAGGCCCTGACACACCACTTCCTAGTTACGGTTCATTAAGAAGCTGGTAGCGTTACAACACCAAGTTGAACTTGTTCAGTCACCATCAACACAGCCTTACTGCTATCTGTCACTTTTTACTTTGTTGGGTTATTATTTAACTTATTATTTCTTCCAACTAGCCACAACACTTCCATGGCTCCTCCAAGCCCTAGGCCAAGCTACAACCCCATCGGCTGCCTCAATGCCATTGCATCAGTCCCTTGCTTCCAGATCAGCAGACTTCTGTGCTGACAGCCATTAAGTTTCAGCAAGTCCTCATGTAAGGCTTCCTTTTCTTTCACTGTTGTTAAAGGTGGCTCTCATCATCATAGGACCTCCTCTTACTCTTAGATTTGCTTATCACACTTTTCTGTTTGATAGCCTCTCATCTCACCAACTCTCCCCTCCTTTCTCTAGCTCTCAGGGCTGCCTTCATTCCTGGGAGACCTTAATTTCATCTTAATGCACTCCCTTTAGCCTTGCTAGGTACACATTGCTTCCTGTTGTTATTGATCTTTCACCACCAACAAAAAAAAATGCTTAAATTTTTAACCAAGTGGTTTCTTCTTCCTTTCTGCTCAGATGCTAGCATAATTACAAGCAATTAACAGTAATACATGCTCATACATTGAGCTTAGAGTAGTCCAGAGCGACCATTATACGAAAAATTTACCCAACCAAGTCTTTTAGATGTAGTTAATATTATTCTCAGCCTCCAAGAGATCCTTGTGAACAGGCCACATTATACATGTCTAAGATATGTATAATCTGACCAGCATCTGAAATTGTGAAAGGCTCATTTTGAAATATAAGCTTCTTAAACTCCACCCACCCCAAACCCCCACCCACTACTTAAAGACACTTTTCCCACGAAACGATCACAGCTCAGACAAGATTTTGGTGAGTTCTCATACAAGCAGCAAGAGGCTTTGTTCTAAAGCATAAAACCAATAACTGGAGCATGATTCCCCCAGCACCCTGAGCTCTACTATCGACAACTTCAACACTGGGACTCAAGAGAGCCTAAAAACATGCCAACAACAACAGGTGGTGCTACCAGCCCTGCTTACGTTGGGACCTTTCAATACACACACAAGACTTGTGTGCAGTCAGCAGACCCCACTGTTTGAATAGAACATACACTGACTTAAGCCCCTATCCTTCATGTGATTCACTGCTTTACCTTCTGTTTATACACTATGTAATAAAAAATGGTTCCTTTTTATTTTTATAGGGATAGTTTTAACAATGTCCAACTATCTAAGTGTTCATACATTTATAAAATTGCTGTAAGAAAATTATAATCCCTTGGATGGAGTTGCAAAGCAAACTGCACAACAAGCCCACAGAACTGCAATGAAAAAGTTTAACAAGCAGCAAAATTCTTGATTTTCATCTACAAACTAAAAATGTATTTGAGGGCAAATGGAATTGCTCAACTTTCTCACTAGTCCAAGGACCATACTGCTATGTCTTTTTAATTTAATTTGCATGATTCAGACATCATGTGATTAAGGATTTACTCTCTGTGCCTAAACAGTGATGCAAGAGGTTGCAAGTCTTTCTGTAAGTAGACAGCCAGTTTTTTCCAGAGTTCAAGATCCTGAAAACTGTATTCTCAATCAGCATCCTTACACACATAGCTAGTTTTCCAAGGCAGCTAATAGCAGCACAAAAGTTTTGCTTCAGCAGAAAGAATCACCATTCAGTAGCTGAGATCTGTTCAGTTTTCCGAAATCTGAACTTTAAATGAAACAAGAACTCAGACCAAACTGCAAACCAACATACCCAAATGGAGCATAATCACCACTGCTAAATAAGTGCAAAATATATAGTGGATAATACAGAGAAGACCGGAGGGAGGGAAAACACAGTTCCAAACAGTAGTGATTCTTCTGCGTAGCTGCTGAAGGAACATGTTAGGGCAAGCCTGCTGTTTCTATCTTTGTTCCACACATGGGGACACTTCTGCATGCTAAAGCTGGTATTTATCTGCCTCTTGCCTGAGTGATTCCAGGCCTGTTCTGCACAGGCTTTGCAGTGCCAAGAGACTTCATACTTCTAGGTGGACTGCTGCAAACTGATTTGTCAAGATTATTTATACTAAGGGTATGTGCATGCTGATTTCAAATATAATGAGATCTACATAATAGCCCCAGACACATTTCTTTGCAAATTTAAACACCTGTGTACTACTGCCAATAAACTCATGCAACAAGAAAACTGTGGTCTTACACAATTTTTATAGTACCAGTAACCAGGACCATATGCATTTTTTGCATTTCTGCCTTAGGTGAAAATCCAAGGGACTGCTATGGGTTTCTTTATGCCCCTACAGATCAAGGGAGCAATTCAGTATGGTGAGGTGTATTTTTTTAATTTTTATTATTTTTATTATTATTATTTTTCTTTTGTGTGTGTGCGTTAAGCAGAAGCAGTTTGGCATAGCTCAAATCAGACAGATACTGTTACCAAGTTATATTCCTTTGCTTTATAACATGGATATGTACCAAAACCCACAAGCAAGAGTAAATTGTAGCTATGGATAAGAGGAGAAGTAGCAGCTGATGTGAAGACATTAATGGTTATTACCTAGATATATTCATGTTACAATTACTAAGAGGCACTACAGTATTCCATTTCACTGATTTCTCATATTAGCCGTGCCTGTACACAGCATCAAAGTTCCCATGACAGCAACCAGAGAAGCAGTAATTCTAGTTATGAGCTTTAGTAGTCACGTTTTGCGGACTATCTATATACAAGTAAGCTGCATTCTTTTTTCAGTTGAGAGGCTTGATGCCTTTGTGGTGTTTGAAAAGAAATACTACTGTTGAAATGCTGTAATGTAACTGCAGTGGCTGTACTACCCCCTACACAAAGGTCAGGAAATGTACTGATATGGTTCAACTGGAGCTGATAAACCAGCTCAGTGTTCCTGTGATGTGGTGTTTTCCCCCCCTCCACCAGCCTTGTCTAAGGTACCCAAGGTTTTGGGGGGAGGGGAGGACAGGAAACAAGCACTCTTCCTGCTCCACAAACGTAAAAATAACTGAGACAGTATTGCTACAACATTTAAGCCACACAAGTATTCAGTAAAGCCTGGAATATTTATGCTCTGTGCAAACAGTCACACAACTCTTGCGTTTTGCCCAGTATCTCTATCATTATCCAAACAGATCAGGAGATTGTGGCAGTGAAGTTTACTTTTCTGAGGGGTAGAGATGAGCCTGTTGCCAGATGTGTTTTTCAACTACAGCTTTTTTCCTACAAGTATCTCAGAAGTCAGTTAAGCAAAAGCTACAAGACTATTCTGGCTGGTAAACTCACACACTAGATTCCCACCATCAAGCACCTCTTGCTCCATTGTGAAAAAAATCAGTAGATTTAACAGAGTGTCTCTTTCACATTAAAAAACAAAGGAAAAACACCTTTATATTTCATTTGGGTACAATATTCTGGAGAAAACCTGAAGTTAATACAAAGAGCATGAATAAACAGCTAGAAAAAAGTCACATACGATACACAAAGTTTAGAAGAAAATTGCAGCCAGCTGACACTAGACAGATTTTCAATGACAGCATGAAATCAGACTGCACTAAATTATGTTCTTTGTACTTCCATCTATAAACACAGAAGTTAAATTCCTATCAATTTAGAATGTTAAAAAACACAAGATTCATTACACCATGCAGATAAATTTAAGTCATACAGATGATTTGCAGGAGTTCAGAGGCATGCTTACAGGCTTCAGCATTCCATTTCTCCTGCATTTAATGAGGCTACCAATGTGGTGGTTAGAGCTTCTATTCTTTCAGAAAGCTACAAGATTGGGCATGAACATTTAGTTCCAAAACAGGCTCCCAAGTAAAAAGCAGACCTAACTGAACACCCTCCTTTTCTGTGCTGTTCATTCTTGAACAATCTTCCTCATTCTTCAGCCAGTTTCCATGGCTTCTTTATGTACTTCACAGCAACCATTTGTTGCACAGGAAACCTACAGGCTGATTCTGGAGAAGCCTGTTAGGCAGGTGGAAATGTAAGCATAAAATTGCCATTCTTTGAGCTAGCCTCCAGCCCAGTAATTTTCTTTTTATGTTTAGAAATAACACAGGGCATCACTCAGATATAAAAAAACTGTCGTAAGTTTTGAAAGAACAAATCCTTCAGTTCGAGAATAAAATGCTTAAATAGGTCTTACGTGCTATATTATTAGCCTATACATACTATCAGTTGACTATTGTACACCGCAGTACACCTAGTTGTACCCATCCAGAAATCCGGGGAAAGAGACAATCACGGAATGACTTTCTAATCCCACAGAAAGATGGTTCCCAGTCAGTCTCTCAACCCTAGGAGACCAAAGCTTACTCAAATTTCACATGTGGGCAGGAAAACAAGGTATTCCACATGGCAGATTAAGGGCCAGAAATCCATAACAGTTCAGACATGAGGTCCCAACAGGAAGGAAGTTATAGTTAAATACAAGTTCAATCTGTGTTTCCCCCTACGAGCTCTGTAAGATGAATGGAAAAAAAGCCAAGGCTTTCCTGTTACACAACAGCTAGCAATCATGTGATGTAGCATGCAGCACAACTGCTTGCAACAGGGATGTTATTCTCATGCAGAAGATCCCCCTCTAAACTGGTCTCCCAGAATTCTGCAGTTGCATACAATGCCTCTGTTTCCATAATTTTTATTACCTATTCTAGACATAGCCTTGAGCTACCTAAAGTTGTATGCTGTTGCAGGAAGTACAGGTTGGGCCTGCCTTTTTTTTCCCCTTAGGTGAAAAACAGCTTAGAAAACCCACAAATCCTGACGAGAATACTTTTCCAGTAACTATTCTCCAGTTAACATCAGGTATACATCCTTTGCTTCAACCCATCTATTCTTTCATCCCTCCCTCTAAAGAGCTGCATTTACCTCTCAAAGCCTCCATCATCCTTCCTTTGGTCACCCATAGTTGTTAAGTATTGTCATTCACATATACTGTTATTTTGTGCTTTGATTGCATCTTAACGTACTGAAGAGCAGTTACTTTTAAAAGGCTAAATGGAAAACGGATCTCATGTATATGTTGTGAAGATTGTCTACAGAAGAATGTATTTAATTATTTGGATTTTTTTCTACTACAGTCAAAAAGGCCAGGAGCTCCCTTCACCCACTTCCAGGTGAACACTTCAGTATCTGCTACCAAAGGAGTTTCAAAAAGGTATCACAAGTCAGACATGCTCTTGCTTAATGGGACTCAAATGTTAAACAAAACAACAAAAATCAATGCTTATGTTAAACTTGTACTAAGGGAAAAGCAAATGACCTTAATGAAGCATCTCATGTGACAAGTAGAGCAAGATTTCAGCTTATGAGCTACAGTAAAAGTGTTTCTAAGCAGTAAAGAAACGTCTCCTTCACTCCAGCACCAGCTGGAGCTCAGATTCAACCAAGAATCTCAAAAAGGCACATAAAGAAAAGTAAGGTCTACTGGACTTGTTGGCAAACCAGTTTTTTGGTTTTTTTTTTTCCTTTTTTTTTTCCACTCTTTAATGGACTGTTACTACATTGGGAATCGATGATGCAGAAGGATAAAGAGCATCAACTCCAAAACGATACTCATTCTTGCATCATGCACAAAAAATCTATTTTAAAATGTTACTTCAGACATCCCTTAAATGATTTTAAATATAGAATGGCTTCTGAACAGCTGTGAAGCTGAAATATCCAAGACTGAAACATGCTATTTCCAGGAAGATGCAACAGATGTTTTACACTTGTTAATATGTACTTCCTATTCTAAACAGGATGTAGAGTTGACTTGTGCTGAGTACAATCAGTACATAATTGTTGCTCAACACTTTTCAAGCGAAAAAGATACACCCAAAGCAAGACACTTCCTGTTAAACACACAGGCAAAATACACAGGCAAAAAATTCAAGATTTATGCAGCATGCACAAGTACCTTCCAGCAAGTCACTTCTAGACAAGAGCATTTGTGGACAGCTCAATCCTTGCTTGTGATATGCTATTTACAAAATACACTGAAAGGATGTGAAGATCAGTCATATGAGAAATTTAAGACATAAGCCTATAGTTCTGATCAGACTAGGTAAGGTAGAGCCATTAAACTGAACAGAAAAGGACCCAAGTACATATACATTCTTGCTAGGTTACAAAAGGGTGTGGAGTTGAGGGGGTTTCTGTTTTAAATGAGGAAGCAGTTCTGGAACACACATTCCAGTATCACTGCATTGAAACTAAAGGGCATGCTTAAGCAAACAGACAAACGAGATCAAGTGCAGAAGGTATCATACCCCTCAAATAGATTACCTTGCTTTGCTAACTGTAGGATGAGGTTACAACAGATCCAATTATAAGTTTTCCTCCTTCATATAAGCACTAGCACTTGGTCTACAAGGCAGATTGTGGATAGCTGCTCTGCTCCTTGTATCTGTTAACTACTCCAATGTACTTAAATGGGAAAAGGATTATTAATTAGTTACAGCACTGAAACAGAAGACAAACCAATTTAGCTAACAGCTGCACTTCCAAGGCCAATAATATTTGTAGTGTACAATCTGCAGCAAAGTGTGGAGAACAAGCTTGCCTGTTCTAGGGAAAACAGAAACAAAACAAAACACCACCACACAACAGAAGACCCTGCACTGCCAGCTCTTCGAAGTAGTGCAGGCTTAGCCACCGCCTTCAGGGTATACTCCTAATAATGCTTTGAAACTATGATTCCCTGCCATGTCTACACTAGCAACTGCACTGTTCGAGGAGTCTCTTGAACGAGCCCTAAGACATGCAGAACTCAGTATGTTGACTTTGCACTGTATAATTCATCTTACAGCAGCATGATTTTTTTTTTCCTCCTGTACTTAGCTCAGTTTGAAATATCCCTGCCTGCCAGCTTTAAAAGACAAACAAAATGAAGTCTGAACGGTTGATCAGTATTATTTTTTCCCAAAACTACATAATATATATTGTCTGAAGTGGTCCTTCAATTTTTTAATTCCCTCCCTAATATAGCAAAAGTATGCTAACATCCATATTCAGTGTTTGTATTTCAGGCCTAGTATAAAGTACAGGCTCTTGACACAGGGAACAAAAACCTTAAAATACTAGCCCTACTTGCACATAGAACCCAGATGCATTTTCATGCAATTTTCCAGTGTTAGCACAAATTTAAAGGTAGTAGATAGTAGTATGACACAATTGTAGTAAACGGGTTACTGCAAATCAGTAGCAGATTATTAAGCAAAGCTACAACGTTTAATATTCACCCGGAGAGATACCATTTAAAGCCTTCCAGCTCTCAACTCTTCTTGTATTCCATTAAGTACAGCAAGCAGGTGCTCGACATGAGCCATCAGGATTCCTATTAAAGTTCGGTTAATCTGTCAAGCACTCCAGACCTGTATCTTTTATTAAAGGTAGTTACAGCCAAGGATTCAATAGCCTACTGCCACTATTTCCTAGTTACTGTCATTTCCCCTCCTCAACAGAAGTCAGCGCAAATTCAACTTCACTATCTCTGAAGAGGAGACACTCAAGTCCACAAATTGCTGTTAGCTGAGCCCAGACACAGTGGCTCCTACATGACATATAGCCTTTCCTATGCTTGTGCAGAGATAGGACGCAGAAGTGTTTCTCAGAAACAGTTTAAAAATAGGAGCTGACAACTACCTAGCATGCCTTTATAAGCTTATGAGATTGCTCCAGCTTATGAATGCTGGGATAATGAAGCATAGCTTCAGAAATGCATTCAAAGTGTAGCACCACCCTGATAAAAGCAATAGTTTCGTTTTGTGAAGAATAGTCTTCTAAATCAAGATGGCTGTGACAATGACATTTTCGGTAACATGCTCTTATAAAGTTTTCTAATTAGAACGCCCATATTTCCAGGTGTAATCTGAGACAATTTACCCGGTCTCAGCAGATAAGACTACATCAATCAATCTATCATCAGTCTGACAACACTGGACCACAAACATTGTGGCCCCAAATGAAGCAGCACAACCATTGCACAGTTTACTACTTACAGAGGAATAAAGCTGGTACAAAACCGCTCAGGCTAGAGACTAAATTACTGTCTCAATCTCATCACCAGCTATAGTCTCACAGTCTCTTCAAGTGATTGCTTTGCCTGCACTAGTAAAGCAGCACAGCCTTGCACCTCCAGTTCATTTTCTTTTTCCACTTAAATTTGGGAAATCACACAACAGCCCTCTAACTTGGTAAGGAACGGCAAGGAAAATAGGGTGTTTAGCACAAAAATGAGATGCTAACGCTTGTTTTCCAGGTAGCTCTTCACCTTAAGTTCTTCTTGTGGCCTCCCCACTGGTTTTGACACGCTGCAGATCTGCCACACAAGGTAGTTTTAGACTGCTGCTTGGTTGGTCTACAGCAGTTGAACTAACACTGGATCGAGCAGCTATCAAAGATCTGTATGTATGACAACCAGCTTATCAGAAAAAACACATACTAATTCCTGTGGATCAGATACTAATAATTTAACTCCACCAATACGAATCTTCATTAGTTGCCAAGCTACCGAAATTTGCAGGAAACAAATCCCTTATTATAGCCAGTGGTACTCAATGTCAGAAAGCTACTTATTCTGAGTATACTACTCTGCCTTAAGACTTGCGTACTTCCAAAACTGTTTGAGTCCTATTAAGGCACACTGAGTATGACTACAGCAGCCTTCAAAAGCTAAATGTTTGAAGAGACATGAAATACTGCTGCACTCAAGCTGCATTTCTGCTTTCGAATAAGAAAAACTGCATGACTGTGCATCATTAACATGCTAGCAGACAGTGCTTCCACACTTGACCACATGAGTGCAGGAAATTCGTTGAGCCTGTGGTTGTTCCCTACTCTTATTATAAAGCTCCCTCCAGACTAGTCACAGTAAGAAGTTTCAGCAGAGATAAGGAACCTCTTTTGTCCAACACTTAATAACCACACAAATACAGCAGCTAAGTTTGGTTTCCAAGATTACATGCAACACGAACACTTGCTTGCTCTGAGACGGGCCCAGCTTCAGCTGCAGTCCTGGGATGCCAGAGCACATGGCTCAGTAACTTCCTCACTCTAGCACAGCCCAGATCTCAGAAAGCGGCAGTGTTTTCCCCTCAATTCCTTCCTAGAGATAGTCCTTGTGCTTATATTGCCTGCATCTTAACATTTACTGAGGACACAGCTTAATTTTGCTCTCCAGAACGACCACAAGTTCGTCAGAAAGTCTATTTCAAATAACAAGGTCATTCTAGGAGAAAACAAATCACCGCCCCACTTCACTACCTAAAGGTCATACCAGTGAGCTGGACTTGGTGCAAATTCCCACTAATCCTGGGATTAGCAGGCCACACAACAGCTTTAAAACTTGCTTCTTTAAGTGAAGAACTCAAATGTTGAGAATCGTAGGACCAGCCAATAACTTATTTTCCTTCTAGAGGAAAACCTTACTAGTCTCAACTTTTTCAGAAAAGATCATGGTAACACAAAGCCTGAAGTGGTGTGCAAAGGAAGCTCCTGCCCTGTCCTGCTGCTGTTCAAGCCTTGAACAGTCTTTCCACATCCAGGTGGATGAACTCATCAGCTGGCAGTCACCAAACTTGCTCTACTACATGCAAATAATGCATACTCATTTGGCTAATGACCACCATGACCCACAGATATCACTTTTAAAAAAAATTTAAGATTAACTCAGAACTCTTCCAGTCAAGAGTAATTCTTCACTGACTACTCCAGCTATTAGATTATCAGCCACTTCTGGAAGAAGCAAGCCTATTCAAAGTTTTACCCTGTTCCAAAAATAAACTGAGTCCAAAATCCTGTGAAGACTTCACTAAGCTATAGCTGAGAAGAACTAGCATTTCCCTTATTTTTCTAGGTTATCATTTCAGTGAATCTAAAACTATCTTGCCACCTACAACTGCAGGTCAATCCAGGAGCGCTTTACCTACTCTTAAAAGGTTTTGAATTTTTTTTATCTTTTTTTTTTTTTTTTAGTATGACAGACTCTTTAAGCAGCAATTCTGTACTAGCCAACTGCCTGTAAGAGTTGCCTCTCAAAATTATTTAAGAACTGCATCTTTGCTAAGAAAAAACACATCTAATTTCACCAACGGTTAAACCCTGCAAGTCTCAGTTGTCCCTGCAGCTGCTTCTTCCTACTCCTGTTCAGGCAGGAGTGTTTGTCATGCCAGGCAGTGAACATTTACATCAGAAAACCACCCATTACAATCAGGCTTATGCTAGAGCCATTCTTCTCTTGTACTTCCCACATGATCACTTGCACCATCAAAAAAGGATGGCACAGAAGCAAAAATGAACAGCTGGGAAAAGGTGCAGGATCATCTTTCAGCATGAGCACCACTTCAACTGTTTCAACTATGGCATTAATGCATGCTCAGATCTATTACACTGCTAGTATCTCTCTCCTTTCTCCCCTACATACCCTTGAACTCTTGTCAGTCCCTTTGTAAGGCTAAAGGTAAACAACAGTGGTTAAATAACAGGCCTTAGCAAAAGCACAGACCACATATACAAGCACATACAGGCTATCACAGCAAGTCAGAACCACAAGTTTAACTGCTGGATAATGTCCAGCCAATCAAAATATCCTTAATAAAAGAACTGCAGTTCAGTAGAATTTTTTTTTTTTCCTGGTAAGCTACATGCCTATCTTTCCTCAGTCTCCTTCAACTACAGCTCCTTTCCTTCCCCTTCCCTTCCAGATTAAGACACAGTTTGCATCAGACTGGTCATTGGGCAAATCCCATCCCCCAGGGTTCCAATCTCAAAGTAGCATGCGCATTTGTTTTAACTCATCTCCTGCAGCAGAAGTAATTCAAAATGCATCAGACACTGTTTTGAGATCGCACTGTAACACTGCTGGAGTCACTGTTTCTTTGAAGATAACTAACACAGCTTCCCTGAGAACGGCTAATAGAATAACCTTGAAACAAACAAACAAACAAATTCTGTGAGCTCATTAAAACTTGCCTTTATTTCTATAGCTTCATAAAAGCAGACACCTCAGTTCAAGTACTGCTGCAATAAGTCACCAGTTATACAGAGAACTTTTAAGGTAGTTCACGTCTGAGTTTTCAAAGGAAAATCTGGTATTAATGTAAGCTACCTTAAAAAGGGCTTTAAAAATTAAAGATCTAGCTGTCATAGTTTAGCATTTGATTTCCCAGGTATTCTACATAAAACTACTCTATAACACAAGCATTCAAACTACTCCCTATTCCATAATTATGGAATACGTGCCCAAATGCAAGTACTAAAAAAATAGATATGTGTTTTTTTTTTCCACATCTTCAGTTCAAATTCATGTTCTTCATTCAACACATCTGCAACAAGATACAATGTCAAGTTCCAAATAAATCTGTTCTGTATCAAAAGAATCATTGTACACTGAAAGCCTCTCTGGAAGGTTCCATTACAAAGGGAGTATTTACCTTGTGTTATACTATGCCTACACAACAAAAATCAGTAATCCAGTCACTTCAATGCTTGGTCAACAAAGCAACTTCCTCCTCACAACACCATTTCCAGCAAGCTTTATTTTTTTTTTTGAGGGGGAAAAAGAAAGCATCATAACCTCTAGGAATCAAGAATACTGCTCTTTACAGTAGTCTGCCTATAACAAAATTGGTCAGTGCGACACTCAGCTGAGAGCCACCATCTGACAACCAAAAAAAAGGGGGGCAGGGAGGCTGTTCTTTTAGGAAGCAGAGTTTATGTCCTAAAACCTAGGCTCAAATGAGACTTCCAACTTTCAAGACCTTCACACTGTGTCATCCTTAATTACTGTCTCCTCCACTTCTTTCCTGGTATCCTTTATACAACCTACAAAGGAAAAATGTAGCATTATTAGATGCTTCCAATCCTGTTCTTCCGCCCCTCCCCCGACAACACACAGCTGCCCCGCAGGCTGTATCTGCAACTAATAGGGACTACTTACAGAAGCTCCCAAGTCCCTAGTCGGTTCTTATGTAACGAGACTCCACCTCACCATATTACTTATGTAACACGTATTAAGCAGCATCTATTATATAGGAGCCTTCTATGGTAGTCATATACTCAGTTACTTTCATTCCTGTAGTTCTCACACAACATAGTCACCAAATATTCAAGCTATAACCCCCACAAGGTTACTACTGTGAAGGAAAAAAAAAATGTTCATATCCCTCTGGGGACAGATTAAGAACACAAAAAGTGCTATGAAGCATTTTGAAACGGAACAAACCACCACCCATAACGCATTAACTATTAGCTTGTTCGTTGGGTTACATGCAGAGGCTAAATTTACACCCTGCCATACAAGAACAAAACATGGGAACTAGCACCAAATTGCTTTGAAGACATGAGAACTCCACCCAAACAGTAGCACGAGTTGCATTCTTTAAAGAAAAAAAAAGTGTTAAATTGGAAAACGTAAATTTTTCACTTCCTCTGTCAGGATATTGAAATTAAAGAGACCCGGAAAATATATCTGCCAAACTTCCAAGCCTACCCAGACCTGTAGGACAAGCCCATTTTCCTACGAACCTCGGAAAGTAAGACATGGTACGTCTTTACTATATTTGCATACTATAGTTTTCATTTTCACTAAGTACATACTTAAACGCCTGTGCGAAAGATGCAGGCCATCCACAACCTAACTTTATAATACGTCATATTACCCCACGGAAAAGCTCAATGCCTTCGACATGATCCAACAACATACACAATTATATCGATCCGTCTCTCCATAGAGAAGTTCTGTTCAAATAGAATAAAGTAATTAAGAGCTCGCAGTTTTTTCCATAGCCCCGCCACCCTAAACCGCCAGCAAAGCAACACCGGAAATGCAACGACCTGCTTGTCAGAACAACTCCACATAGCCCGTGCATTTTCCTCAGCCGTTTTAATGAGGTCATTTTAAACATCGCTTAAACTGACTCTTTCGGTAAGTTATTAAGAACCATTGAATGATTCCGGGGAACCTGACTTACAGACACCAGTGCTCTGACACACGAGCAGGGGAGCCGGGCGGGAAGGCCCAGCCGCACCGCCCGCTCCCACGCTCGGGCCGAGCGAGGGGGAACTTTCCCTTGCGGCGAGTAGAGCCTCACGCAGAGAGGGGGCGGAACGGAAAGCTTTCCCCCGAGAGCAGCTACACCCTGGAGATGGGTGGAGAATGAGAAGCGAGAACCTTCCTCAGCGGCAGCTACACCCTCGTGCATAAGGTTAATGGGGGAAGGGAAACGGGAACGAACGCAGCACCGACAGCATTGTGCGGGAGGGGGAGGGAAACGCGGACTCTCCCGGGCAGCCGCCGCCTCAGCCAGCTTGGTCTGCAGCCAAACCCCACAAGAATGCAACGCGGTCACATGACCTCCGGCGGACGTGCAACTCCCTTCCCTCTCCAGGGAGACCCTGCGCCATCTTGTACTGACGCAGTTACAAAAGCAGGCACGAGTTGCTCCTCTCTCGCTCTTCCCCCGCTCCTCTCCTCACAGCCCCGGCTCTGTTTGGGAAAGAGAGGCCAATGCCTGGTCCTGCTTTCCTTTCCACCAGCTCTCCGGGGATCCCCCGCCCGTGAAGTCCTCCCTCGCGCTGAGATCATGGCGCCCGTTTTCTCGCTTTGCACCAGCCTCCCCCGGCAGCTCCCCAACCCTCCCAGCTGCGGCTGCCCCTGCTGCAGGATGATGTCAGCGCTAGCCAATCAGAGCGTGCCAGGCTACCGCAGCCAGCCTGGCTATTGGCTCCCGCGCAACCCCCTCCCACCTCCTGACTCAGCCTCCGCCGCGGTTCGCTGCGGAGCCGCAGCCCAGGCACAAGTGGGGGGAGGGGAATAGGAGGGGAACAAAAAAAAAAAAAAAAA
>VWYH01002944.1:0-136968 GCA_013399365.1 Pampusana beccarii | reverse complement strand
CAACCCTAACACAGAAAACCGACAACCAAACCCACCAAGACGCCAGCCGCCATTTCGCGCAAGAACAGGCAGAACCCGAGCGAGCAGCCCCAGCCAAGCGCCCTAAGGAGAGAGAGAAAGAGAGACAGACACACGCACAGAAGAGTTAGACAGGAAAAAATACCCATAGACTCCGCCATGATCACAAGACGTTTAATCGCCCCCCTCCTCCCTCAGACTCAATGCCCCATTACAGCCGCCTCCTCTGCGTCCAACCAGCTAGCAGATCCCTTCACCTCGGCTCCCTCCTGCCGCAGCAGCAGCTGTTTAGAGCCCCAAACTCTCTCTGCCCAAGGTGTAGGGGGACGCTAGTCTATGGCGCTGCTGCTAACTGCTTCTCCGGTCACCCGCTTGTGGCGGCTCCATCGAGAGAGGGTAAGAGCTGCCAGCACAGCTTTTATCTGGTGCCCCGAGTTTGCGCACTGAAGGAGGCTCGCTCAGCCCCTGGTGGGCGTCGAATGAAACCCCAGCCGCCGCCTCCCCTCCCTCAATCAGCCGTATCGCTGGAGGGGCTGAAGCCGGGCAGGGGAGGCAGGGCGGTGTGCGGGCAGACGGGAGCTGGCGACAAATATGGCGAACGGAAGGGGAGCTCGGTACGAACGGCAGAGGCTGCGTCTTGCCCGGAACGCTGAGCGAGCCCCTCGCTTTGCCAGCTCCCGCTGGTCCGGATAAAAGCAGACCATACCTGCTCCCCGAGTGCCGTTCCCTAAAGGGGAAAACTAAGTTCGTTCGCTGCTCGTCTCGTTCCCTGCAGAAAAGAAACGCCTTCAGCTAGCGCTGTCCCCCTTCGCTTTAAGAAAAGAAGCCCTCCCCGACTTGCCTTAAACGCTTCGGGGAAGATTCCCAGCCTCAAGTGCCTTATTGATAGGAGAGATTCTGTGAGAACCTCCACACCGCCCTGAACCGGTCTCCGACAGAGCTCCCCCTCCCTCCCCTTTCTCGCCCCCCTCTTCCCCGCCCCTCCAGTAAGTTCCTCTCCGTGTGTGAGATCCGGTGGGTCTGCCCGGCTTTTCGCGTACTTTGTGGCAAAAATTTACCCCTCGGGTTGAGATTCATAACGAATAGGTGTGCTGAGAATAAGAGCGGTCGTGAGGAAGCAGGCGAGAGGGGGGGGAGTGCAGCTGAGGAGGGAGTTCTGGAGTTTCCGCCTCAGAGGATGCAGTTCTGAGTCAGACGTTCTCCCGCCCGCGTTCGGTCCCACAAGAGCCTGGGATGGAACCCCTGCCCCTCCCCCGCGGTCTGCGCCTCCGGGGCTGCGGATCGCCCCCGGCACCAGCCCCAGCTGCAGCCGCCCCTCCTCCGCTGCCCTACTTCCCTCCACACCTCCTCACAGCCCCCCTGCTCAGCCCCTGCCGCAGTCTGGTGCCTCGGCCGCGCCCAGACCCGAGCCGTTCGCCGTAACGTGCAAACCGCTGTTGCAAAATGGACACTGAGGGCTCGGCGGGCGCAGACTGCGCTCCAGCCCACAAGCAAAATGGCGGCTGTTTGGCTTCGCCTTGGTAACCCTGCCCCTGCCAGGCGGGGCGGGTGAGCCCCGTGCAGTGGGAGGGAGGGGAGAGCCGACGCCATTTTCCCAGAGAGAGGCAGTGACATAGAAGGGAGCGTAGGAGGCTGAAAGGAGGGAGACACGGGAGCAGCGGCGGCAGCGGGGTTTGTACAGAGGTCCCAAGGCAAAGGCGCCTCTGAGCTGGTCCCTGTAGGGCTTCTGCGCACTGAGCTAGGTTTGGGGGGAGGGGGGGTCTCCTCTTTCTTTCCCTTTTCTTTCTTTTGCCAGAGCCTCCTGGGGGTTCAGTCCTGCCTAGAGTAGGGATATCCGCAGTGGGGCTGTTGCATTGTTTTGGTTGGGATAGAGAAGGGGCTCAGCTGAGGGGTCCTGCTGCCTGGCCTGTGACCATTACAGGTGAGTCTTTGGTTATTACCAGCGTATTCTGCTGTGGGTGCTTAGGGAGGGAGGGGGGTGGCAAAAAGGGAGTGAAATGCGACGGGAACGTCTCCTTACCTCCGGTACGAGTATAGCTCCCTTCCACCCCGAAATGCGTTTAAATTCTGTTTAAGTTGCCTTTAATTTGCTTTTCCTTTTGTGGGGTTTGGTTGAAAAAATGGCAGGCTGTCGCTATATCTTGTGAATATGGCGGGTTACTGTAGCTGGAGGAGCTGAGGAGAAATTTTTGGCAGTTATGCCAGATTTATGCATTATGCTTGGAAAAAAGAGCCAAAAGGGGCTATTATGTGACAGCATATGCTTCCTTAGGCTGGTGGTTTTATGAACGGGTTGGTGTGTTATTGGGGCTGCGTATTGAGTTTTATGAAGCTGAGGGAAACCCATTCTTTTCCTCCATCCTGTATATTTTTGCTTTGTGGTGCTAAAATGGCTCGTTATAGGCCTAATCTCTCTGCCTTCCACACCCCCGCCTCCTTTTCTCCCTCCCTGCTAATATCTGCGCTCCACGGTGTAGCCTGGACAAACGGAAAGCAGTACTCAGGAGTTTCTTTGCCAATTTAAAAGGGGATCATTCTCTCCACCCCCTTTCTTGAGGTTGTAAGTAGTTATATTGGCGCATCCCTTTCTTGCTTCAGTTCCTGCAGCCGGTATCCGTGTTCCTTGGGCGGCGTATTTCAGTCTTTTTCTTAAAGAAATAGATGTTGGTGGGGCAGACCCTATTGCTGCAGACACAGGGAGGAGAAACAAACGGTTCACTGTGTAGTGCTAAATAGGGTGAGAAACATAATATAGCCTGATTTATAAAGGTCCTGTATTCCCCCATACTCAGCCATTAGGGAATGTGCGGTGGCTAAAAGCCCTGAGGTCCCCAAAATGGTACGTACTACGTGTCATTAAAAGCAGAAGTTTAGTGCTGCATCTAGATTTAGGAATGTTTCAGTCCGTTTATTTACAGTATGCTAAAGGAATAATAACGAAACGTTTTTGTCATTCAGGGCTCAGATCAGAGAAAAGAAGGAGATATCCATGGTTGTACTTATAATGCGTGATTAATTGATTATAATCACTATACTTCTAGAGCTACTTTTCGAAAAATGTGGAGCAAATTTTTTAATTTCCCTCTTTTGTCCTTTAGAGATTCTAAAAATGGCGGCCTCAGGCTGATGTTGTGGTAATCTAATCAGCTCGGGTCCTCCACACCCCATGCAGTGCGTTTGTCTGCAGCGTATTAGAGTCTTATTAGGTTTAAATGAAAAGACTGTTCCCTCCAAATAATGTACAAAATATCTCTTGACTTTACTGCGATTTAAAAATGCTGTGTTCCAGCTGATTAATTTTATTGGTTATGTGTGTGAAAGGCAAGTGAACGAGACCACTCTTGTCGGGGAGAAGGGGGGTGGAAAGAAGTAACAGACTCAAGCAGCTTCTTTGAGGGGTGTGTATAGGTTGCTGTAAGGTAATATGTACGTCGGTTTAACGATTTGGAAAAGCTCCTGTGTTTGTCGTAGATACTGCACATCTGTCTATCTTATTAATGACATAAAAGCAGTAATGTTTATCAAAATAAGTAGTGGATTAAGATCACTGAACCAGCTGAATTCTTTTAGAATCACATTTGGGACCGTCATGTTCACCTTCCAGGAAATACCTTTGCTGGACATTGGGGTAGTAATTCAATGTATTCATAGTCTGAGAATACTAAAAGAACATAATACTTAAGAAATAATGCGTCTGAGATTATAACCTGTTACTTTATTAAGATTTCTTCTTAATCTTCAGGATTTCTTCTGCCACCACGTAATCCTGGTCTTACATTTTTTTCCTTCAGTTTATTTTGTATATTGCTGTATAAATTGTGTATGTGGTGATATGCATACAAATACTGAGGGAAAGTGCAGTCTCTAACCTCTAATTTTTTTCCTAAATGAAATATGAACCTTTTAGTATCACCACTATAAATATGTTCGAGTAGGGGGAAGGGAGGTCACAAGGATTTATTATTTGGTAGTTGGTGTAGTATAGTCTGATACAAACTATAGAGGCTGCAAACTGGATGTTTTAAGCGATTAAAAAAAAAAGTCACTTCTTTCTTTTTTGTATGACTGCTTTTAATCTTGACCTTGGTTTAATGAGGTATGAATTCCTACTCTAGTATAGCTTTGGAACCTTCTGGATTTAAACAATCAAAAGCGAGGTATTGAAATGGCAAAACTGTCTTCAGTCTCTGAAGAATTTTAGTTTAGGTACCATTCAGAAGCGCTGATATGTGGTTTAAGGTATACCTGAAGTTGAACAAGAGTTTTAGAGTGTTGGTGATGTGTACCTTTCATGTGTTTTGAGGCCAGAGGCTGAGTGATTTCACCCACCAAGTGATGTGTTAATAGTCCAGTACTGCATGCTTCCATCATACCTTCTTTATAGATTTTTTTTTTTTTCTAAATAAGCCATGTCTTACTCTGTAAAAAGTGCATGAATAAAATTCTAAGAAGTGTATGTACAGGCCTTTTTGGAAACTTTTTGCCTTTTTCTTTCCTTTCCCTAGGTTTAAAGCTCTTGAGAATAATTTTTTTAATGTTATGACTTAGAGTGCTACACAGCTCTGTAGTCTAACTCCATGGCCTCAGTCGTTTTCTCAAGCAGGCATCTGATTCAATATTAAAAGATAATAATTTTATACACATTACAAAAAGTATTATTGGAGGTGAAAAGTAAAATAAATCCAAAGATTGGAATACTCGTAGTCACACTTTACAGCTTGTCTTTATAGACTGCATGTTCTATGCACTGAAAACCTCTTGGGAATTTTGACGTCTTCCAGAGTTTTCCTGTATGAGTTCTAGTGAGTCAGTTTGCATTTGTGACTCAGTTTCTCCATTTGTAAAAACAGATCTGTGATCTGTTTTAAAGAGACAATATTACAAAGGAAATTCTACCTTTATTTTTTAACTCTGATGTCAATGTGTTAAAGCATATTCATAAAAAAATGAAATACCCCAGAATAATAAAAACTTCTTGAAAGAGGGAAGGTTAGAAATCTAAATTATTTTTTTTTTCCAAGAGACATTTCTGGTATACAACCACAGTGTTACAAACGCGATAATACGGACTACAATTCTGAAACCATTTATGTATCTTCAAGCTTTTCATATCTGAAGGAAAAATCTGTTTAACTGTCACTTAGCCTTTTGGGTGAGATTTTTTGCCACCTGGGAGATTTCAGAGGGGAAATAATACTGGCTTTTTAGACTACGTCTAGGGAAACTCTCTCAGCAGCAAAATTCAGATTACTGTTAGGAGTTGCATTACCTCATATCTTTGGTACAGTTTCAACACACAAAACTGTTAATATTCCGCAGGAAAGAAGCAGAAATGCAGAAATCAGTGTCACACTGAAGGCTGCAGTGTCTCTCTAGTCCTGATCTCCATTTGATTTAAGGACAGTCTTAATTTTGCGTACTTGCTAATACTAATTTTAGTAAGGACTATTTGTGGGACTTAGTTAAGGAGTGGTGTATGTTACTGTAGCATTGTTCTAAATAGATTAAGATAAATTATGGTTTAATGAAAGTATTTTGCTGTTTTTGTATAACATTCTAACAAAATTGACTAAGGGGATGTGTAGATTGGTGAAGATATAAAATAAAACCCAGTTTGGAGTTCTGGAGATATCCTAAGGAAGTCCATCTGTGTTATTGGCCTTGTGACTTACATACAAATGAGCATTTGTGAGTCTCAAAAGCAAATTTTGCTGGACAGTGGTTTTGGAACAGGTACAGTGTTTAAATGTTTCCACTGTGCAAATAGTAGTTTTGATTTATTACTAAGAATTAAACTGAAGGCATCTCTGGGGGAAAAAAAAGTTTCAGCATATGTAGAATGTGGATTAAGAAAAAACACTTAATCCTTTCAAATTTTGGATTATTTAAAATATTAATTGCAGTGGGCTTTTGAATGGCAAGATGGGCAAGATGAATATTTGTAACTACGTCAGGGTTCGCATTTTCTTACTAACCAAAGAATTGTACCTGCAAAAGATAACCTAGTCTCTTTGAGGATCCGCAGTTCTGCTCGTGACCTTCATGTGACAAAAAAAGCCTGCTATAATTGTGTTGAAAGATGAAACTGTTGTTACCTTTAAGGCATAACAAACGAGTTATTTAAAAGAAACTTTGTCAAGGTTCCATACACTTGCTAGGAGATATTGAGATTATTTTTAGTTCCTCCTACAAAACATATTAATGAAACAGGCAAGATTTTAAACTCTTCTGGTTGTTAGAAAATTTTAATGGTTAAGGTTATCTGTAAACCTTTGAAGACACTTTTGTTGTACAAAGTATATATATATATATTTAATATGCCTAAGTGCTTTTTTGTATTTTTTTAAAAATTAAAATAATGGGTAAGAACTATGTTAAGTCACAATGTCCCCTCAAATTACATGTTTCAAAAGTACAAATGAAGAATATCTTGAAGTATCACACAGATTGCATGCAGTGCAAGTAAAATGTGTTTGTTTTGTATATTTTGTTGAAAGGATGGTATCTTTCCTTTCACGTGATAATTCTTACACTGCTTAGATGGAGATGCAGTGTCATAAAACTTAGGTGAGACTTGCAGGGGACCAGCAGTTTTGCAAATTGGTATGGGAATGCCAAAATAGTATTGATCCTAGTTTTAGAATTTAAAGTTAATGTTTTCAATATGTGTAGATATTAAAAGGTTGTAGTGCAGGCTCAGGTTTAGAGAAGCTTTTTGAAATTTTATTCTCATTTATAGTTGTTGTTTTGTGTATTGTTTTATGCCGTCATTGTCTAGGTAATCATTCACTTTTATATCTGTATCTCAAAAATAAATTACCATGAAGTTCAAAGACAAGATGATAAGACTAGATTTTAATGACGTTATTGTACTTTATATTACAACTTCAGAAGGAGGATCTATAATCTCTTGTTGGTTATTTTATCAGTCATAGAAAATGATGAAATTAATACCCTATACTAACAAAGTGAAAGTTTAAAATGTATATAGGATGGTAGGTTTGGATGTTTTATGTTGAGGAGCTCTGAATATTTAAATTGATTTGCTGTTCATTACTCTTTAACTCCTCTAACTTAGCTGGGTCTAAAGATACTTTTTCCTTTAACAGTGGGTGATATTCTTAACTTGCCTTGAGTAGACAAAAGGAGCTAACTCCTCATTAGTATGGTTATAATGGGGCTGTGTTTAAAACCATATCACAAGTTAGATGATATTCCAAGTCTAGACAGTTAATCCTGTCTTAACTGTTGGCTTAAAGAAACTCTTCCAATGAGGAATGCTTTTAGTAGGTACTACTTAAACTGAGGGTGAAGATTTGAGAGTTACAGCAACTTAAAGCTTTTTAGGAAGATAGAGATTTCACCTCTCATTTGGTTTCCAAACTTATAGTTCTAGAACTGTGAAAGAAACATGAACACTTTTATATATAACTGATAAAAAATACAGTAGATATTTTGCTGGTTATAAGGATAAGGTTCCTCCCTCAGATGCTTTGCCGTGTAATACAGCTAATTGCTGGGGTTTTTTGTTAGAGCGGAAATGCTTCTTGGGAATCTTCAGTATCATCATGCATTTTTTTTTTTATGAATGGCTATAGTGTTTTTTTATAATGTTCATTCTCTACTATTTCTTTCTAATCATATCTTCTGTACTGGAAGCAATAAAAGACAAGCTACTTTTTTTTTTTTTTTTCCCCCCTCCCTTCTGTGTGGCAGTAGTATTGAAAGTTAAAAGCTGTCTTTTGTGCTTCCATTGCCAGGCAGAATTTCTTTGTTGTGTTTATTCTAAGATGATGTATTTTGTATCTTTGTTACTACAATTAAAAATACATACTGAGATCTCCTTTGAAAACGCAAAGATATGAAGCTACAAATCTAAATTTCGTAATGCAAATCAGTCAATACAGTTTTCAAAGAAAATTGCAATTGAAAATCAAATGTTTTTGTTTTCTTGAAAGTAGGAAAGATCTTTTGATCTTAAACCTCTGTATTTTTTTGGCTGTCCTTGAACATGTCATAGTCTCCTCCATCTCTTCCTTCACCCTCTCTTGCTCTTTTCCTCCCAAAATCTTAGTAAAGAGCACTGAAAAATTGCCAAGTTGTTACAGGGAAATGTAGTCCAAGTTGAACTGTAGTTGAAATTACTGAAGAGTTCTTCTAAGTGCTCTAAAGAGTTATTAAAGTTTCTGTTTGAAAGAATGCAACTGTCTGACCTGTGGTAAGATTCCTAGGTATAAGCATAGCAATCAGGTGAATGTCTACAACTGCTTCCACAAGTAAAAGTGCTGTTGTGCTATTCATGTAAATTAAATGCCACTGATAAGGGAACTAGTTTTTGGAATCTGCCAAAGTGAAAACATGTCAAAATAGAAATTTGCTCAATGTCAGATTTGAATTAAGTCAAAAAGAATTTACTTCTTGTGTAGTAGCTATCTAATATTTACAGTAGCTTCCCAGGTGTAACTTAGCAGCATTAAAACAAACAAACAAACAAACTTGAATTACTTTGATGTCATGAAATCAGCAAAATATGTTGATTATTGAAAGCAACACCAGTATGTATTTGTAGCCATATGTTTTCCCCCCAAAAAGCCACCTTGGAAGGAATATTTGGCCTTAAAATTTAGACCTTCCAGTGACTGAATCACCATGAGGTATACTGTTAGTTTTAATAAAAAATAAATATACTTAGCGCTTACAGCTGTAGACGTGACTTAGAGACTATTCTTACAGTGTGCGGACTATGTGTTCTTGCAGAAACACGTTATATTTTGAAAAGTTTGTCAAGAATAATAACAAGGTAATTATATTTTCTTGGAGAATAATTGGTAAGTCATGGGAATGTTGTGTAAGTTTAGTCAACATTCATTTATAACTTTGTGATAGAGAGAAATGTTTACAGTAAAACAGCTGATACAAGGAATGACTTAAAGCCAAGATATTTTTACTGGGAAACTACTTTATTTGTTATTTTAACCTTTCAATTTCTGTTTAAGGGAATTTTATATCCCAGTTGTCTTATATGCTAGTGTTAGGTAGCTAATATATACTTGTCCAAGCAATAAGCAATATTGCTATCGAAGAGTTATTTTTTTCTCTTGCTCTTCTTCGTATGCTGTACTTGTTTTGTATTTTACAATTCTTGACTCTTCAGCTCAAATAATTGATCGTTTTTTAATTGATAGGCCATTTTGTGTGTAGTTTCTTCTAAGAAGTATGGCAGGTGTTTAGTAAGCTTACAGACATCAAGTGATTTGCAGTGAATTTTCAATTGTGGGGGTCGATTTCTGCAAATATAAAACCTAAAATCTGTAAGCATGGTGTCTTTCTGTATATGTCTGCTTACTCTTTCTTTGATAGATTTCTGTTCAGTACGATAATTCTTGTTCTTTCTGTAACTGCATTTACCTTTACTTCCCTTCTACTACTCATTCTTTTTTTCTTCCTAGTCTGATATTTTGTCTAACTTCCACTGAGAGAAGAAAAAAAGGAGTGAAGAGAGAGAAGAGGTAAGGGGAAGTGTTCCATGTTTTAATGGACTGGCATAAATATTGGAGGAAGAGAGTTCACTTTTCATCACTTCTTCAGGAACACACAAGAAGGGTGTTCTTGGATCAGGTAGTAAAGGGAAGGTAGTCTGTGGCCAGTGGAAACTAGCTCTTTATGGTGGAAACTTAAGTAACTGAGAGACTGATTCTGGGTTTATACTTAAAAGAGCAGCTTTCTTTCCACTGACTGGTGTTAGTGTAGTGCATGTAATGACCAGTATACTGAAGAATTGATAGTTACATTATGGAAACTGAAGTTTCTATGCATTAATCTGGAATACCATGGAGGAGGCAGAGTTTGTTTTATTACTTGTTCTAGATCACAAACTCAAAACCAATTTGTGAAGTTTGGCTGTCATTCCAAATATGGCTGATGTCTGTTGAATGAGAAGTCCTGTATTGTCTCAGGATGTTCCTAAGTATGATAATGAGCTCTTCACCATACTTGGTTTTGCTCTGTATTGGCACTGCATTAAAAACAAAGTAGTAGGAGGAGAAGATTTACTCTGTAGTTTGGCTATAATAACTGTGCTTCTTACATGAATTGGTCTGATGACCACTAGGTCTCTGTCAGTACAACCAATAACTTAAAAAAACCAAAATTTGGTAGAGTTAGGAACTTGGTACCCTTGAGATCTCTGAAGCTTCGTGAAAATCCAGAAGGGGATGGAAAGGGGCATCTATGGCGCAGTGTCCTGGGAGAAACAGGGAGAGGAAGCATAATGATTTTAGTAATTATCCGTTCTCTGTACTGACAGCTGTCAGGTGTATAACTCCAAACCAGCCATAGCACCATAGCAGGTGGTTGGGTTTGTTTTCTTGTCGGAGGGGTCATGACCAACAGGGCACATGAGGAGGAGGTGAAGTGGACCTGGCTGCTAACGATGTGTAGGTCAGTGTGGATGGCATAGGAGGTTTTTGAGGGGCTTGTAGGTGAGGTCAAGAACAGTTAATATTGTGATGGGAAAGATGTTGAGGAAGATATTGCTATGAGAGGGATGTAGGGCACCTTAGGTCAGTGGGAGTGTTTTGGCCCAGACTACAAATACATAGAAAACTTTCTTTTTAATAGTTTCTCCTATGTGATTTGCAAGAGTTGGCCGTTAATGGGTCCTATATTGTATATTTGAGTGTGTCTGCTGTCTCTCACTTTTGCCTACTCCCTTTTTTATCTCAGCACAAATTTGAAGCAGTTACAAATTTTTCAGTTAGGTTACCATTAGGTTAGCAAACAGCAGCAAAGATCTAAATTTGGACTCATAGCTGTGTCTTAAGCCTGCATACATCATACTGCAACTGCAGTGGTTTAACATTTGGAAGTTGGATATCCCTTCTAATCTCTTAGCAAAATCTATACCATGGTGGAGTATGTTGGGGGAAACGGAGCAAGAACTTCCTTGTGGGTAAGATTAGTCATTTAGTCATATATTCTGCTCCTAGGTCTGATTGAAGATGTGTTATCTCCTTAGAAACAGCCAGCGATAAATAAGTTGAAAGATTTCTTTATATGTATTTATGCTACCTACATATATGCTGCATATATTTTTTTTCCAGATTACTTTTTGTGTAAATACGTATGTTTATACACACACACACACGCTCATACAGAGTAGTTTGCTATTTGAAGGTTATCTAGAGTATACCCTCAAAATGGTCAGTGTCTATCAATAGTTTTCCGAATAACCTAACTACTGTATAGAGAAGAGCAAGCGCTCAGAGCAGTAGTAGAAAGCAGAAGTTTAGCAAAACATTTGATTTTTTTTTAGTAATGTCTTTAAATGTTTTCTTGTCTCCCAATTAACAAACAAAACAAAAAAAAACCCCACAAACCAAACAAAAAAACACAACCAAAAAACCCCCGAACAACCAACCCCCACAACTCCCTCAATTTATTTTTTTAAATAAGTGGTTTTTTTTTAAAAAAAAAAAAAATGGAAGGAAAAAAAAAAAGCTTGTAGGCAGGGAAGCCAAGTAGGAAAGCTCAGTTTGCTGGCTCTATGATAGTGTAGGACAGTAGTTTTTATGCTGGATTTGTGGACTATAACACACTGTATTGACAGGGCTTTTTTACTTAGAAATTTATCCTGTATAGGTTGTGCTAGGGCATAGGTATATCAACTTTTCTAAGGTACATTCTTTTGAATTTCTTTGTAGAAAGGGTGGTTCCCATGACCACAGGTGAAAATTGTTGTCCTGTAGATCTGAAGGAAGGCATGACAAGAATTGCTTTTGCTAATGATTGCAAAATGTTTATACACATATGATGTAATCAGGGGGAGGGAAGACAAAAATATTTAGATTGCATGCTTGATAAAACGCAACTTATGCATAGAAGATTTTTTTAAACGTATTTGTCCTCTAAATTCTGTTTTTCTCTCTTTTTCCAGTGTATGCAGTAGGCTTGATTTGTTGTCTCTCAATTACAAGGTACATAACTATGTTCCTGTGTGCTGCATTGAACACTAGCACTGCAAATCTGTTTTTTATCCACCTCCCCTTTAAGGGGAAGGAAAGTACCAGCACACCTGGTAGCATATTTTTCCTGGTGTAGCAAGAATCAAAGAGAATATTACATTTTGGTGATCTGTCTCTGTTGCCTGAGATGATTTGTGTGAACAACTAATACCAGCATCAGCAGAAGTCTGAAAGCAGTAGTATGAACTTGAACATCTTTGTACTTGCCTGGAAGACCCTGTTGAGATGGTGAGCTGTAGTTAGTTTCAGAGTGATCCTGTGTGACTCTGGAGACAACCTGGACCCACAGTAGCATGAATTTTTTACTGGGAGCAAATAGAAGTTGGAGTTTTGGTGTGGTTTAGTGCTGTATGAGTACAGGTAGATTTCTTTTACGTTCAAATTGGCTTGAAGTTACAATGGGATTAGCATCTTGTGCTGATTGAACCGAAAGGTCTTGTTTGACTCGAGACTGTCATGCAACTAGTTTGTGTATTTTACATCTGAATGATTTTTACCTGTAAATCTGGTAACTGTTCTCTACCCCTCCTCTTCTTCCTTGGTCTGTGCATGAGTAGGACTGTACAGATCACTTTATTTCAGTAATTTCATCTGTTTGTTCCAGCAAGCTTCAAGTTGATTCCCTTAGATTTGTAAACATCACTTTAAAATGAACCTTTATGTGTACTGTGTATATTCTGATACTTAAATACTGCTCCAGGAAATTGTTGCTAAATTTTTGCCTGTAGTCAAAGGGTGTGAGGCAGTTGTTTTACCAGTACTCTTAGTTTAGCGAAAGAGAGTTTCTTCTGTACCTGTGCTCAGGGGAAATAAGCTTGGCTTAAGCATGGTGTGAACTGCCCGTTTCTCCATAGACTGGGAAACACATGCTGTAAATTGTCAGATGTTCAGGAGCGATAGTTATTCTCGAAAGTTTCAGTTACTCAGTTTACTAAATATGGGTAATTCATCACTTTTTACGTATTTTGTAATATGTAGTTAAAGTTATATCATTTTGCCTTTAAGGAAAGACAGTTGGCATATGTGGATAGGTTAGAAGGGTTTGATTTTATTTTTTTTTCCTCCCCTCTAGTTAGGTATATTTTATATAGAGACCTTGTGAAGATGCAGAGCAGACGCAGTATAAAGATGATAATTTGTTTAGAATATTTGTCTTTCTGTAGTGACATCAGTTAAGGACTTTAAAGTTGCATGCATTAGTATGAAATCTAAATAATTATTTATCTTAGACCAGCACACTTTCCTGTGATGAGATACTCAGCCTAGTTATAGGCTAATCTAATTATAATTAGTGTGGGGTTTTTTGGTTTTTTTTTTGGTCTCTGCATTTAGGGAGGGAAGCCTTGGTAATCTCTGCAAAAGCAGAGGTGGTGAAATCCCCAAGTCTTGAAACATCTAAACTATTTAACTCTTATTTTTTTGTCTTGAAATTGAACATGGGTGGTGACTGAGAGAGGCAATTGCCAGAAAAAATATTGAGGAACTTCAGGTTTATATTAAAGTCATAAAAACAGGAACAAAAAGACTCATAATTTTTATAATGCTTAGTTATGTAAGAAACTTGAACTGATTTAGTGATCAACGTACTAAAATTGTTGCACCTTTCTTTGAATGATATTCCTAACTTTTATAGTGGATTTTCTCCATAACTTTTAAATGCTTTTTGTCTTTAGCATCTATCACATGACAACAGAATCTGAAAATTGATTTATGGGGAAGCAAAGACAAGGAATAATCACACTGTGTGTGTAGAAAGCTGACAGATGTACTAAGAAGAATAGTAAAATCAAATTTCATTTATTTTTTTTTTCCTCTTTGGTTTTTGTAGCGTTAGGGCTAAATGTGGGTTAAACAAACAAAACCACCAAAAAAACCCGCAAACAAATGAAAAAAAAACACCTTGTTGTAGTAAGTATTTATATTGATTTGTTATGTGTGCTGCTACCACCTCTTATCTTTGATTTTTATTAAAAGTTTTGCATCTGTGCACCCAACTGTATAGGTTCTAGCAGGCTTCTTAGTACTGATTCTTCTTCCCTCACTCTTCTTAAAAAGGGCTATATGTCTTGCAGAAGTGAGCTAGCAATGTAGCATATAACCATGCAAATTGTACCTTTCCCGGTACAGCAAGTACTGTTTTGTTTCTTCTGGTTTGAAAAATATACTTGATTATTAATAAAAATCAAGGTAAGTCAGAGTTCTGTGATCAGATTTGTATTGCTACTTTATGTTTGACTATATGTACTGGGAACTGAGTTTCTGAACATAAAAGAAAATGCAAGTTAAAAGTAAAAAAACCCAAACAAAAAAACCAAAACCAACCAAACAACAAAAAAACCAAAACAAAACCAAAAAAACCCCACTTACATGGAAAATGCCATGGAAGAATTTGTCTGAACTCTTGACACTTAGAGAATGATTGATAGCTGGGATTATGAAACCTTGTTGGAGTCCTCTGGACAGTTTGGCTAGACTTCAAGTTCTTATTTTTCAAGTGTACTTTCTGTCTAGGTGATCTGTCATCTGCTTGTTTCCTGCAACTGTTTTGTATAGCTTTTGATTATCCTACAAGAAGCAAGTGGAAGAAGGGAAGACAGACATACTGATAAAGTAGGTCTGGAGATCCTTTCTGCTAACATCTGATCATAGCAACTGGATTTAATTTTGAAAGTTTGGACCCTGTAGGATTAGATTCAAAATACTGATTTAATTTGAGGAGATTACCCATTTACTTTCTGAGTCAAGAGTTGAGCCCTCTGTTTTCTGTGTGGTGTTTTGTGATTTGTTTGGGTGTTTTGTGTGTGTGTGTGTGTTTGTTGTTTTTGTTGATGTGTGTATGTTTGATTTTTTTACAGAGGTATACCAGTGAAAAAATTAAGTTTTTTCTTCTGCTGTCACACAATTGATCTTAGAAGGACACAGTAGAAAGGAAACACGTGGTCTTTGTTAGACCGCAGAATAATGTTGTGTAAGTGGAATACCTCAGGGATAATATGTAACTATTTTCTGTTGTTTAATGCATAAATGATGTTCTTTGTACAAAGCCATGCAGATTAGTATTTTGGAATGTATTGTGCTCTTGTACTTCCCTTATTACAACACAATTCATTAAGAAAAGAGTAGTGGTTCTGTTCTCATAAGCGAATTGGATCCTGAGAAGTATGGTGAGGCTTCAGATATTAAGTCAAAAAAGCTCCTGTATATTCCATAGAGAGAAAAAGAGCTACTCTAGAAAATGTAAACCAATGGGATTGAATGGTCAAGTGTAATAAGCTTCTTGCAGGAGGTTGATCTTGTGCAAGATAAATGCTTTAACCAGACTGAACAAAAAGTGTCATGTTTTTTAAGATAAAAATCATATTATTAGGGCAAGATAAACTTTTAAACTGCAATTAAATAAAAGCAAGGATTCTTAAAATAACGAATGTGTTTTCATATAATGAAGCTGTGCTGGTAGGGTGATGAGGAAAATCTGATGACTCTAAGAAATTGCCAAAATTCTTTAAAAGCTTGCAGTGTATAATCACTGAAAGAGTAGAGTGGGCCCTGGCAGAATTGAAGGTGCTCCACTGTTGAGATGGTGTGGTAGGTCAGCTATTTTGCCAATAAAGAGCTGATCCATGAACTTTGAACCAGCAGGTTTTGTATACTGCTTTTTAGCTATATGACTCTGAAATTAACTGGACAAAGTAGTATGGTCTTTCTAACTTTCAAACTCATGTACTGCTTGAAGAAAGGTTTTCTTAAATAGTAAGTTATGTATAGTCTGCTTGGACTGTAGGAAGACTTCTTCTCTAGCACCATTCTTTCCGTTCTTCTTGGCCAATTATTAAAGTGAAATGCACCTATGAAAACAGTTTCTTAGAATTGTCTCTGACAGATTGTCAGAGTTCTGAAAGAATAATGACTTGAAAAAGATGGCTACTTGCAGAAATTGGAAAGTACCATATTATGATAGCAAATAGTATTTTATGACTCATTAACATATCAAGCTTCAAAGGATAAGCAATCACTTCTAAGATGAATAAGGAAGAAATGTTCCCAGTGGTCACATTATTTTCTGTTCTGATCTTTGCAATTTTTGTAGTATAATCCAATAAAAGTACTGGGAATATTTTAGTATGTCATGACAATACTTCTGGTTCTGACATGATGGAAAGTAATTATTTTCCTTCATGCCAAATCTGACATCACTCTTGTGTTCATCATTGGAGGGCTTATAAGGTCACAGTTCTGTAGTAAGTGGGCGTAGTGTAGTGAGTTTAGACTGGGTCTCCCCCTGCCCTGTGGCAGGAAGGAATTCATTGAGATGGCTACTCATAAATAATGAGCTATGTTTGTTTGAATTAACTTGTCTGTATAGGTGTTGTGAGTTGGTGACTGCCTCCATTCTTCCATGCTTAACGATAGGCAGAGCAAAAGCATTAGAGGATTTTGTGTGTGTGCTGAAGACCTGAAATGTTAAGGTGGTAAAAATTAATGAAGTATTATAGTATTACAATCATGTTCTGCATCTTTTTAGATGGAACAAATTATGTTCAGTGTTCTTTGGCAAAAGAAAAAGCTCAAGTCTCTGATTTTACACAGTGTAGATTGGTCTTCTGGAATTTTTGAGTGAATTCTGACTAAGGCTTAAAGATAGATTTCAATAGTGTGCTGTAGGGTAAGAACTTTTTCTTGGATTTGTCTCCCTGCCTCCTTTTTTTTTTTTCTTAGAAGAGTGGTGATGTATTTGCTTTGAGTTTATGGTGTTAATTGGACCATGCATTAGTAAATTTCAATCTGTACTTAGCTTCAAGAACAGTAATTGGTTTGGTTTTCTGCATTACTTAAACAAACAAACAAAAACACACAAAAAACCAAAACACAAACAAACCCCCCAACAACCCAAATTTCACTTGATTCTCAGATTTGGTAACCACATCTCTTCTTTCCATGTTGAAAGTGAAAGTCTCTTGAATATACGATGGTTAGGTAACCTCAGTTGTTTTATGTAAACTTGCAGATGTCATAGCCCATAATGTAGCTAAGGCAGGTTTTTTCAGAAGAAGAGAATTAAATGGTGAGCTGAATTTTCCTATAAGTTGTAGATAAGGCCATTCAAGGTTCTACCTTATGATTAAACTGTATGTTTGCAGAATGAGTGCTTACTTTAACTGTAAGAAGGGCTTGGGGTTTCTTTTATACCTGCTACTAAAAATATTCTATTCCTCCTTTTGGTTTAAGAGGTTTTTCTTGCTGCTTTTTCTTGAAAACAGTATGTTTTTCTTTATTTTTGTGCATAGCTAGTGATATAGTTTGACATTTGTGATATTCCATAAGAAAATACTGAGTGTTTACACAAGGAAAGCAAGATACCCCAATGACTAGTTGGCCTGATCATTTTCCAGTTTGTTGTATTTGGTGGCTCATGCAATGGGACCGGAACATAACTGCTGTCTAGAGGGAGAAGGAACTGTAGATGGTTTAGGCACTTAAGAGCATGACAAGATGTTTGATGTTAATTGCCAGACTAAAGCAGTGAGATAAAATTTAAGAAGTTAGATGAAGCCTTGGTGCCAGTTCATACCTTAGAGGTGCCTTGTAGATGCCACTTCCATCATCCTGAGGCTGCTGACTTTATCAATAGGAGGAAATTCAGATTTAAGTCTGCAGTGCTTTTCTGAAGTCCTTTTTATTAGTACACCATTTTTCACTGGAGGCTTGTTAGTTTTTTCTTGGAAATCTGGTGGTGTTTGGCGAGGATGAATGTGTTAAAATATGTTGATCTTAAAACTGTTGGGTTTTTCTAGACTTCAACTAATATACTACACTTCGTCAGATGAGTGTATTTATTAAGGCACTCTGTATGCTTCATTGCAAAGTGGTCTTTGTTCTTACTATTTTGAGATTTTGGAAGGTGTTTGCAATTACTCATTATGCAGATATTGAAGATGAGGGTATTTTGCTTCAATTACCTGGTCACTTGTGGAAAACCTTCTCTGTATTAAGCTATAAAAATGCATTAGTTTACTAATCTGTGAATGGAGACAGCTAAGGTGCTATGGACATCTCTCCTTTATTTAGTTGGGTGTTCTGCACTACTCGCGAAGAGGAGTGGGAGACTGGTAATAACTGGTGTACAGGTGGCATCGTTGTATTGACTTGTGCAAGTCAAGCAGACTGTAGCTTTGCTCTACGGTTGAAAACTACTACTGATTCTTTTTAGTTTGTTACTTAAAAAAAACAGACAAACAACAAAACACAAAACAAAACCACATACACAAAAACTCAACCAACAAACAAACCCCACACTTCTAAAAGTGCCCCTAAATGGTTACAGTATCTTCTGATGGTGATCTATTAAAATGAATGGGAGTTGTTTCATGTAGTTGTTGTGACTCATTAGAATGATTTTGGTTTAAAAAATGCAGAATGGAAGTTACAACGTTGTTTCTTTTGACATCATTAGTTTGTATGGTGGACATTGAAAGGTTTTTTTAAAGTGCAAAATGAAAGTGAACAATGCTTTGTAAGAAATACTTGAAAAATTCTATAACCAGGTTTCTGTTGAAAGTTACAGCAACCGGGTTCTGACAATATAGAGTACTAAGCAAATATACATGATATTCAGTAAGTCTGCCGTAAAGTGAGCCCTTTATCACCCTACTGAATGGTTTGTTGTTGTTTTTAATCACCAGTTTAAATGATAATATTTTTGTCAGTTTGTAATATTTTTAAGTTCAGGCCTTAAGATCATCACACTCTTAAGTGTATTTGAAGTTTACAGCTTTTAAAGAAGGTTTTTTTCCTTTTGCTTGTGTAAAATAAAACTAATGTGAAATTAATTGTGACAAATAAAAGTGATTTTGTTGGGTTTTTTTTTTGTTAAGTACATGATGTTAAATTGTGTGGCTTTAAAATTAACTGACTCAGTCTTCTGCTTTTATTTTTTTTTTTAACAGGGTTTGTGGATGCACTTAGATGTTTGCAATGAGCACTGTGGCTGGCATGCCCCAGTGTTTTGGATACCAATGCATAGGACTCCGTAGTAATCGAATTTATCAGAAACGAACGTCATGAGCATAGTGATCCCATTGGGGGTTGACACAGCAGATACTTCTTATTTGGAAATGGCTGCAGGCTCAGAGTAAGTATGTGAATGTGATTTGTAAGTTTTTGGATATTTTTAAAAATTATTTTTATTTCTTCTTTAGTGAGTATTTTTTGAATACAGTTGGAGAAGACTTAGGACTCTCCTTAGTTTTATTGAATCTTCAATTGCTTAAATTAATAACTGTCACTTTATTGTTAAGTCAGTTTCTTCCTCTTCAGAGAGACCAAAGGAGAGAAGCTAAACTGTTCTGTGGATGCATATTTTTCTTGTTTGTCAGACTGAGAAATAGAGATGCTGCCTGGTTTGCTTTTCATACTTAAAATATTTTCCCATTTCAATGTCCTTTTAACTATATGTAAAGAAATATTCGCATGTTAGAAAGGTAAATTCATTTGATGTGGTAAATTGCAAGAAAGTGGTGGTAATTAGAAAAGGGTGCCTTTATTTTTGAAGGTTGAAGGCCTGCTGTAATTGTCTAATACCTTATGTTTACGAAGTCATTGTATTTTGAAAAGGTAGCAGAAATTAACTTGTTAATCATTAATTTCAGTTAGTAAATGTGGATAACTGTGTATAAAGGGTTACAAAGTGCCAACAAAATCCTGAATTCAAGTAACTCTTCCTTTGCATGAAATAAGCAAAGTGAATTTCTGGGTTTTGTGGGGTTTCTTTTGTTTATTGTTGGGGGGCTTGTTTTGGGGGTTTTTGTTTGGTTTGTGGAGAGGGGTTGTTTAGGGTTTTTTTGGTGGGTTTGTGGTAGAATATCAATAGGCAAGAGTTCAGAGATTTTTCTTCTGTCAAACAAACATCTTTCCGTGTGTAGTATCAACCTGACTGTTGAATGTTATAAGAGGAGAAATAGCATCTTGGACACCTTGTTTCTTTTGGGAGGTAAAAGACCAAGTGATGTTAGAACTTCTACCAGTATACAAAGGTACATCAACCTGTTGAGCTCTGTATATTTCAGAATAGTATCTGGATTTTTTTCCTCTGTTGCTTTTACAGTGACAGAGTATATGATAAGTGGTGTTTTGGGAAAGAGTTGGGCATCAAAACTTGGTGTTAAGGGTCAAGAGTTTGTGTAAGCTACAGTGAATCTTGTATACTTCTTTGCGTATACTTAGGGGGAAAAAACCCAGTTCCTTTCTTAGATGTAACAAAAAATCTTGAATTAATCATTTATATTAAGTTCAGTTGGTTTTGGTCTTTTTGTTTGTTTGTGGTGTTCTGGTTTTTACCGCTTCACATGCTGTTACTCTTTGCCTTCCTCTGTGCGTTTTTGTAGTAGTATTAAAGACTTTCATTATTTTTGGTTACCACAAAAATACATTTACTTGTTAGATGTTGAAACAATGGATTAGACTGACTTACTCTAAATCTTTCATAAATTGAAAATAAACTTCATATAGTCCTTCATTTAACAGGTACATTGAGTTACTAACAGGAATTTAAGGCAGGCAAGAGGCTGAGTCAAGACCTGCTGGTTAGACTGAAGGGCAAGAAGGAAACGCACGGGCAGTGGGAACAGGGACAGGTATCCTGGGAAGAGTATAAGGGTGCTGCCCGGTTGTGTAGAGATGAGGTCAGGAAGACCAAGGTGCAGCTGGAGCTGAACTTGGCAAGGGACATAAAGGGCTTTTGCAGGTATGTCAGCCAGAAAAGGAAGGTCAAAGAAAATGTATTCCCCCTGAGTAGCAAGACTGGCAAACCAGTAACAGCGGACAAGGAGATGGTTGAGGTACTCAGTTTTTTTGCCGTGGTCTTTACTGGCAACCTCTCTTTCCACACATCTCAAGTGGTTTTGCTCCCCCACCAAAAGATGGAAATGAAGGGAGCAAAGTCCCTCCCACTGTGTACCTCAGGGGTCCATACTGGGACCAGTACTGTTTATTAGCTTCATCAGTGACACAGACAGTGGGATTGAGTGCACCCTCAACAGGTTTGCAGATGGCATGCCTGAGGGACCTGAACAGGCTTGAGAAATGGGCTTGTGTGAACCTTCTGGGGTTCAGCAAGGCCAAGTGCAAGGTTCTGCACTTGGGTTGGGGCAGCTCCCAATATAAGAACAGGCTGGGGTATGAAGGAATTGAGAGCAGCCCTGTGGAGAAGGACTTGGAGGTAGTGGTGGATGAAGAGCTGAATGTGAGTTGCACATGGTTGCACTCACAACTCAGAAAGGTGATTGTATCCTGGGCTGCATCAAAAGAAGCCTGGCCAGCAGGTCAAGGGAGGCAGTTCTCCCCCTCTGGTCTTCTGAGGCCCCACCAGGATTACTGTGTTCAGCTCTGGAGCCCTCAACACAGGACAGACATGGACCTGTTGGAGCAGGTCCAGAGGAGGCCACAAAAATGATCAGAGTGCTGGAACAGCTCTGCTGTGAGGACAGGCTGAGAGACTTGGGGTTGTTCAGCTTGGAGAAGAGGAGGTTCCAGGGAGACCTTATCATGGCCTTTCAGTACTTAAAAGAGGCTTTTAAGAAGGATAGGGACAGACTTTTTAGTGGGGCTTGTTGTGATAGGACAAGGGGTAATGGTTTTTCACTAGTAGAGGGGAGATTCAGATTAGATATAAGGAAGACATTTGTTATGATGAGGGTGCTGAAACACTGGCCCAGGTTCCCCAGAGAGGTGGTAGATGCCCCATCCCTGGAGACATTCAAGGCCAGGCTGGATGGGGCTCTGAGCAACCTGATCTAGTTGAAGATGTCCCTGCAGGGGAGTTGGACTGGATGGCCTTCCAACCCAAACTATTCTATGGTTCTATGAATTTAAGTAGCTTACACACAGTCTTGAGAGTGTGTGCTAAGTAATATTACACTATTTAAGAAGCAAATGACTTCCAGTTTCAGAAGAAATGTTATGCACTGTGAGCAGAACTGTTGAACAGCTTTTTAAAGGGGTGTATCTCTTCTGTGCTTTCAGTGGTATATGAGACTGCTGCAACTTTGTGCCACTTATTGGAAGAAAACTAAGAATTTGCACGTTTTCGTCACATTAAATTTTTTAAATTATCATGAACACCAGTTTCTTTGGTGCAGAATTTTTTTTTTTTAACCTGACTGACCCCGTTCACAGCTCTTTTAGTTATCTTCTTCTGTGGTTTTCTTTTATGTTTAGAGAAGGTCATGATTCCTGAGGTTGCTGACATTCCTTGCAGATGCAGCATGCCATACTGAAATTAAAATAAATAAATATAGTTGTCAGTATAAACAAGATAGAGTTCACATTGTGTTATTTGCTTGATACTGTGGCATGGCAACCCAGTTAGGAACTGCTTTTCTTCAGATGTTAAGTGACTTACTGGTTAGATTGATTCATATAATCTCTGTCATACTTCTGCTGAAAAATGTGTAGTTGCATGATAGACTTAGGCTGATTTAAAAGCCGTGTCACACTCTAAAGAAGTGTGACACAAAGGTGTGTCTGTAACCTACCAGCTTGTAACAGTTGTAAACGTGTTCTGTCACCACCTGTGTTATTTTCATGGGTTTTGTACGTTTTCTTCCTGAGAGTAACATGTTGGACATAGATTGTAGTGATAGCAATCATAGATGGTCTTTCTGCAAGTTCTGGATTTTTCTCAAGAAGGAGGAGTTGGAATTTCTTCCCTGTGACTGACAGCTCTGATATTTCTTCAGCAGTTGCTGAAGCATGAGCAAACACAAGAATGGGGGAATGACAGACCTGTTTATGTAGAAGGGGCCCTAGAAAAACTCTTGGATGAGTGCACTCTCTTAGCAGCGAGAAATTTTTTCTTATGTTTCAAACTAGTGGTTAAGCCTATTGAAAAGATGGGTAGTTTATGTGATTACATAGTTTCACATATTATTTTAATAATTGTAGCAAATAGCTATATGGAGAATAACTCTTAATAAAAGGTTTGAACATCTTAAAAATTGGGTGAAACAGCCTGTTTCTTATGTTACTTGTACCTAAGTGAGCTCAGCAGTGGTGGATTGATCTTCATAGTGCCATAGTAGACAGAACACATACATACTTTGCCTTTATTTGTAAAAGGCTTATTAACAATGGAGATGCATGACTTCTTACTGTTAAAGACCTTGTAATAGTAAGTGGAGCCAGCCATTTTGGAAGGTTCAAAATGTGCTTCCAGACTTGAGAGTGTTAGTCCAGCTTAGAGTATGAGTATAAACTACACATTGGAAAATACTGTTCATGGTACTGCTCTCTTGTTTTTCATATCTCTAGATGTTCTTTAGAGAGAAGGCCTGTATAGTAAGTCTGACAACCACAGCATGTGGATCTTTGTATTGTATATCCAGGAGAAAAGATTATGAACATTGTTGTGGTCTTAAATGAGAACATACCCTCCCATGACTGTTGTTGAAACAGGGATTATTTTTTTAAGTATTTTAGGACAATGGGAAGCTTGCCAGTTCTACAGATGGTATGGAGCCAGCCTATACTTGTATGGCCTATTATGAGATGCTCAGGTAGCAGAACCCACTCTATGGTAGAGAATTAGCACTCAGTTCTTTGTTGTCTAAGTAGTGAAGCCCATTGGATTAAGTGTCTTGAAACAGAATTCTAATACTGGTTTTCATGCAAAATACATTCCTTTATCTGAGCTGGCCTTCAGCTTGATACTGCTTAGGTGTGCTGGTGCAAAGGGAAAATAAACCTGACCTCCTTGAAAATTAGGTCTGTCAAACTGGTGTATGGCAGATTGATGCTATGGAAATGTGCTTGGAAGCAGGAGGTTTCATTTGACGTTCTGACCAATGTTTTCAGGAAGTATTATTTAGCTAAGCTTTCATAGCCTGAAGCTTGGATACCCACCTGCGTTTGAAAAATTTTGGCTTTAGTGAGATATTATTTTCCATCTGAATACTTAATTTTTATAGAAGTGGTTGATGGCTGCAAATTCTAAGGACTGATTGTATTTTGGGTGTTAGTCAAAAACTGCTCTCTTTTCTAATTAAATTATTACGTGGTCAGAAACAAAACTATTTAAAACGAATGAGGTGGGGGAGACAGGTCTTTTTGAAGAAGAATTGACTATTTCTTAGAATGGTTGATAGTTAATTCCCTTAATATAGGTTAAATATAAACTCGTAGGGACTGAGTTTCTGTAAACTGTCTAATCTCGCGTCTTGCTTATTTAATTTCTCACTAATGCCATCTGCTGGCAGCATGCAGAATAGTTTCAATTTGTATTGTACTTTTAAACATGAACAGTAGGAAATGACACAGAATGTGACAGTTGTTTCACTTGCAGAATGAAAATTATTTGAGGGTTTTTTTTAAATACAGATGTCTTTGGTTTTCTTATTTATTTGCAAAAATAGTATGTTTCCTGTTTTCAAATTACAGGAATGTCTCAAATACTTGCAGCCCAAGGGCACAGGGGAAACTCTTTTTGTGGTGCTTTGTATTTCATTCCTTGTGAATATCTAGCACAGTTTTCAATTGCTAACCACTCTTTACATATCTGTATGATGTTTCAGCAAAATGTCAGGGTCAGTTTACCGTGGTAACTTCAAATACATATTGTAGTACTAACATTTTAATTTTGATGAAAACTAAAAAATACTATAAGTATCTCCCTAGTTTAGACACTAAGGATGCAGATGTTTCAAGTGAGGCTGAAAAACGTGGTATGCATAAAAGACTGACAAGCTTAGTGCCTCAGTCTGTTACAGGACTTTCTTATGTTCAAGAACACAACCAAGGAAAGCCTCATAGTGTTCTTTCAGATCTGAATTCTTACGCTCTTTTTACTGAAAACTTGCTTTTTGGGATGCCCATGAGGATGCCAGTGGTGAGATTATAGAGGTTGCCTTGTGACTTTGAGCCCTGCTGCTTGGGTAAATAGTATTTTTTTAATTGATTTTTAAATTAAGTGGTATTCATGCTTTGATGAGCTGTACAATTATATATTTTACTGAGAAGTATTCCTTCATAAAACTCTCAAATTCTGAGATGGCTGTTTGAGAAGAAGGTCTTGACCATTGGACGAATAATAGTATAGCAGTTGTGTTTTCTGTCTAAGGTCAGGGTCCTGCACATGGTGGGCAGAAGAGGGGTAATAACAAGTTCGGTGAAGGATGTATTAAAATGTTGGCAGACCTACTTGCCAGAGTTAGAGGTTGTCTGTAGCTCTGTGGAGAAATGATGCTCATTCTGTGCCGCTTATGGGATGAATATCCCTTTTCTATTGGCTGCAAAGGGAAACCTACAATGATTAACTTCTGGCTTCAGTGAATGCTCCACTACCTCCTTCCCCATTTTTCTCAGTCTGCTCCACACTGTTCCTCACCCCAGTGTAGCATTTAACTGCTAATGTTCCACTTATCCATTACATTCAAAGCTCTGGTGAGCATCTTTTATAATGTAAAGGAGTAGCTGTGGCACTGCTGGACAAGCATTTGAAAAAAGCTTTGCTGAAAGCTGATTCTGCTCTAATTTTGTGTTAATGTTAAAACTTTTAATTGCCTTTTGTCTCACCTGATTTTCTCCCACCCTTTTTCTGGCTTTCGTTGTTCAAGTAAAAGTGTACATTTTCCTTTTTAACCCTGTACTCTCAATCTGGTTTATGAGTATTAAAATAGTTGGGGATAAATGCATTTGTTTACTATATTTTGTTTTCGGAAGCTAAATGCTTCTGCTTCCCACAACTGTTATGCCTCTAAATATTAAACTTGCTTCTCTTAAGTGGTTTATAAATTGCTAGAGTAGGTAGAAATAGATTTAGGGAGTAAGGTGTATTGTCTTGCCTCATGTTTTGCAAGAGATTTAGAATACCTGTTTAATTTTTGTAGGCAGTCGATGAAATAGACATTACCTGTCTTTTTAGGACACTTCCATTCTGATATCTTTTGTTCAATGCTCCCATGGTGAAGTGGCTGGTATTTAGGTCGCGGTAATATATGGGGTTTTTTTTAAATGAAAGAAACTCCCAAATTAATTGTGGCATTGCTCAAGGATGGATGGTACCTGAATCCCCCCTGTCCTGTATCAGTAAGCCTTCCTGCTCTGAAAACTGAGGTTTTTTTTTAACATGTGCTGTGCTGAAGCAAACGAGAGCTAGGTTGAGCATTGAACGCATAGTGGATGAAAGTAATGGTGCTACCACTTTTCCCTTTCAATAAATGTTGGAGAATAGCAGAAGAAACAATCCAGTGGTCGAGATGCTCTTGAACTGGAGAAAGATCAGTTGATTTCTGGCCTAGTCACGATGGGTGGCTAATCACTGCTTCCTTCATTGGCATTTTGATTGGTGAGATTGTCAGAAGGATTGACTGCATGACATTAATTGTGTATGATTACTGTACGTATGCATTATGTCAGTAAATGCGTAAAGGCAAGTCTGTTGGAAAGGCACAGCTTTTCAGTTTTCATCTGGGTTGTTTGTTGTTAGTTGGGTTTTTGTTTGCTTCTTTTTAATAATGGGCTTCAACCTGATATATTCTGAGCTGCTTCCAGAAGGTAATTACAACAGACTCCAGGTAAGGAAGTAAATGAGGATTTTTTGGGGTTGATGAGGTAATGAAGTGCACGTGTTTGTCAGAGTTGGTTTTTGTCCCATGCTAGTCAGAAGATGTGTTTCTTATGTTAGTATGTCACTTGATTTGTGCACTCAGGTGTTCACTCTCTAAAAAAAAATCCATCTGATGATTGTTAGAGACATTGATGTTTTAAAAAAGGTGCTTTTTCTTTGGACTCTAGAAACAAGTGTCTTCGCCCTGTAGCGTTTTTAACTAATGTTTCTTTTTAAACAGTTTTATCATGTAGTAACTTCACAGAGGGAAAAGCTAATAAGAAAAAATGGGCCACCAAAACCATCAGTAGGACACTTTCAAGTACACGTGAAAATATTGTATGTTGTTTTTTGAAAGCTAATGATTAATTGTATTCTCGCAAAAACTTTTACCAACAAATGTTAGTTGCTGCTGTCCTTATAAATCCAAGTAGTATCACTTGATGGCATAACAAAAAAGCCTCTAATGTGTTAATGTCTAAGAAAAAAAAAAACCCTGGTATATATCTTGTCTTAAGGTTCAGAAATATCAACTGTATTAAAAAAAAGAAGGAATTATTGAGATATTTGTGATGGAAAATAGATTTCAAGCATAATAGAATGAGAAAAGCGAACCACGTTTTATTTATGATGCAAGTCAAAAGCTACTTCAGTTTTAGATACTGATATTTTGCCTTGCCTTTCCATGTTTAAAAAAAAAAAGATAATCTTTAATTTTGGGTTCATGTGAAGTCTGTTCAAGTGTGATTGAATCATATGGTGCAATGAAAAAGCTACAGGTTACTGACTAAAAGTGTCAAAGTCATGAGAGTATATATATGTTTGCAAGTATACCTGAATGTCACTGCTGAGGAGTGGTAATGAAGGTGTAATTGGTACAATTTCTTGTGCTCAAATATTTTTGTATTTCAGTATTCCTTTATTTTTCTTGTCTTTTCATGTTGTGGTTTAGTGCATATAAACCATTGTATAGTAAAGAAGGCGCTGCCTTTCGCTGCAAAACCTTCTCTTGCAAATTTTTATCATTTTCTTTAAAGATAAATCAGTAAACTGCCTTTTTAGGTAGATTTGCCCTACTTTACACCTTCTGTTTGTAGAAGCAGTGCTCTGCTGCCTCGCGTGCTGGCTGGTGCAGGCGATTGTGGGTGGTGCGTGATGCTGCTGGGAGGTGTCTGGATGGGACAAAACAGCTGCTCTGAGGGGCACTGGTGCGTTGTAGCGCTATGAATTACTGCTGCTATCTTTTGTCATAATTAAGCTGAAGTCCCTTCTGCAGCTCTGGTGCTACTATCTAGACTTGGGTGTACAGACTGATGAATCCCTGACAAAGTGTGTAACATGCTTTTCTGGCCCAGATTTTCAGGTTATGTCATGTGATTCAGCATGCGCTTTTTTTTGAGAAAAAATCTGTAACTCTGTAGGGGCATAATTTCTCTGCCACTCTGGAAGCTTCATTTTAAATGAAAGAGGAAAGCTGGGTTTCCTTCCTTCCCCCCCACCCCCCCCGAGCCAAGGGGGCTGTTGTGAGTTTGTTACCCCCTGTCCCACTTTAGCATGTTCCTTTAAAGAGGAACAACAGGCAGTTAATTACAAGCAGTGCAACAAGTACCTATAGTTTATTAATATAAATTACATATTAATTGTATTTATTCTTGTTTTTTGCCTTGCAGACCAGAATCTGTAGAAGCTAGCCCTGTGGTAGTTGAAAAATCGAACAGTTATCCACACCAGTTGTATACCAGCAGCTCGCATTCACACAGTTACATTGGTTTGCCCTATGCGGTAAGTTTCGTTCTAAGTATTCTGTACAAAAGATGTAAAATATGCTGGTCTTAACTGGAAAACTCTGATTAATGCTTACGTTTTTATATTTTGCTGGGAGTTGGGGTAAGTTGATTAAAGATGGTTGATTACAAGCAGAATACGGAACATAGTGCACTTACATGTAAAACATAGTTGGGAAGGTAAATAAACAAGAATGAACCATGACAGAAACAGAATTTAAACTATTACTAACAAATAAGTCTCTGAAGTTCTTTACAAAGTGAATTCTTATACTTTGGCTTAAATAACCATCAGAGTATGAATATTTCAGAGCTATAACTTCTCTTTCAACAAAAATGTAGGACCATAACTATGGTGCTCGGCCTCCTCCAACGCCTCCGGCTTCTCCTCCTCCATCAGTGCTTATAAGCAAGAATGAAGTAGGCATATTTACCACTCCCAACTTTGATGAAACCTCCAGTGCTACTACCATCAGTACATCAGAGGATGGAAGCTATGGAACCGATATTACCAGATGCATTTGTGGCTTTACACATGATGATGGATATATGATCTGTTGTGACAAATGCAGGTAATTAATATTAAAGTAATTAAAAATGTAAACATTACTTAAAACTTCAAGCTGCACTGATAATAAGTGTAACTAAATGGTGTTTTAGTTATGTTGAGTCATAGGAAATTTCCCTCCATCAAAACAGTGTTTAAAGGTTGTATGGTTTTTTACTAGACAAGGTAGTTGCTTCAGGACAGTTAGTATTTTGTACTTTATTTCACTCTGTCTCAACTTGTCATGTTAATTTGTTGGTGCATTTACTTGCTCATTGTTGCTTAATAAGGTTATATCTTTTTCCCCTATAAAAAGGATATCTCTTTGGTGTTTTTTCCAAGTTATTTGTTAGTATGGTGAAATAAAGACCTATGGGCTGGTTCTTAACCTGCATGTACTGGTAATATGCATTTTGGTAAGTTATGCATATGTAGATTGGGTAACTTGCAGGATATGAAATAATCTGCAAGAAAATTCTCAAGTATTCATTTATCTGGGCATGATCATTCTGATTAGAACTTTTAATTTTCAGAGGACATAGTTTTAAGAATTTTGATAACTATGAAAACACTAACCTAGATTCCTAGGGGAGGAGCTGAAGTTAAATGTTTAAACTTGCGTGTTCACCCATAAGGACCTACTTGATTGTGGTAAAATAAGCAGGTGCTATTAAATACTTAGAATAACAACCTTAAAAGATTTTTAGAGCCGATATACTTAACAGGAGGAAACAAATCTCAGGTTCCCGGACTTGCTCAGTATTAGCCTGTATTTTTACATTCGTAACACCTAACGAATGCTGCTGATTTTATTAGATTGTTGTGTATTTCTAAAATGATTGTTCTGGCTAATTCAAAGATGAACTTGAGCTCCATTCTTTTGTCTGCTTATGTAACAAGCTTGTTATTAATTTTTGATGATCCCTGATTCTGATAACCCTTTCCCTTATTTTGAAATGTATTTAGATCTTCTCTCAGCAGTGGAGCTGTAGGCAGTCACCAGTTAGGTAACATCGGCTTCTTTTGAAGATGAGATTCTCTGTGAGGAGCTGGAGAGAGTTGTGATAAATTCACAAGTGGGAAGATACCGATTTCTGTGTCCCAGTTGTTTCTAGCATTGTAGGGATGAGCATGAACTCCTGTCCTGGGTTAGCCTTCAGTCCAGCAAGCAGCTTCACTGGCCTGACTGTGGGGAGCAGTTGAAGCTCTTCCTATGCTGCACAACAGTGCTACCAGTCAGAGTCATAGAATCGTTTTGTTTGGAAAAGACCCTTAAGATCACTTAGTCCAACTGCTAGCCTAGTACTGCTGAGCCCACCTCCAAACCGTGTCCCTAAGCACCACATCTACATGTCTCTTAAACACCTCCGGGAACGGTGACTCAACCACTTCCCTGGGCAGCCTGCTCCAATGACTGACAACTCTTTCCATTAAGTTTTTCTTAATATCCAATCTAAACTTCCCCCGGTGGGATTGAGGCCATTTCGTCTTGTCCTGTTGCTTGTTACCTGGGAGAAGAGACCAACCCCCTCCATGCTACAACCTCCTTTCAGGTAGTTGTAGACAGTGATAAGGTCTCCCCTCAGCCTCCTTTTCTCCAGGCCAAACAGCTTCAGTTCCCTCAGCTGTTCCTCATCAGGCTTCTGCTCCAGACACTTCACCAGCTTCCTTGCTCTTCTTTGGACACTCTCCAGCACCTCAGTGTCTTTGTTGCTATGGGAAGGCCAAAAGTGAACACAGGATTCGAGGTACGGCCTCACCAGTGTCAAGTACAGGGGAATGATCACTGCCCTGGTCCTGCTGGCCACATTATTCCTGATACAAACCAGGATGCTGTTGGCCTTCTTGGCCACCTGGACACACTGCTGGCTCGTGTTCAGCTGCTGTCAGTCAACACCCCCAGGTCCTTTTCCCCCAGGCACTTTCCAGCCACTCTTCACCGAGCCTGTAGCATTGCATGGCGTGTTTGTATAAAAACATACATTTATATGTTCTATTAAAATACATAGGTTAAACATTTATTTGTATATATATATTTTATAAAGAAAAGTAGAAATAATATAGATATAAAAGGAAATGGAATAATTTTGTTTAAAAGCAAAACTCCTGTTATTATGTAAAGCAGAAGTCTTGTTACTGAGGGTATTTGTCTTGTTCTCTATTGTGATAATTTACCGTTTTTTATTTCCAGTGTTAGAGAAAAAATTCCAAGAGGGAAAATGAGTCTAAAGAAGCAGAGAGACACCAGGAGACAGCCACAAGATTGGAATTACAGTGATCAGTGGAATAGAAAATCAGCTAGCAGAGTGGTGGTGAAGACAGTAATTGAGATGTAGTTTTAGGCAGTATTCAATCTGAGTAAAGATCATGATGAAAAAAAGAATGTGTCTCTGTGTCTGTGTGTGTATCTTATAGACGCAGTTTCAAAAATTGTACTTAATAAGGGTTTTTTTGTTTGTTTGTTTTTTAAAGTGTCTGGCAGCACATTGACTGCATGGGGATTGACAGGCAGAATATTCCTGACACATACCTGTGTGAACGTTGTCAACCAAGGTGAGTATTTTGACTTTTGAACTCTAAATAACTAGAATAAGTGGAGAATGTAAAAAGAGGAGGTACTGGAACACCCAACAGATTAAATACAGACCAAGTAGCATAAGCCACGTGATTCTAGTTAAAGGAGCTACATTTCTGATGTAGATGATCTTACAAGTCTCCATTCAAGTTCACAGTGGTCATTGTTTCTCCTCACTAGGCGGCAGGGATAAACCCTTGAAATGCTTATCAAAATAGCAATGATTTCTGGATCCTTTTCCAGGCTGACTGACATGGACAGTCCATTCCATATTTTATTTCATGGCTGTCATACATTGAGAACCCTTAACAGCAGTGTTTTCAGGTCAACTGCCCCACTGGTATTTCTCACTGTCTTCTGTTTTTATGGCCCCATTCCAATATGCTGTGGTGCTCATTAATTTTATTTCTTGCTCATTAATTTTATTTCTTGCTCATTAATTTGTATCCCCTCTACTCGAAGTCATGTGATGTGACAAGGAGGGCATTTTGTTCTTACTGTCTGGTAGGTAGATTATATCTGACTGTCATCATAGATATCCTGTGATGTAGAGTATAAAATGCTACCCGCTACTTATGTTGGAGATTGTTAATTAAACTGTGAATAAAAGACGTGCATGTTCAGATAATTTTAATTACCAGTAAATTATTCTTTTATTTCTGATAAATAGTTTGGAACTTGTTGTTATAGAATATTTGTTTTGAATCGTGACAGTTGTTTTGAAGAATCTGCAGGAAAATGGTTTAATGCCTGCTTATCTGTAATCCGTGGACCAAATGTCAATCTTTCTTCTGGGCTATCAAGTTTTGTTATGTTTTCAAGTGATTTGGATACTTGTATGTGTTTGCATTACAATAGAATGGAACAGTACACAACTGATGCTTTTCTACGTATCTAAACATTTAGCTAATCTACTGTTTATTAGTTTAATAGTAAATGGGAAATGGTAACTATGAAGAGGTCTTTTAATACTTAGATGTATTAATGCATAAGTGTGAAGAACAGAATACAATTTATGTTTTTTATTTCAGGAGTTTAGATAAAGAAAGGGCAGTGCTGTTGCAACGGAGGAAAAGGGAAAATATGTCAGGTGAGTAAAGCTTAAAAACTTTTCCTCAGTAAAGGTTATAAAAAAACTGTATAGACTTCAGCGTATATACACAGTTCCTGCAATTTTGATAGCCTTCAGCATGTAAGGTTCAGTAAATCAATGTATTTTACTTGACTATCGTTACCAAGATAACATTATATTGGAGTTGTTGCAGTTCCACATGTTTTATTAAAGGTTGTCACCACTGCCTTTTTTCTTATCATTGTGGAATGATTCAATCTGTTTGAACATTGTTGAAGTTTCATAGTAATTAATGTAGCTTTTATAGTAACTACTTGTAGTAAGCTACTGAAGATAAGATGGAAAAGGTTCAGGTTTCTTCTGCGATAAGAGAGTTAATAAGTCTACTTCCTTTTTGGTGAAAAAAAAACATTTCACAGCTCTGTCATTTTCTCCTTCATAGTATAGGATATTTGTGTTCTCACACTAATCTCAAAACTATTCCATTGCAGGTGATATTCCTGTCTCTAAGAATTACATAATTGAGATTTAAAATAATCTAGCATTGTTTCGAGAGGGAATCCTAGTTCTAATTTGCTGGCTGTAGATTTGTGTGTGTGTGTGTGTGTGTGTGTGTATTGGTATTTTGGGGAATTTAGTTTGACCACAAACAAACTTGCTAAACTTAGGTAATAAATTATATGATGTTTCGAGGGGTTTTTTTGCCTTTAACTAGGTGAGGCTTGTAGTGCAAATACTTGTTTCAGTCTCTATATTTTATGAAATTAGCTCGCCTACCATTTATAGGATTTTGAAACTCAGAAGGCCTAACTTCTCAGGAGTTCTGTCCAGCCATTACCAGAACATGTTGTGGCTTTCTTGATTGACAGGTGATACCTTAAAGCTCAATTGCAAAAGTCATAATCCTGGAGGAAGTCGTTCTAAACATTACATGTTTTACTTTCAAATCGTGTCTGTGAAGTACTGGAGTATGTGCAAGTATGTGTGTTAGGATTTCTTTAAAAAAATATCCTGTAGATAAGGTCCTGCTGCCTACTTCATATGCATTCAGAAAATTCTGAAGTGTGTGATGTGGTCTCTAAGTTTGTGTGGCTTAATAATGCTTCTTGGTGCGGTTGACACTTTGCTGTCCAGCACTAAGCTGCCTTAAGTCCCTTAAAGCCATTAATGCCTTACTTTGAACACCGCAATATTTTTTTCGTTTTGTCTATTTTCATTTTAACAAAACCAAACTTACTTTATAAAGTTTTGGTTGACCTGCTAGATGGTACAATTTTCAATTAGAATGTTAAATTAGTTTTTGCTGATTCTAATAAAATAATAGAACAAGTACATTTGTAATTCATTTGGAGTTAATGAGTTCACTGAAGTGATATGATATTGTGAGAATGAACTTGAATTTACAGGATAGGGCAAGTTGATGGTCTGAGCTATTTAAGTAATCTTTTGGGATTTGTAGTCGCACTATCTCATTATTTACTGTCAATTTAAGGGAAGAGTCAAAATCTTAGCAGCAGCTGAAGAAGAGATTTTACCTTTGAAGTTAGTGTTCAGCTCTCCTTAATCCTGATGATCAGTCCTTTAAATCTGTTCTGTGCTTTGAATAGGTAAAGAAATACTAACTTGTAGGTCTTAAGTATCAAAACAGAGTAAAAACAAAGATAAATTCTAATCCTGTTTAGTCTAAGACTCAGTATTAATTACTATGATTCATAATACGTAACTTGAAATGAATGTATGCTTGCATCTCTAGTTAACTTTCACTTGGCTAGATGCACTTCTTGTATGTTGACTGATGTTAGATGGTTCAATCAGATTTTAAGTAATTCTGGGTATGAACTGTCTACTATAAGACATTAGTAAAAATGGCTGATTTTCATAGAAGATTCCAAGTAAGAAAAGCAAAACTGGCATCAATTTGAATGTATCTACTGCATGTTTTACGTATTCAACAGCAGAAGAATGTTAATTGTATGAATAACTTAGTACTAAGTTACAGGTGGTTTATTAAATGTGAGATTGCATTATTTGGATGTTGTTTGAGTAAGTATATATCTAGGGCTTTTGTTTTAGGCTTGCATATAATAGGGCTTTTCATTTAGATATGAGAACACAATGTTTTCTATTGTGAAGAATTCTAAAGAGCTGCTGCTTTAGTCACGTTGCATCCAAAGCTAAACAGTGGGGAGCAAGTAGTAGGTCAGTTGGCTTGCCTCAGAAAAGGTTTTTATAAGTGAACATTTCAAATGATATGAAGTTTGGTGAGAGTGTTAAACTTATGCGTAACCACATCACCTTTTTTCCTGGGCACAAATTATAACCCGTTGTTCTGGGACCTGTAGTTTTATGTGGTGGTGTTTTTGTTGTTCTGGTGTAAAAGTGTAATTCTGGTGCAGTTTACTGTGTTTTGGCTTGCTTACTACATTCCAGTGGTGTGAGCAGCTTTGTTAAGCCCCTAGTCACTTGTATCCTGGATGCTTTGGGTTTGGGGTTTGTTGGGTTTTTTTTTGTTTAAGATACAGTATCTAGACATGTAAAACTTGGTCAAGGATGTTGCTTCAAGCTGTCTGGTCTTGAAGCTGGTGCTGATGAAATCATTTACTGCTTATGGGGAAATGAGTCTGGGCCCATAACTGCTTGTGAAATTTGGAGAGTTTATGTCTTGCCTTCCAAGATGCTAAATCTTCCCTTAGTGTGCTTTCCTAAGGTTCTTCAAAGTGAAAGCAGGTTATGTAGGTTAAGAAGGAGTGTCTCAAAACAACTCTGTGTAATTATATGTTTGGTTGAGGTAATTATTCTTTACAGTAAGTTAGGGCACAGTGTAGACAACAATATTGAAATGTTGCTTCCCTAAGGAAGGCAGTGTTTTGTGTGGGGAGGTTGAGGCAGGCGGGAAGAGAGCTTTGCCTGTGACATAGTGATTCTGTATGTCCTAGTCTATGGACTACAAACACTGACAGTTTCAAGAGGGCCTTGGGTTTTCGTTTCTCAATCATTGGTTATACTGCTAGTCATTATTTGATTAGATACCTCTTGATGTGTTGTTTTGTTTTTTTATGCTAGTTCAGAAAATCGTCTCAGCAGAGATGTAAATAAATTCAGAAAACCTCATCAGCTCCTAATATATAAAGTATAATGGTGTGCCTAATAAATGGTTGAAAAGAACAACCAAGATGGTAAAATTGGATTGCTTACTATGCACAGAAGAATCCTACTGAGGAATGTTGTCAGTAAGAAAAATCCAGAGTAACCAGTAGCTGGAGTTCTTTATTTAGTAAAGGAGGTTTCTGGAATTAGGACTATTGAGTGCACTGATCAAGGCAACATCCTTCTGAGCTCAGAAGGAATGCTTTCTCTGCTCTCATATTATCTGTAAAGCCTGATTCTATGCAGTTACAGAAAAAGTCCTGCTAAGCATCAAGTAGATGTACTGAAGGTAAAATATTTGTAAAAGCTGCTAAAATACAAGAAGTCTGTACTTAGCATATGTGAACAGCAGTCTCCGATGTGCACCATCTCTCTTGCAATCCTTCCCATACTTCACAGCCTTTCATCTTGACTGAACTAGGGTAATCCTGTTTCAGGTCAGGAGATGTATTTGTCTGACATAAATGCTGATGTATGCTAAATTTCAGGGTTTGCCTTTTATGTCTGCAGGTACACAGCACAAAGGAAAAATAGCTGACAGTTTGTGTATGGTCTTGTTTTAATGAGTAAAATAGACTTGCCTTTTGTCTTCCCTGAGCAGAAGAATGTTATTGTTGGGGGATTTTTGAGGAGAGGCGGTGTTCAGCTAAATTGACGTATTTACGCTGAGAAAGGCACTTGACACTGCAAATTGCAGCTGAAATAGTTGATTACAACTTACACATGACTGATTAATAGGGCTGCACAAGAAATGCTGGGCAGTCATTAGTTTTAACCCCATCTAGAATAGTCATCTGAGAGAATCCTTATGCCATAGTACAAGTAAAAGCTATATATACAAGTGAATGAGTTAAAAAATTCTTGAGCATTTTTTGTTCTGATTCTGATTTTACTTATAATGGAATATAAGAATATAATTCTGTTCAGAGAATGGAATTAATTTATTATATTTTTATTTCCTGGCCTTACAAACATCTGCTAATTACCAGCTTCTCATTGGTCATTCATTTTCATGCTGTTGCAACTGTTGGTGAATTTTGCATATGAGTGCTTGAAGAATTTGTCAGTATGCATTTTTATTTTTTAAAAGCAGGTGTAGAGTAGTGAATGTTCTTTCTACAGTATTTGATTTTTTTACCCAGTCTTTTTTTTGTTTTAAAGATGGGGATACCAGCGCAACCGAGAGTGGTGATGAGGTTCCTGTGGAACTGTATACTGCTTTTCAACATACACCAACTACAATTACTTTAACTGCTACAAGAGTTACAAAAATCAATGATAAGAAAAGGAAGAAAAGTGGAGAGAAAGAACAGAACATAGCAAAATGTAAAAAAGTAAGTGAATGTAATTTCTCTTTTGTAAGTCTTTGTTATCAATTATAGCTATGTGACGTCTCTTACCAAGAGACACCGGTTTTAAAAATCAGGCTGTTGTTATAATATTTTACTACCTGAATTTAGATCAAAATGTAAAACTCTGCAGTAGATGATACAGTCTTCCCTGCCTCCCCCTCGCTACCCTCCACTCCCCCTTAATTCAAATTAATACGTACTAGCCATGAAAGTTCAATTTTATAATTGGGGCAGAATTTGTAAGGAAGAATTGCATTTACTGCACCACTTGATCTAGTTAGCAGTGGGGCAGAACAGGCTTTGGATACTCAAAGAATTCTGTGTCTGAAATTCTTCAATTGTGGTCGTTTTAAGTTCAGAAATGTTTGCTGTCAGTTGTCCTAATGTGACTTTATGTCCATTTATTTGAGTTGAAATGGTGTGGAAGTATGCTGTGAGAAAGGTAGCTACTAAACTGCTTTGATAAACAGGATATTGATGGTGGTGTTTACACTTGTAGCTAAACAGTATACACTGTGTCAGGACAAATATAATGTATATGAAGAAATAAAGTATGTGGGATTTCCTTACCTAACAAGTTCCTTTCTGGAGTTCAGTTTTACTGGCTTGGATGGAAATTTTGTCCTTTAAAACTAGAAACCAGAATTAGTTACCAACGTATTTTTTGAAATCTTGAGTAAAATGTTTCCTTTTGAATGAATGTGTCTGAATATAAATTTACTACCACATAGTCTTCTGTTACCTCCCAAAATTGTGTGAGATGATATAATCAATGAGATTTTGTTGCTGAATGACAAACTTCTTTCAAAAGTTAACATTATAGGACATCTGTGACCCCTGCTTCGCATCCCATCTGCACAAATAGTGTGGTGAGGGATGTGGGCAATTTACAGGTTTACCTGATAAGTATGGTCTGTTCCATAAGTAACTTGTGTTACTTTGCCTTGAATTCTGAGATACTAGAGAGTCATGGTGTAATATGGGAGAAGGGTAAGGGTACCTGGACTGCTAGCTCTGACGTCCAGTATGCACTTAGCTTGGAATGCTGAATTGGTTTTTAAAATATATTTTGAGAGATGTAACCTCATGCCTTCTTGAAGTTTCAATGTACTTTATTCTGTTGTCATCTTGCATGTTTTATTGAGAGTGGTCCACACTGAAAAGCTGTTGATTTGTTAGAAGACTTTTAATTCCTTAAGAGATTTTGTATTTTCTCAGAAAATACAATTATCTAATTTTGTTTCAGGCGTTTCGAGAAGGATCCAGGAAATCTTCACGAGTAAAGGTAATGTGATTTTTGTTTTGTTTTATTTAAGTAACGCACAATTAAGGTTTAATGTGAAGGATCAGGAGTGCAATTGGGGCTATTCATTAAGCATTGAAATACTCTTGGTAACTAATGTACGGCATATGCATCATAGTAGTTTTAAAGTAAGGTATGAGCACCACATCTTCTGCTAAGTTAACTGAAATGGTGTAGTGTAATTTTGCATTCTGAAAATACTTGGTTTTCAAGAGCCATTGGAGGAATTAGGGCTTGTTTGTGCTTTGCAAGGGAATAAAGTTGAGTGCAGACTTCAGGTGAACTTAGTAGCTCCAGCTTTTCGTAGTTCTAAGCAGTGAAGGAGTGAAATAGCAGTATTGCATTTCAAAGATAAGCTAGTGGTTCTGCTCTGTCATACCTCCATGTGTTCACCTGGTGGGACTCTACTTACTAGTGCTGGCATATTTTAAGGAATCATGTTGGGATGTCTGCTTTGTAAGATTTAAGTGTTACAGCAGTCTTTAAATTTTCTGTGAGATAAAAATATGCATGGCGTGAAAAACTAGGTATTGCCTATAGTTTATTCATCCTTGAAATACATAAAAATGAATGGGACACAATTTACACTTCGAATGTGTAATATGTGACTTGATTAGCGAAGACAGAATTGGGGAATCTATTTTGTGCTTTTTGCATATGGTGTTTTTTAAGGTTCACTCGTGGGTTTTTTTATGGTTTTCTTAGCATCACACCTTTTGTTAATGTTGTTTGTATGTATGGTTCTCTTGATGCACAAAAGAAATGTAATCAGTAACAGGTAAATTGAATTGCTGAACTACTTGCTTGTTGTATTAATGTTTAATAGTGTCTCTGCTCAGGTGGATAGAAAAGGGAGCGTTGGCTGGCTGCTGCTGTCCGTAAGGAGCATTGCTTGGCTGCAGCCTGGCTGCTGCGTGTGAGGTCTGGAGGTACAATGGCACTTTCTTTCAAAGTGGAAGGATCTGAAGCACTGCAGAGGAAAATTGTTTAGTGAGGAACAGATAAGGGGAGAAAAATGATCCGTGCAAAGCCTCTAATATTAGGGTCGCAACCTTACTGTAGTAGTTGTAGGAGGAGTAAAGTTTAGTAAGATGTAAAGTGGAAAAAAACCAAACAGCATGACCCTGGAAGTTGAAAGGGGAAAATCAAAATTTGTATATTATAGGATGGAGGCTGGAGTTCTTTGTATTTGTGTATGTTCACAAAAGCTGAGTAGGGAGGAAGATCTGATCCTCCAACTCCTGCACTCATAGATTCATGATGCAGTGCAGTTGTGGGAGGAAACTGTCAGTCTCCATTCTCATCCCACTAAAAGTTATAATCCCTATTGAAGGGGGAATGGATTCCTGAACTTGGGCAGTATTTGTGAAATTATAAAATTCCTGAAAGGGCAAATGTAGTGCTACTGAGTTCAACTCAATGCTTTTAAGTAATGCAAAATTTTATACTGGACTTCCTAAAAAACCCAGACTTTAAATCAATGGCATGCCTTTGCCCATTCATTTTGTGTCTTGTTGTAAACTGATTTTTTTATTTTAATGTCTCATCTTGTAATATCTGGTCACTTTAATTTTTAGGGCTCAGCTCCAGAGATTGATCCTACTGACAGTTCGAACTTCGGATGGGAGACTAAAATCAAGGCATGGATGGACCGTTATGAAGAAGCAAATAATAACCAATACAGTGAGGGTGTCCAGAGGGAGGCACAAAAAATAGCTCTGAGATTAGGAAATGGAAATGACAAAAAAGAAGTCAGCACCAGCAATCTGATTTTCAAACCTCCAGTAGAGGTAATGAGCTGCACCATGTTGTCTTATTGCATGTTGGTTTTGTGACATGGCGAAGAGCCATTTAGATTCCTTGAAAAGAAAAAAAAAAAAGATTTCACGTTCATTTTCTGTATCTTGTCTCACCAGATCTAAGCATCAGAGTTTTAACTGCTTTTTCAGAATTTGCAATTGACTTTTATAGGACCTCTGTCACCCCTGGTTATGTTTACACTTGTATATCAGTTCTCATAAAAATAGCCAAGATGTTAGTCTGAGCCTGAACACTGGCTTGTCCTTAGGCTGTCTTTTTGTGGTGGACATAACACAGTAAACTTTGCTGATGTTTCTCTGCTCTGTGAGGAATATCAGGAGTAGTTAGAGTAGATAGAGGCTTTGAAGTAGGAATCTTTTTTTCTGCTATGTGGTTCCACATTTAATTGTCCACATTTTTAAGGTATTGTAAGTGTTCTGGATATTTAGGTACTCAGAATTTCATTTATTATTAGTTCATGAAAGATGTTTCTGATGGTAGGTGATAGTCTGATACTGGTTTTTTGGGGTGTGTGTGTTTTGTTGTTTGTTGTTTTGTTGTTTTTTTTTTTTACTTTTGTGATCCTGTAATTTCTAGTTTATGAAGAAATTGTGCAATGTCTTTTCCTGTCCTTAATATCAGTTACTTATCAGCCTAAAATCAGAGCCATATAACAGACCTTAGCATTTTGTAGCAGAAATCTTGAGGAGTAGTTACGGTAGCAGATTAATGGAAGCGTCTTTGCTTCTTTTCCTCAAAGACCATCATGGCATATGGGACACCCTCCTTAGAGGAATATCCCTGCTTACAGAGCCTTTTGCCTACAGAGAGGCTACTTCCTTTTTGATTGGCGATGACAGTTAGGAGAGGTGTGAGTTCACTAATTGTCAGGGTATGTATTGGTTTTTAATTAAAAGGCATCCCTCCATCTAAAGATACAGAAATAAGAAATTTGAAAGCTCTCTCAGGATTCCGTTTATTATTTTGTTATTTTTCCTGTTCTATTTTTCCTTAAATGAATCGTTACTGTCCTTTTGTGTTTGCATGGTTTGTTTTATTTGAAGGAATAAAAGCCTTTTCAAAAGTGCTAGAGTTAGGTAGTGGTCAGACTCGATGATGTTAAGGGTTTCTTCCAACCAAAATGATTCTGTGAAAGTATTATGCAAAACAATGCAGCAATTTGTCCTAGTAGTGGTGAGAGTTAAGTGTGCTAAGGGATACAGTACTTGAATGGTGAGAATGTGAATATGTTGGTTTTCAGCCATGTACTTGAGAACAAGGGCTAAAGCGTTCCTTGAATCTAAATTCATATCTACTTGCATTTGTATGGGAGCAAGACAGTTTGACCAGATCAGTCTGGAGGTTTAATTACAAGGAGTGTTTTTCATACAGTGTTGTTTATTAGTTGTGAAAGTACAATCTATTAATAATTATGGAAGAAAAGGTAGAAAATGATACTTCATAATTTAACTTACGTCTTTACAGAGTTACGTGCAAAAAAACAAGAAAATTTTAAAAGCTGCCAAAGACTTGCCTCCTGATGCACTTATTATTGAATACAGAGGAAAGTTCATGCTGAGAGAACAATTTGAAGCTAATGGATACTTCTTTAAAAGGTTTGTTTACTCCAAATGTTTTAATAAGGTGACTGTTAAAGTGCTGTTTTGCCGAACTCTTGCCTCAAGTACAAGTGGTTCTCAGTTACCAGCAGTGTCTTACATTTCACTGTTGTCTGATTAAAAATAATTGCAGCTGGAATCTGGTCTCCCCATTTACTTCTGGATATCCTTACAGATCTGTTCAGGAGTTACTTTTTTCTCTTTCTCCCCTGGTTACAGGATTCTGCATTCTCAGATAGTTGTGCACCTTAAACCAGAGATTAGCAGGTTTTACCGTTCTAAAATAATTCAGAAAATAATGGCAAAGACGTTATCTTTTTTGTGGGAGAAATAGATTTTAAACCTATCAGGTTGAGAACTGAATTGGACACAGGTCAACTTGGGGCCATTTTAGTACCAGAGTTGCCTAGTTGGTCAAGTTACAGAGCAGTACGTGACTGCTTCCTTTATGCTGTGGACCATTTTCAGTGGTGGCATTAACTGCATGGATGCATCTACTTGGGAAATTGCGAAAGGCCTGTTGAAGAAGAGAAAACACAAAGCTTTTGCTCAGTAAAGATTGAAGGATTCCCTGGCACTTGTAACAGCAGAACTGAAAGCATGTCTTGGCAGAAGTATTTAGGTGCCCCCTTTCTTTAGGAGGGTTGTGTGCTAGTGATACTGCAGGTGTTAGGCAGGGATGTGGAGCTGTTATTTTATTCTGTTTTTTTAGATGATTCTGCGAGGCACCTACATTTCTACCTGATCTACATTATAGGACTTGCCATAAGAAAAGTTTAAAAAGATTAAGAACCTTAACCTTGTGTATTCCATGTCTAGTGCTTGCCCTGTTACTGTTCTTCCCTTTAGATACATTCAGGGTTGTCAGTCAAACCTTACATGTTCTTAGAATACATTTGGAGAATGTACCAGTTAGAATCATTAAGCTTAGATACAGATGTTTCATTCTCAGATTAACCTACAAGTTCAGCCTATCATGCCAAACAGCATGTTACAAAGCTAATTAACGTGAAGAATAAGTGATATTTAACATCTTTAAAAACTATAAAACTCTGGTTTTCTTGGATCTTTTTCAGGCCATACCCATTTGTTTTGTTTTATTCCAAATTCCATGGGCTAGAAATGTGTGTTGATGCAAGGACTTTTGGAAACGAAGCTCGATTCATCAGGCGTTCCTGTACACCAAATGCGGAGGTAAGCATATACAGAAAGTTCAGCTAGGTTTTGTTTACTTAGAAGTCTCCTTCTCCTTGAGTTTCCCGACTGTTAACTTGAGCAATCTCTACAATTAATCAGCTTCCATACAGGTACCTTTTTTGGGGGGTGGGAGCGGATGCTGGGAGGAAGAAAAAAAAAGAAAAGAAAATTGTGATAATATAATAATGTTCTCTTGAATACAGGTGAGGCATGTAATTGAAGATGGAACGATTCATCTTTATATTTATTCCATCCGTAACATTCCAAAGGGAGCAGAAATTACTATAGCATTTGATTTTGATTATGGAAATTGGTAAGTATTTGAACGTGCTGTTCTAAAAGACATCTAATGCTTATTAAGTTATGTTGTGATTCAGAGTGGTTGTGTTTTTATATAGTTTTTCTGTCATTTACTGTCTTGTATGATTTAATAAAACAGGGTTCCTTAAGCATTGTATTTACAGTGAGCAGTGTGTGTATCGGCAGGGTTTCTTCCATATTCTTGCTACTGAGTATCAGTTGCTGATTTCAGCAATGTTGCGATTACTTAAAATTATGTGGAAAAGATACAAACTTAGATGAATATGAATAAAGATGTACTATGAAAATTTATCTGTATATAGGTATTCTGTAGTGTGAGGAGAGTAGAGGGAAGAAAATATAGAACTATTTGCTAATGTTCTATTTATTTCAGAGTGCCTCTGTAAGTACAACTTCAGGAAGACAGTGTCTGGAATTTAGTTGTAAATCATGTTTGTTTAATATGTGATCAAGAATGTTCAAATACACTGGATGCTTAGTGCCTTAGATTCTGTAACTATTTTACATTTTCCTGTATGTAACTGCTGCTACTTTGAATTGGGGAAAGCTCTAGTAAACTTTTGCCTTCACCTGTAAGCATTGTTTTGAGATGGTAAAATAATTGGTTAATTTCCACTCGTGTGTGTAGGAACTGTTATTCAAACATGTCTTTGAAATCTGATGGCAAAACAGGCTTTTGAGTGATATAACCTAGTAATGATATCTCATGGCTAGTAGGAAATGTTCTAGGGTGTAGGTGCTTAGTGCAGGAACACCTAGACTAATACTGACCTTGGAAACTGAAGCACTGAAGAGCCTGTTTCCATATGTGCACCTGGTTGAGTCCAGAAGCAGTCCAGCTGTTTGATGTTTTTAGGCCCTGAGGTACTATTCTGTTGTCTGCTCGTAAGTCAGCTTGGGTGCTGTGCAGCTGTGCCTTTACCATTGGCCTGAGCCAGTTATGTTCATGGAGTACTACCTGTATTAACTGACTTGGGTCCAGACCAGCCCGTGGTGCCTTGCACTGTTAAGTGTTGTAAACATACTACATCCCTCACATGAAGACAAGCTGAGGAATTGCCTGGTTGATACATTTCTTGGGTTTTGCTATCCTGTTAAAATTGTGTAGTAGTTGTGTTTAGTACCTGCAGCTGACAGCCTGTGTACGTTGAGCATGTTTGAATATCAGTTCCTACATACCCAAGTGGAACTTATAATTGGACAAAGTGACTCTGAGTTCTCTCCAGTGCGCTTGTTCTGTAAATTGTCTGCTGTCTTTGCATAAAGCAATAACTCTGCCTTACACCCATCTGTTAATTTCTTCAGTGTGGTGGTTATATTTTCACACAGGATATACTCAGATTTTAGGCGTGTTATGTCTTTTAAGCAAAGTACTAACCTTGAATTTAAAAGAATTCCCTGTGGCAAACAGTCACAAATTCTGTTCACCAGTAGATGAGATTTTTGAATTATAGCAATGTTGTATATCTTGGTGAAAACTTGAGTCAACTGCTTTTAAATGGTTGGTTTGCATCACAGCAGATGTTTAATGTGAAATGTATCAGCTTGTGTGATTTAGTGTTGAAAAGTCTTGTTGTTGTACAGCCTAATCAAAATGCGCCTTCTTGCTTTTAATTACTTTTAGTAAATACAAAGTGGATTGTGCTTGCCTCAAAGAAAATCCTGAATGTCCAGTTCTCAGACGTTCTGAACCTACAGAAAACATCAATACTGGATATGAAACCAGAAGGAAAAAGGGAAAGAAAGAGAAAGATGGTTCAAGAGAAAAGGAGACTCAAAACCAGAATATCACATTGGACTGTGAAGGAGCAGCCACCAAAATGAAAATTACAGATAATAAACAGAGGAAGCTCTCTCCCCTCAGGCTGTCCATTTCTAATAATCAGGTATTGACACAAAAATGGTTGGAAATAAAAGCTTTTAAATACCTATACTATCTTTTTGCAGCTACTAAAGGAATTTTAACAAGTCATTGCAAAGGGGGTGATAATGGATAAGATCTTTAGATTTTTTTTTTTTTTTTGAGCTGTTCTCAGATTTCCTTAATACTGGATTATATTTAAAGATAAGTTGGTTCCTATACCAGTTTTAACTATACATTTTTCCTCTGAATTTCTTTGTGGATCTCTGATGTTGTACTTTCAGGAGCTCCCAGTCCATTCTGAAGTGTCTTTTGCTTACTTGCTTATGTTACTCAGGAGCATAGTGTTTTAAACACAGCAATAAGTAGCCCAGAATATCAACCCAGAATATCAAGTGTTGGCTGCAGCTCTGTGTAAAAGATGAAATAGAATTTGGGGAGTTCAAGAGGAGGAAAGTGTGTTTTGAGGCTAAATACTGGATAATAGGTGGATAGGATGGTAAAACTGCCTGGTAATATACCACAGTAGTCAGTTTTAAAGTGGTCTTTCTTTTAATGTGGCAGTTTGAAAGAATTAGTGGGAGAGATCCATGAGATTAATTATTAACTTAACTTTGCAGAGCAGCTATTAAATATTTAACGTGACAAGATGGTTACCTTAGTAACGATCTTATATTTTCTTTCTTTGAGGAGAAGGTGGTGGTGATTTTTTTTGTTTGTTTGTTTTTAATATTGGTTTTGGTGATGATTTAGGGGCAGAGAGAAAGGAGTTATTTTAGGAAGGAGCCATGTCTAAGTAATATCATTTAGGAGTGAAGGAAATAAGGTGAAAACGAGCATATCAACCCCTGGTTTTCATAAGATGATCAATTTGTTCTTAAGCTTAATAGCTTAAAAATACTTGAAAGTCCCTAAGGCATGGCATGTGACTTAGAAAGTATGATCTTCAGAAGCAACATTTAAACTTTTTCACCTTAAGTGATTTTTTTGTGTGTTTTGTTTTTAACAACTGATAACTCCTGTTTGGAACTTTCTCCTGAGCTTTAACAGAATATACAGTGCTTATATAGAACAGTCACAGGAGAACTTGTTTTTCAAAATTGAACTTAAAACAGTAGGAATTGTGAGAAGATTAAAGCTGTTAAAATGTGTAAATAAAACATACAAGCTATTCAATTAATAGCTTTTTTTCCTGGGGTGAAATATATAATGCTGAGGTAATGTGAGTGTATGGGGAAATGGAAATGTATTTTTAAGACAAATGTTAAAAAAAAATGTGATCCTTTATATAAAAGGGAAATTGCATGCGGAACTAGTGAACTCTTAACTCTTCAAAGTTACTGTTTCATGTTCATGTTTGCTTGGGGTGTGGGGTTTTTTTTCAAAACAGTTTGTGTTTCCTAATGGTATGGTGCTGTCGTCAGATTCTATAGTGAGAGTTTAAATAGAAAGTGTGACTTCAACAGAATACACTTTTGAGCTGAGGAGAACTTCTGTTTAGCGCTCTGTTAAGATATCCTTTGACATTAATTCTATTTCACTAAAATAAATGTGGGGTTTTTTAATGGGTATATAATGTAAAAGTAATTCTTTAACTAGTTATAAAATGGCTAGATTTTAATTCTGATTGTTGTTGTTGTTGTGGGGTTGGAGAGAGTGGGTGTGGGACTCCAGAATTTCAAGAATACTAGTATGCTAAAGAAAAAAGAATTGTATCTAAGTTCAGAATAGAAAATATTTAGTCAGGTGATTATATTTACAAGTTCATACAAAGGTACAAGAGGATAATAAGGGTTTTTTTAGGTTTTTGTCTTGATCTGTTGGCTTGGTTACTTTTGATGTAGTGACCTGAGGGTTCTTAGTTCCATGTAGCTTTTAGTTTTCCCTAGTTTGCAAGAGTAGTAGAGCTTCTGTAAAGCGGTCATTTCCATCTTTCAGGAGCCAGATTTTATTGATGATATAGAAGAAAAAACTCCCATTAGCAATGAAGTAGAAATGGAATCAGAGGAGCAGATTGCAGAAAGGAAAAGGAAGATGGTAAGTTGGGAAGCAAGCAGCTGCCTGAAGTCATCGCTAAGGCTTAGTGGCACCTACTCTTCCCTTGCTAATTGCTGCCTTTTTGTAAGGTTGTAGCATCTAGGTATATATGAAGTCAGATCCTTAGATGAATCTCAACTTAAAATGCAAGGCTTGCTATTTGAGAGCATTTCATCTAGCTTGATCACTGCTTTCTGACAAACTGCTTTTATCTTCAAATGTATATCATGTTCTGTTGTCTTCAAAAAAGGCATCATAGAAATTATCTAGATTTTTTTCTTCACTCTTCAGTATTGCATGTTATTTGTAATGGCCATTTTATAGGTGGTATTGGGAGTCAGGTTTTTTACCTAATTATTTTTTTGTGTTCCAACTCACAAAGCCTCAGAAATCCTAATTTTTAGATGTTGGTATAACATTTTTTTTTAACTGGCATTTCAAAATATGCTTTTATTGTGGGGCATTCAGAATGTGAGAGTCTTGAAATTAGTAGTTAAAATCTTGGCTGAGTTGTATAATGAAATACTAATATTTGGAACCTGGATTTTATTGTCCTTGCTCACAGAACTTCTGGTAAGTGGAGTTCAAGGTGGCATCAAAACTGTCTGCAGTTTTGACCTTAAAAAAAAAAAGGTTGGGGGGATGGAGTATACATTCCTTTTGGTCAGTATTTCCTACAACTCTTGTCAGTAGCAGAATTGATGAGACTTGTGTATTAGACATCAGAAAGCAAAATGTACTCAAAATGCATATTTTAATACAAAATCTGAAGAATGTCATCATGAGCTCTAATATTAACATAAAACAGCGTCTCGTCATACTTCTGTGGAATGATTCTCATCAAACATTGTTGGATGTATTGGTTTTGCTCCAGCGGATGTGCTTGCTCTTTTTTTTCTTTTTTTGACACTTTACATTTTAGTCTTACTAAAGCAAAGCTCTGTGTGCAACTTAGGGACAGCAGCGTTGCCATAGTGGTTAGAGATGTAATTATTACTGCAGCTCCAGTATGAGGATTGCAAATAACTGCAAGTTTGCCATATATTTACCAAGCAAACAGAGACAGGTTCAGTGACAAAACAAAATTTAGTTCTTCACTCACTCATATGAGCAATATACCTGTGGGTGTTCTTTCTTTGATATAAACACGTTGTTGCTATCAATGTACTGTCAGGCTACAGGCCTTTATTTAAAAAAAAAAAATAAATTGTAATAGAAACCCCAAATTCTGTCACATCTGTATTGTCTTAAGCAGATCTCTTTGTGGATCAAGATGTCTGTCTCTGTGTAGCACTAGGACCTGAATTACAGATAGATAGAAAATACAGCTTCTCTGTGTGACCTAGTGTTATCTTACAGTGATTCGTGGAGGTTGATTGTATGTTTTGATATGGTTTGTGACACTTGGAAAATGCAGTCAGAGGGTAATGCAGTTTTCTGTTGTTTCATACATACATTAGGATTTCGTGTCTTTCTGAGCACTAGTGTTTAATTGTTTTTAAATACTATACATAGCAAGAGCTATGTGTTCTTTTTACGCTCTTAGGCCAGTGGTTTACTATATTTTTAGCATGCCCCTAATTCCAGAGCAGGACCCTTGTCTTGTTTGTCAGCATTGGTATGAATGCAAGCCTTCCTTCAGAAGTCTGTAATTATATCAGTCCTTGTAACATCTCCCTTTCCTCTGAGCTTTCGCTGAAATTGACCTGCATGTCAACATACACTGAACATGTTCTGAAGTACTTAAAAAAAAAAAGTATTTATTTACATATGTGAAAGATCATGACTGAAACTTGATCATGATTATTATTAAATCCATCAGACAAGAGAAGAACGGAAAATGGAAGCTATCCTGCAAGCTTTTGCCAGACTAGAAAAAAGAGAAAAAAGAAGAGAACAGGCTTTGGAAAGAATCAGCACAGCAAAAACTGAGGTTAAATCAGAATGCAAGGAAGCACAGATTCTCAATGATGCTGAATTTATTCAGGTACTTTGAGATGTATGAAACATCTATCTTTTTTTTTTTTTTTTCTTTTTCTCCTCTGAATTAAAATGTATTTGACCAAATAGTTCTCTGACATTATATTAGCTCCTGATTTTTTTTTCAAGAAAATATGTATAGAAATCATTTATGAGGACTTAGTTACGTTAGTTACATCAAACATGCACACACACCAGCTGTATAATTCAGTCTCTCTTTGAAGTTCAGGATGAGAGATGTTTACCAATTCTGACTTCAGCCCTAGGAGGTAGCTTTGCTTAGGCACCTTCAAATTGCTTCTTTAGAGGGCTATTCAAGAACAGATTATAATCTTTATTTTTTTAAAAAGAAAGGAGTTATTAAGGTATAGTTTCTTCTGAGTTCTTGTAGATAATACTTAATGTTTCTTAAACGATTTTTACTCTTGCTGGATCCTAGTATGCTTCTTACATTGCAAGTACTCTACAGGTTCTCAGTTCAGGTTGTTTCCCTGTGTGATGTCTGCCAGCATGCTGTTATGTACCTTTTGTGACAGTGCTAAACATTTAGTAAACTATAAATTGCAAAAAGGATATTGAACTGAAAGACATCATCATGTAAGCAGCTGATTTCTAGCTTATGCATGAATGAACGTGGTATTGGCAATTCTTACACAAATCTCTACTGATCTGACCAGTGACTGGTGTGTGTGAATACTCTGCCAATGATACATCAGGTGTTTGGGAGGAAAATACAGGAAATCTTGTATTTTGCCTCGAAGAAGGGTAGAGGTGTTCTCTGAAGTATTTTAGTTCTAACAACAAAAATGAGATAGAGGCTTTTTGGACCTGTCAAGAAGGGGAACTGGTATCTTGTTTTAGGAAAGATGCATAGCTTTATGTGTGTGGGATCTGTTTACTAGAATTTTATTTTGTACCAGGAACCAGCAAAAGAAGAAACTGCCACCAAGCCTACCCCAGCCAAAGTTAACAGAGCTAAGCAGAGAAAAAGCTTCTCACGGAGTAGAACTCACATTGGACAGCAGCGGAGACGACACAGAACTGTCAGCATGTGTTCAGATATCCAGCCGTCTTCTCCTGACGTGGAAGTAACTTCACAACATAATGAAACTGAGAATGCTGCTCTGGTAGCTGAGCCTGAAACGGAAACTGTTGTTACAGAAATGGTTACTGAAACAGAAGTTCCAGCACTTAATAAATGCCCTACTAAGTATCCTAAAACAAAGAAGGTATGTCTCTTAAGGGATGGGGAGATGGACTTCAACATTGATGTAAAGAATTATAGACTGCTTAATCAGTATGCAACTATAGATTTAAAAAAAAAAAGTAGTAGTTGACTCATTTGTTTGGAAATCGCTTAGCCGTTCGCTGGTTATAAATTAAGAGATCTTAAACATTATGTGTAACACTTTTTGGTAGAAGTTACTTTGGATTTTAAGAGACTTCCAAAATACATCTTTCAGAACAATGTTGGAACAAATGTTTTCCAAAGGAAGTACTTTCTAAATGGGCTAGAATGATATACATAAGACAATTTTAAAACCAAACAAAATAAATGTACTTTTGCTTCCTTTGTTCTTCATATGCTTTAGAAGGTATTTAATGGTAGCAGACAGACTATCTTGAAGGATATACACAATATTTAAAGACAGTGGGAAAAAAAACCGTAAACCTATAAATGTGAAAAAAGTGGTAAAACTTTCTGCTTTGAAATTCTACAGACAACATTAAAAAGTGACTTTTTTCAGCATGCTTTACAAGTCCTTCTGAAAATTTTATTTGGTGGAGGGAAAGGGGGAGGAAGTTGTAAGCTGAAACCTCTTGTTGAATGAACAGTGAGTTTTCTGATGGTTTTGTCTTAAACCACCAAACATACTTTTATGAGGTTTTGTGTGTGTGGTGGTGTTTTGTTTTTTTAAGTCACCTGAGTCATCCTCTAACATTTCTTAACGCATCACTATTAAATTCTTGTCCGAGGGGAGGCTAGAATCTGTTTCCTTTTTTGCATGTTGCATAACAAAAAAGGAAGGTATCTGAGAAGTCTGAATCTTACTGCACTTTTGCTGTTTCGTAGTATTAAGGCTAAATGTCTGTGAAATGTCTCATTTCACTGTACCCAGTGTACACTAAGTGAAGAGAAAGTCCTGTTTTAAAAATTAATATATAAATAGGCTTGTAAAAGGTGAGCAACTTAAATGTATTATGATAATCTGTGTTAAAGCCTTAATATAATAAGAATATTTAATGTGCTGTTTCTGTGTGTCCTTAACTTTGTGGAACTGTTGTAAAATTTAGGAAGTTAGTTTGTCTGTTAATAGGAACTAAAATCCCTTGGCACATTTTTTCCAAAACCCTGAACTAGTTAGGAAAGAATACCCTTTTTTGGCAGGTGTATCTTAGGAAACGTGTTGTAATTCAGTATAGCTGCAGAAGTGAAGAATGTTCAAGGTGTGTGCATCATGTTGCCTGAAGCCCATTTCTTAATGATATGAAAACCTGATGAGGAATTTACTTTTTTTTCTGTTAATGTTACACTATTTCACTTCAGCTTAGGTGCTCAAGCACAAGTTTAAAATGTGTCTTGGAATTCCTGTATTAAATTCACATCATAAGTACAGTTGATCTGGGCACTTGTATAGTATGTTCAGTGAGAATTATATACAAAAGAACTAAATGTTAGTTTAAAAAAAAACACAAACGAAATCCCCAAAACTTCGGTAGGTAGAGCAAATCTATATGGATTCCTTCTGCTGCCCCCGTTATTTTGCTAAAATTGTCTTCATTCTTACCCTGGGTATTCTTAAACTTGCAGCCTGGAAACTCTCTGTTTTCTGGTTTGTGTAACCATTGAGTAGGTGAATAATTAGCCTAAGAAATTTCTAAAAACCACTGATAAAAACACTCACAAAACAATTTTTTTTTTCTCTCTCTGTTTAGCACTTGGTCAGTGAATGGTTAAGTGAAAAGAGTGATAAAACAGGGAAGCCTGCAGACAGTGTATCAGAAAGGCCTCTGCGCATAACTACCGACCCTGAAGTTCTGGCTACTCAACTGAATTCTTTACCAGGTCTCACTTACAGTCCACATGTATATTCAACTCCAAAGCACTATATTCGTTTTACTTCACCATTCCTTTCAGAAAAGAGAAGGAAAAAAGAACCTGTGGAAAACATTACTGGCTCTTGTAAGAAGGTAATGCTTCCCTTCATTATGGTTTCTCATCCCATATTAAGTAAAAGTATTTGCTAGTGTGAATTCAGGCAGAAAAAAGCTGGTTGGCCAAACCAGTTTTGTCACCTGTAACATGTTTTGAAATGCCTCATTAAACTGTTACATCACTGATCTGAATTTGTTTTATTACAGCGTTGGTTGAAGCAGGCTTTGGAAGAAGAAAATTCAACAATGATCGGTAGATTTAATTCACCGTCACAAGAGAGATCTAGAAGTCCAGCCATCAATGGTGAAAATAAAAGTCCTTTATTACTGAATGACAGCTGTTCCTTAACAGGTGAAGAGGCTTTTACTGATAACAGTACTTAAAAGCTATGTTGTAGCAGTTAAATGTGGAGGACTGCCGTTTTCAAAGTGTTGTTAATGAAAATTCCAGGCATATTTGCGCTGTTTCCTGATACATGCTTTGAAAGAAATGCCGAGTTGCATAGTGGTTGGGAATTTTTTCCCCTGTTAATGTATAATTGATACTACTAGATAAGTAACCATCATATCATAGTGTTTACAGTCAGCAAAACACTAACACTTATTTTCCACGCTGTTCTGTGTATTCAGAATTCCTGTTAAATTCAGTGGGCCTGTGTTGCACACAGAGGAAAAGCCATGTAATCTTTTAGGCATAATACAAAATGGAACATGCTGAAAACTATACACACTTCTGCAAGGATATGGAGCGTATCGAATGATTCCTGTGTATGCTCCTGAACTTGGAATTCCCACTTCTTAGCTGAACAGTCTTAAAAATGCATAGAAGTTGACTTTCCCTTTTATGGAAACTCAGAGAATTCTTCCCATCATCCTAGCACAAAAATTTCAGTTACTAATATATCTGTAGGCTGTTAAAGAGTTCATTCTTCAGAAAGCCTGCCCTTAAGAGAATCTTACTCATTTTTTAATGTGCAGTTCTTAATTTTGTTACAGTAATCACAGTTGTTTAAGTACTTTATGTATCGAGATCTCTTCTATCTGTTTTCTAATTTTAACTCACAGATCTAACCACGCCACTAAAAAAACGAAGACTGTATCAGCTGCTGGAGTCTGCATTCTCAGAAACCTCCACGCCTACTCCTTCTCCGTATGCCACACCAACTCATGCCGACATCACTGCCTCCGAGACATCCATGTTTGCTACTCCTCCTAGGGCAAAAACAGAAGATGAAGCTTGTAGAAATGGTTACAAACCCATATATTCGCCAGTTACTCCTGTAACTCCATGTATACATGGAAATACCATGCACTTTGAGGTGAGATTTATAATGAATTTCGGTCTGTTCGTAGAATGTATGTACGCATTCTAGTGTAAATCAGTATTTGTACTCCTGCTACAAGGGGAGGTTTTGTGTTTCTCCAGGCTAAAAAAGAAACTGACTTGCAATTTCTTCTTATTTGTTCAGAATATTTCCTCACCTGACAGTTCCCCAGAAATAAAGAGGCGAGCTTACAGTCAAGAGGTAAGGATCTTTGCCAAAAACTGCAAATAGTATCTTGGTTGTACATGTATGGCCGCACCATTCCCAGAAAGTAAAGGGGGACTTGCCTACAGGTTTTATTTGCATATTGCTGTCTATTTCCACTTCACGTATTTCATTTTCTATTTTAAACTGTTTTCTCTCTCCTCTTTTCTGCATCACTTAAAAATCCTGATTCCTGTCATGGAAAGGTGTAACTACTGTGATTTATAAATAAGAACAGAAAAACAACACTCGGGCTTTTCAGGCTGTGCTCAGATGTAAATTAACATTTCTCCTTGTTACCGGCCTCTCTTTAATTGTTTCTGTTGAGCCTCATTATGCGCAGAGCAGGAAGGTAACAGAGGGGTTGAGGCGGGCGGGTGGCGGTGGGGGCCGCCAGGGGGCAGCCTGGCGCTGGAGCGCTGCCCGCGGGGGACACGCACCTGGCGGTGGGGACATACCAAACATTAACAGGTTTTACTATTGGCGACCTTCACTTCTGGACAGTTGAGTAAACGAGTGATCCAAATACTCTTCTCTGAGAGTTAAGCACATACATCGTGGTGTGGTAGTGTTTTGTTGGGGTTTTTTTTGGTCAAAATCTTAATGTGTTGAAATACACAATATTTTTCATACAATTGTAGCTGTTGACTGAATTTAACAATTCCTTCTAAACTACAGTAATTGAATTTTAGTGTTTGACTCGAAAAGAGGGGTTTTACTTAGGAACTTTTGCTTTGTAATACAAATAATTTTAAAAGGATTCATGAAAACTTGGAAACATGTTGGTTTAGAATAGCCACTTCCAGTCATGAATATGTTATGGTTTTATGGTTAATATAGTTTTAAGAAGTAGAAAAGTCAGTTTCTAGAACTTAAGAGGGTTTTTTTCCCTCTACAGAATATGGTTTTAAAGTTGTCTTAAAATCCTAACATCTTAGAAAAGCATGCTTTTCTCTTCTTCTTTTCATTTGTGAAATGCTTTGACACCAAGGATCCGTTTGATGTTGAATTGAAGCGAGTGCTTTGTAATGTCCTGGCTGGGGACTTGCTTCTGTTAAAGCTCCTCCCCTTCTCCCAGTCATAAACTAGCCTGACATTTAAAGTTCATTTTGACTTTGGTTGATGTGCATTTTATTAAAATTCTTTCACCTAAAACATGGCAGTAGTAGAAATAAGTGTCTGGCTGTAGAACTGTTTCTTAATAATAGATAAAGTTGTAGAACTGAAGGCCTTTAATCCCACTTAAAGGCACAGCTGAATGTCAGAATAGTCGCTGTTTTGGTGCAGTATGGAAAAATAGCTGACATGCTTTTTCTTCACGCAGGGATATGACAGAGCATCGATACTAGCACTGAATTCTTTCAGAAATTCCAACCTGACAGAAATGGGCCTGCAAGAAATAAAGACTATTGGATATTCCAGCCCAAGGAACAGGACTGATGTCACACGGCAGTGCACTGGAGAAATGGAATCTGTGTCAGACCTCCAGCTGGGACTCGAAGTAATTGAGCAAAGTGCACTGCATAAAAACCTGGAAGCCCCAACACATGATAGGACTGATTCAAACAGCCAATTAGAAACTGCTCATTGTGGACGGGGCACAATTTATTCTTCCTGGGTAAAAAGTCCCGACAGGACAGGTGTAAATTTCTCAATGAATTCTAATTTGAGGGACTTGACCCCTTCACATCAGTTGGAGGTAGGAGGTGGATTCAGAATAAGCGAGTCAAAGTGCCTGATTCAAGACGATGCTAGAGGCATGTTCATGGAAGCATCTGTTTTTTGTACTTCAGAAGATGGAATTGCATCTGGCTTTGGAAGGACTGTCAATAACGACAACTTGATGGATGGAAATTGCACACCCCAGAATCCTCCACAAAAGAAAAAGGTTATAATTTTAAGAATCATTTGGTCTTGTCTCGCGTAGTCTGCTAATGATATTTCTATAACAGGAAAATCAGAATATAATAAAAAAACAACCAGATGGCTCATCTTTAGATACTACCATGTAGGAGACATTATTCAGAGGAAATAGCGAAGACCAAAGAGTAAAGCTGCATGCACCCATTAATGAATTTATTTTTTCCAAGTAACAGAAACAAATTCACTTTTGTTTCATATGAGTCTTAAATTAATTGCTCAATAAATAATAGCTTTTCAGGTTTGAAAATGGTTGCTTATGCCACCAAGTATTACAATATTCTATTATACAGAATATATAGTAGCATTATAGAGAAGATACACTGTGAACATTATGAATTACTGCAAGAAATTGCACTGACAGATTTATGACACTGAGACTTTAAAATTCCAATTTTTATATACTTAAGGTGCTTTGGTGTGACTGTTAGAACTGCAAAGAAATCCTTAGTTCCAAGAAATCTTTTTCTTGGCTTAATTTCTTTTTTATAAAATACTGTGTTTGAAAAATAAGCACAATCTAAATTCACTACTCTGGTGAAACAGTTCTTGTGGGTAAGTTGTGTGGTCATGGGCAACTCAAACCAAAATTGAAAGTTACCTGTGTCACTGTTTTTGGCTGCACTTCACTGTCAGGTTCGACTCTTTTGCTCCTCACAGAAAGGGTGACAGGTGCAGAAGACAACACTCTCGGATGCATCGACTTGCCAGTTCTGTCTCATAACAAATGGTAGTAGTCTTTCTTGGTTGGAAGATGTGATTTATTTTCTTTATGGAAGTAATGATCAGGGAGGTAGGGCATATTCTGTGTGTGTACCTGCGTGCACAATAGGGGTTTGGTTTTTCGGCTCCTTCGCACCCCCTGTACATGCAGCCTCCTGTGTGCTCTGGGGCATCCTGCCAGGAGCACTCGTGGTTCTTCCTTCCAAAGTTCAAACTTCAAACTGAGATGTAACTGAAGCAAGATAGTAGGAGCTCTGTTCTCACCTCTCTTTTCTTACCTGGTCCTGACCCTGGGAATTTTATAGATATCACTTGTGTCACTGTAGCACTGCTGTTTTGGCACATATAATAAAAAGTCCCCCAAAACTCCCCCAAAACATCGAACAAAAAACCGTAAAGGAAGCCAAAATGTGTGTAGCTTCACATTTTTCTTTGTGTGAAAGTTACATTAATTTATGTTCTAATCACAGAGAAATCAGAGAAAATTGTGTCTGTTCGCCTGAAAGAATGGGGGTTTGGCTTTCCCAGGACACAAAAAAATGCAACTTTTTACAGTGTGAAAAAGGGGCTGGGGAAGTCTCACCTAAGGAAAAGGTGAGAATTCAGGAATTTTGTAGGAGAATAATAGAAGCCTCTCCTTAGGATTACAGAAGACATGAGTGTCCTTATACAGTTATTAAAGGAAGATTTTTTCGTGTTTTGACATTTCTGTGGGCATTTGCTCCTCTATTTTGTCTCAGCATTGTACAAGTTTATCCCATTTCAATACGGTCCTGTATGTAGTGGCCACACTGCATAGATTTAATCTGTTATTAATCCTTAAGCTTTCTTTAAAGCAGTATTCTTCAAGGGATCTCATGTGGAAATAACGTAAATTGTTTGAAAGTAAGATCAGTTCTTAAACAAAACTTCATTTTATAAAAAATCAAATTCAGTTCTTTATTTTATGAAAATTCAAATACTTCTAACTGTTCTTACCCTGATACAGAAATGAGTATTTAATGGACAGAACTGTTTGAAAACAGACAAAAAAACCCTTAGGACTGCAAGCAGAGCAGACTGCCTTGGTTTTTCTCTCAGTAGCAATGGGTGTCAGCTTGTATTAAGGACTAAGGCAGTTAAACAGGAATTTTTTCATTATCACACTATTGTTTCTTGTTTTGGATGCTACATGGGTTGGAGTGGGTTGCTGATAACTAGGAGAAAAGATATAAACACATTAAATGTCATTTGCACCAAATTAGTTTCCTTGCTGAATAAAGTAGGTCTGAAAGTAAATATTTCAGCTTTCTGCTTCAAGTCTTGAAGGATATGTAGTGAAAACATTTGAAAATTTTTCTTACTGAAGCTAACTTACTAACATCTAAGCTGTTTTCTGTGGAAGCTTCTATGTACTGATTTTATATAGATACACATATATATACACATATACGTATATAAGGTAGATACCACTTTTCCCTTCATGTGTCATCATTTTTGCTAATGAACTTTACTTGGAATTTAGTATTAAAATATGTTCTTAATCAGTCTCTTAGAGTGAAGACACAAATTCAAATAAACCGGGAAAAGAAAGTTAAATTGCGAATTCTCTATGTTAAGAAAAATGTATGAAGAGCTTAGAGAATCCTTTGATTCATGCAGAAGCGTGGTTGGTTTTTCTTACGAGGGCGTCAGACTGAGAGCAGGATGTGACAACTCCTGAAGTGAGCTGTACTGGATTAGCGCGCTCTACTAATGCTGCAGTTCCAGTCTTGTAGCATCAGCCACTGGTGCGACTTCAGCAGCCAACCTCCTGCCGACCTGCATCGTCCTCTGCTTCTTCCCTGAGGCACAATGCACACTCCTTTTCTTGGCAGGACCTTTTCCTTACATCACCCTCGCAGTCATTAGTTGCTCAGTACTCTGTAAATTCACTGCAGATACGGTAAAGTATCTTCAATTAATCTATCCCTGTTTTCTTTTAGGAGCAGGTGGATTGTGTGTCTTACTGTAAGAATACATTTAATCAGAAGTGTCAGGAAACAGGTAAACTTTCCTTCTAATGTTTGGGTTTGTTTTGTTTTTTCTCCCTAGGTATCCTTATTAGAATACCGTAAGAGACAACGAGAAGCTAGAAAAAGTGGCTCAAAGACAGAAAACTTCCCCCTGGTTACTGTATCTCCTCACACTGCTGGTGGGGGAAATACAAGTAATAACAATGGTGCTAATGATGGGTTTAACAACAGCGGTGAGAATGGGGAACAGACGGAGAACACTGCAAGCCTCCCTGTACCACTGCCAACTGCTGCTTACAGTGCAGCTCCAGAAGACACTGGCAACAACTGTGCAATGAAGGAGTCTTCCAGTGAGAAGAACGAACCAGAAGTTCAGTGGTAAGCTGTGAAACTAGAGGACTGGTGTGCTGAGGAATTATTTACTTAATTCTAAGTCTTTTCTATTTGAAATCTAATATTCATTGATAAGGGTGCAGATTACTGCTTGAAAGGCCTTCTTTCAGTTTAGTAGTCATCTTACCTTGTTCCTCAGAAAGCAGAAAACTCATAAATATTAGAATTATGAGAAGTTACCCATGATATACTGTTTAACTTATTTTCATTCTGCTTTGCTTTTTTATTTTCTAAGAGTAAAATAGGCATTGGTTTGAGCAAGACAAGTTGCCTAGTTCTGTAGATTATAAAATTGCATAGGTAAGTACAGTTGTCCCTCTGTAGCACACAGCATGGGTGAGCAGGCGTGCTCCTTGCACCACGGCACGAGTTGGGCCGTCTGTGCCCACGCAGGTGTGGGGCGGAGGGAGCAGCAGGAGGATGGGGCAGGGCTGTGACAGCTGAGATTTGAGTCCGATTCTCAGCATGACCGTGGCTCTGCACTCGGCTCCTTTGATCTCCACTGCTTTGTCTGAGCGCTGAGGAGAATATTTTCATCTTAAAACTTTTCCAAGCATACTGTAGGGGAGAGGGCTTGAACAGAAGGACAATCTGTACTGATTAGGAAAAGCTTCTAGAAGACTTTAGGAAGTCTGTTTTTCAGCGGCTTGCTGGAATGCATTTGTGGTGTTTGCTGTTAAGGCTTAAGCGCGATGCGCAGGGCTGCATGCTGCCTGCTGAACGGGTCCTTCTGCTCAGGTAGAGATACTTGCATCGGTTTATGATCATTAAATGGTTCCCCTGTGGACAGAACATATGCTCTGTTGGATGCCATACCGGATACACCCAACAACCCAAAAACCTGGGGAGAGGTAGTGTGACAGCGATAAGATAGAATGGATTCAGTCTGCCTAATCATCGCACATCGTTTTCCAGGACATTTTTGGTAGCTGTCTCCAAATTGTTAATTAGCACAAAATAAACCTGCAGATGATCTTTGTGCTGTGGTGAAGGCCTAATGGTGTTGGGGTTGAAAGTGGGCTGAGGAGCTGAACATCCTTCTGCTCAGATGCTCCAGCTGTTCTAGAATAGAAGGATTGCATAGAGCCAGTTGAAGGGAGAACATAAGTGCAGACTTCAGAATTCCACGGAAAAGGGGCTGTAAGTTTACTATGCAGAAGCTAGTGTACTATATTGTAAGCGAAGAATGCGGAAAACAGCCAAACAAGGAAGAATTTATTAGTAAGTTTTTGCAGTAATCCTGCAGAAAGCAACAAAATTTATTTTAGTACAACAGTGTTGTAAAGTAATGCTGTATGTTCTTGCCTGAAGGAAAAATTGGGGTTTGTAGAGTGCTGTCAGTTCCGTTCTTCTTGATCAGATTGTCCTTGTCAGATGTAATTGATTATGAGAGACAAGATTGGTCTGTCATTTCATACCCACTATCTGGCAAGCTAAATGTAGAAGCCTAAACAGAGATATATTTCTAGTTGTGGAGTATTTACAATTGTGGATCCGCTATTANTTTTTTTTTTTCTTTTAAGAAAGAGACTCTTTTTAGCTTTGGAAGAAGAGTTTTCTACAAATGGAGAATATGAAGCTGTACCTGCAACCTTTGTTTTTTCAACTGCAGTTTTTGACTTGTCAGTTGTCTAGAGAAATTTAAAACCCCACAGATGTTGTTTCCATATTAAGAGGAGTTGTTAATTCTTACAGTGTAACAAGGCTGCAGGAAATCTGTATATTTAAAGCAGGAGAAAACAGATACAAAATAACAAGTGGCGTTCCTTTTGGCTCTCACGCAATCAACATTGTCAACTTTCTCTGACCCAGTGTTTGCACATACACTTCCTAAATTGGGTCAGTGGGAGTACATCCTCTTACATGCAAAACGTGCTGCTCTCTTCCAGGACTGCGTCAACCTCTGTGGAACAAGTGAGAGAACGAAGTTATCAGCGAGCTTTACTTCTCAGTGATCATAGGAAAGACAAGGACAGTGGTGAGTTGCTTTATCACGTGGAGGGCAGATACATCTAACCAGTTCCCCGGTGGCAGTCTGTAATCGTTCTAATACTGTGTTTGGGTCTGCTTCATCTGTAGGGGGAGAATCACCCTGTAGCCCATGCTCACCGTCTCATGTTCAGTCTCCACCTTCATCTCATTCAAATCTCATTTCCCAGTTGCAGCTTAAGGTCCCTTCTTTCACTGAATTTATGGAAGGTCAGTAAGCAGATGACCTCATATGACACTTGACATATTGAATAGTCGCTTACAACAACTTAAATGGCTCTTTATAAAGTGCTTAGTGATCTCTGCAAGACTTGATTTTCCCACTTTTATATTTATCTCTGTTTTATGTCTATAGAGCCTGATCCTGATAATCCAGAGCCTACTTCTGAGTGTCCGTCCCCCGATAGTTCACAAAAGACTTGCAAGAGTCCTTCAAAAGCAAGCAAGGTAATGTCAGTGTATGCAGGCGCATGTGGGTTTGTGCACGTTGTAGAATATGCGTAGGAGTATGTATGTACATCTCTGATTTATCTAAAAAAGTGTTGATCTCACGATTTACTTCTTAGATGAACATGTATGTACATAACCTTTCTGTGCAATAATTTATCATAGGTCAGCATTTGTGAGAATATTTGTGGTAGTCTGAACATGCTAAAAAAGTTGCTTTGTGTTCTCTTCTTTCAGTAGCTATACCTGTTTACATATGCTCTTGCATTCTGTAGACACGGAAGAGATTGTATCAGTGGATTCGGTATCACCGCAGTTCTGCCGGTTGAATGCTGAAGAACAGGCAGGCGGAACTGACAGTAGTAACGTGATTTACCTACTTGTGAACAGGAGTTTGCTTTCGCCGTGTCAGGGCTTGGCCCTGTTGGTCGGGCAATGATGCGGAGAAGGATGATGAGTAGCTGCCTGTACAGTATTAAATGAAGTAATGCAGGTTGCAATGTTTAGTATGCTTGATTGCATACTATGCCAGTTTGAAAGTGTTAAATCACTCTAAAAATGGCTTTATTTTTGTAAATGGTCTTGTCTGGAATTATTTCTTTTAGACCTAGAAATCTAAAACTTGAACAGATGCTGACTTGGACCTGATGGGTCATATTTCTGTTACTGCTTTAAAATATGCTTGCTAGTCTTTGGCTCTCAAGGATGATCGATGTGTACTTGCTAAAAATAGTGTCTTGACAAACGTGGGCTTTGTACATTCGCTGGTGTTCTTACACCAAATATATATCCTGTGTCTCAACACTTCTTTTCACCATCGGTGGAGAGATTAATGTTTTGAGGAGTTCTTTTCAGCTTAGTGCACGCGTAGTTCGATATTTTCAATGTTTTGCACTGATTTGCTTTCTTTTCCTTCTAGCCCTCTTCACCGAGTCCTGTAGTTTCAACACAGTCACTTGGGAAAACACCCACAAAACCAGATTCGCACTGGGAAACTGCAGCTAATGCACCTGAGGCCGAATGTGCGAATCATCCAAAATCCGAGCTGCAACAGAAACAGCTGACAAATAACGTCCAAGCACTTTCAAAAACCCACCCATCTCAGTCACATCTGCGCAGTTCCGCTGAGCAACTTTCACACTCACAGAAGTTGCCTTCTGCACCTTTGAAGCTGCATTGCCCCCCTTCTCCTCACGTAGAAAATACTCCCAAGCCTTCGACCCCTCACGCGCCCGTGCAGCACGGTTACCTTTCACCAAAGCCTCCCTCGCAGCAGCTGGGATCTCCCTACAGACCTCATCACCCGCAGTCACCTCAAGTCACAACGCCCCAGAGGGAAACACACCGAAACTTCTATCCGGCAGCACCGGCCCTTCAGCCCGGTAACCAGCAGCAGGCGAGCGGACCCCACTTTACTCAGACGTCTTCAGGACAATCTTCAGCTTCTTACAGCCAGTTTAACCAACAAAATTTGAACAGCAGTGCCCCGCCTCCCCCGCCTCCCCCACCCCCTTCTTCTACATACTATCAAAACCAGCAGCCCTCTGGAAACTTTCAGAGTTACGCTCAGCTGAAGGGCAGCATCCCCCAACAGACTGTGTTTTCATCTGGACCAAATCAAGCACTTCCTGGCACTGCGGGTCAGCAAACGGTGCCGGGACACCACGTAACCGCGGGGCATTTTTTGCCCTCTCAGAACCCCAGTATTCATCACCAGGCGTCGGCGTCTGCTGCTCCACCTCCTCCTCCACCGCCACCTGCTCCGGGACCTCACCTTGTACAGCAGCAAAGTACTCATCAGCAGCACTGTGTAGCACACGTTGTCGGTCCAGTTCACGCCGTGGCAGTAGCTCCTGGATCACACATCCATTCTCAAGCTGCTGGTCACCATTTGCCACCACCGCCACCGCCACCAGGTCCTCTCCCCCACCACCAACCTCCCCATCCTTCAACCGGACACCAAGGTTTGCAAGCACAACACCAGCATGTTGTAAACTCTGCGCCTCCCCCCCCTCCGCCCCCACCCTCCAACGTTATAGGCTCGGGGCATCACCCAGCGTCAGCACAAGGGTTACACCACCCCTCTCATCAAGGACCCCCCCACTTTCCTTCAAATGCTCACACGAGCGTCTCCTCCTATTCCTCACAAGCCCCCCACCACACAACATTAGGACCTGGGCCTCAACATCAGCCTGCTGGAACAGGACCTCATTGCCCGCTCCCCGGTCAGGGTCCTCACATCCAACCTCAAGGACCAAACAGCATCGCCACCCCCACCGCTTCGGGGTTCTGCCCGCACCCCGGCCCGGTCTCCCTGCCCCACGCGGTGCAGGGGCCGCAGCAGGCGTCGCCGGTGCCGGGACAGATCCCCATTCACAGAGCACAGGTGCCGCCCACTTTTCAGAACAATTACCATGGGTCAGGGTGGCATTGACACGGATCCCTTTAATTCTCAACATTTTTAAAGTGTTCTGTAATATAAACTGTATATTTCATATGTACCTATTCCAGGTACTTTTTAAAGCTTGTACATGATACTTTGTATAAAAGCAAACACCAGTGCTCTTTCATTGTATTCTTTCCATTTTTTGCTTTTTAAAATTCCTGAAAATGTGCTGTTAAGCCAGTATTAGGTATTTCTTTTTATTTTGTAAGTGAACATTCCAGCTGTTTTTTCTGGCAGTAGGTTTGATGCTGCATAATCTTTAAAATTTTATTGTTGCAGTTAAATTCATTTAGTGAATGTTTTCTATATTACTTTTATACATGTGTAATTAAATAAGTACAACACAGGCTAAGTGATGGCACTAACAATTTTTTTTTCCCATTTTCTTCTGTCAACAGTTCTTTGTGTGCATAGAGATAGAAAACAATGCAATACAAATTTTTTATAGTTTTGGTGTGGACATGGCTTTTTGTTTCATCAGTTATTTGCAGAAAATGTAATTTAATGTATAGACTGTTTCTAATGTCTCTGACGAGTGCTGTAAATATTGTATTTCTTTTGCTTGTAAAACTGCTTAAAGCTGCTTTCATTTGATATAGTATTGTATATAATAAGTCTCTTTTGCAAAAAAAAAAAAAGGAAAGTGTGATCTTTGTGAAAGTAGTACAGTATATGATCTTTAATTTTTTTTTTTTAATATACTGTCACATTGCAGCACTGGTTGGGCATTTTAATTCATGTTAATAAATCACAATTATGTCAGTTTTAACTGCTTGTCCTGAAAGGGTGGTGTGTTCAGGGTGGTGGCCTCACATCTGTAAAACAAACACCCCCTGGCAGTCACTGTGAGGCTGTTCCCTGTTCCAGCTGTGGCTTTGCTGCTGTAGCATGGACAGAGGTGGAATGAACTGGCTGGGGGGGCTGTGTCCCCTGGTGGGTCTGGAGGAGAAATCACTCCAAACACAGCAGGGCCTCTGCTCACTTTACCGGTGGGTTAATGAGCGTTTGTACTGACAGCGGTACCACCTGCAGCCTGCACCACAGCCCTGCTTTCCTCCTCTCGTGGGGGCACTTTCTGGGGACTGAGGCCTTGTCAGACTTCCTAGAAACCTTAAAATCACTCCACTGCATTTGTAGCCCAATCTTGGTCATCACTGCCCACCCTGCCCTCCAGATTCCCTCCTCAAAGGACAGCTGGGTGGTATTTTTACTTTTTTTAAGGAAGCAGTTTATTCCTGCTGCTGAGGAGCAGCGGCGCTGGTGCTGGTATTCGGTAACTGGTGTGTGACAAGGTCTGTGCACGTTGGCAGTGCCCACGCTGTTCTGCTCACACAACAGGACTGTTCTCCATGGCTCTGCCTCAGAACCAGAGAACAGCACCTGATGGGCCAGGATGGGAAGTGGCTGTTCCTACTCACTGAAAAAAGTGGTAATTGTTTTTAACAGAAAAAAATCGGGTCTACTTTAAATTGTGATTTGCCTCAAACTATTCAAAAATTCTGTTGGCAAAAACCAATACACTAGAACTACTTTCCTGAATGACTGCTGGCTGTGCAACACACAGACCATGTTTGCATGAGCAGAAGTAGCACAGGGTTAAACCATCAACAACAGAAAAAAACCACCATGCTGTTCTACTGAAACATCTGGGTCATCCTCTGTGGTCCACAGCTCAAGGCTGGGTGTCCTGAGCCCCCTGCACACCAGTCACTGCATCACCCCACACGTAAGTCAGGTACAGACTGTTGGGGCAGGGCTTGGAGAAGCACAAGGAGCCGACCCTGGGCGGCACAGCAGGACTCGATGTGAGGTTCTCCAAGGTGTCACCCTGGCCAAGCAAAAGGCAGAGGCTGCTCACCTTGGCTTGCAGTTGCCACTTCATTCACCTGCTTGTGTTTTCTGTGTGTTCAAGAACAAGCTGCGGTGACACAGCTCTACCAGCACCCGGCCCAGCTATCAAACCAAACATTTTTTACCTGTAGCTCTGGATTCCACTGTAGCATCGTCCTCCTCACCACTGTCGTCCTCATGGCCACTGAAAGTTCCGAGGTGAGGTGCCCAGGCGGCAGAGGCTGAACGCAGGCGGTCGCACTTGGCAGTGGCTTTGCAGCTTTTTTTTTGGATGAGGGGCTGCACCGGCATTTGCTTATTTACAGCAGTTAAACACATTCTATGCAACACTCTCTTTTCAGTTTTTTTGCCGCGTTTCACCTCACCACCACTTAAACATAGCCCCTCATGATGCTCCGATTTACGGCGGGTGACGTATTTTATAAGATAACACAGAAAGCTGCTTTTCGCTTTTCGCTCCCCCCACCCCGCAGCGACACGGAGCTCTAGCGCACTAACGGCTGGAGTCACAGCCAGCAAAGAGTCCAATGACCAGCAACACTGTCTGAAAAAACAAAACACTTTAATTAGACAACTGCAAGCACCTCAAACAACTGGTTATTGTTACAGCATGGGGCTACCGGCTCACAATCTAGTTATTGCAAAGGCATGTGAATAAATTTCATATGGACAAAGTCAAGAAAAAGTGGCACCGTCGTTACACGAAGATCAGAAGTAAGCTTACATTCATCCCACTGACTTCTAAAAGAGGCCAAACCGCACCTCCATACTGTACATTCTAAAATCTGTATTGCCTATAAGCTTCAGCCTATGCAGCTTTTTTTTTTCCTAGGAAACATGTACTTGTTGCGTGCAGCTTACACCAGGTAACTGTATGTCTAGTTATGGGAAAAAAATAAAGCTAGTGCAATTTGGTTTAGAAACATGTAAAGCTATGAATGGAATGAGCATGATCCTGATCCTGCTTCTTGGATTATTTTACTCACTGCACTGTAAATATTTGCAGCTATATCCTTCCTTAACTGATTCCAAGTGCACACTTTTATTATAAAAGAGCAGTAATTCTACACAGAGAGTGGTTCTCATGCTTGACTTTTAATTTTTTTTTCCTTAAGGTATAGTACAACTTACAGTGCTTATAAAAAGGCAACACCATATGGTACCATGTCTTCACTATCACATTGTAAGGGAGATTGCTATTTTTCTTTTCTTAAAAGCACTTAAAATAGGCAAAAGTTCTAAAAGGGAGTGCTAAATGATAATGCATACTTTATTAGAAAGAAGTCTAGCCTTCCTTTAAAGTGCCGTTTGGGGAATGAAATCCTGTAAACCAGAGCCACTTTGTTTAAAATCCAATGAACGGGAACTGCTACAGAATAGAAATTTTACACAATTCCTTAAAGCAGTTTAAAGTCCACTACATGCAATTGGTTTGCTATAAAGCTCTCTAAAACTTAGTCGCTTTACTCTGAAATTGAGTCCCCAGTCCCATATTTAAATGGAAATAAACATTTACAGGGTGCATTTACATACACTATAATACAAGAATGATGTCCCTTTGCCAGAAGATAAAATTGTACAATTCCTCGCCATAACTCAGTTCTGACTTGATAAATTTCTTACGCTCGTAAATTATATAATATGCATCAGCTAAAATATTTTTTTTTTTCATAAATAGTTACAAAACTTGCCAAAACACATGGGGGGAAGTTTCCTCTGTTCAAAAACCCGACATCTGAATGCCACACAACACAAGAAACAATGCTTAAAGACACCGTAAGTGTTTTCTGAAGAAAGTGGGTGAGTAAACTACTAGCCGAAGACAAAAAGACTACCCTTCCCCAAGAACACAGTGCACAAAAAGCAAAATGTCAAACAGTACCTCAAGCAAAACAAAGGTCTGAGGATTGAAGCCAGCTCACGTGTGATCCTGCTAAAGAATTTGAGACAGTCACCATTGAGGGTCCGACGCACCGGAAAGTGGTTGCTGGCTATTTTTTTTTTTAAACAGCTGGGAGATGCTGCTAAGAGTTGAGCCACGGGTGCCGAAGGCATTCTCCAGCTGAAGCACGTTTCTCTGGGACCATTTCTAGCATGGGGATCAGGAAATCTGTAAACTGTGCGGCGTCTTCAGGAGGCCAACCGTACTTCTCCACGAGCACATCAAAAAGACTCCAAGGTTTCAGCTTGGTAATGTGTCGGAGTTCTCCTGCAAACAGAAATATTACTGGCATTAGAACAATATCCCTGTTAACGACTAATCTCTTGTTTTTTCTCCCACTCTGCTTTCACAGCACCTTGACCACGCTGAGAATCACTACTTAGGAAGGGCAGCACTTTGCAAGCTTGCTGGAGGTCCTCACAGGAGACGAGCACGTCCGACGTCAGAACCAAGGGGTCATTCCCGCAGCAAACGGTGTTTTACACCTGGGCTCCGCCGTACGCCCCATTTCGGATTTCTCCTGCTGGCTTGGCTCTGTGTCCCAGGTCACTCGTTCACGCTCCTGCCGCGGCACAGAACAGCGCGGGCCTGCCCTTCCGCCCGCCGGCGAGCCCCAACCTCACAGAGCCCGCTCCGATCCCGACACGGAGGCCTCAGCAACGCAGCAGAGCGGCGCTGGCTGCGGGCCCCAGCCCCTCCTGAGGAGGAAGCGCCCACCGCTGCCCACGTCTCCTTCAGCCCCGCCAGCACAAGCGGCGGCAGCGGCTGCAGGGTTTCGGTTCCATCGGAGGGGACATACGGCCAACTCCGCAATGTGTTTCAGACCAAAACGCAGGAAGCAAGAACCCTTCCGCCATTCGAACCAGCAGTATTATCCAGGTCTGTCCACACGTCACCCGGCAAGATGGGGAAGACTCTTCTGGCTGCTCCCTGCTCAGTTGCCATCTCCCTTCTTCCCAGGCATAAATCTGAGCCAGTCGGTCTCCATGTGACACCACAGAACCCGCTGCACAGAGCCCTGTGGTGGTTCCGTGATGTGCCCTGAACCGCTGAGCAGGGCGATGGGTTCTCGCCCAACGCTGAACACGACCCACCCGCAGCCTGAGAATGCACTACACCATCTGCTATGGGGACACGCAGGCCGTACCACTTTTAAGCAAAGTGGTTTGGCAACTTCATTGTTGCCCCTGGCTATAATCTGCTGCCCATAACATCAGATGTCAGCTCGCAGGTCTGAGTTTCCGTACATCCCTGTGGCTACGGAAGTTCCAGGGCAGATGAAACCCAAGTCTTCAGACTGTCCCAGAGAGCCCGAGCGTCTGAACGCAACAGATTAAACCCGCCACGGGCCCAGCAGGACACGGTTCTGCTACCTCAGCCCACGGCAGAAGGTTCTAGGCAGGATGCAACACGACAAAGCAGCTCTCCGGGTGCTGCCATAAAGACCCCAGAAGAGCAAGTGTGCAAATGGTCCTCATCTGCAAGAGACCTGCTGACAACAGTGAAGATGTGCTGCCCACCGCTGGCCCTGGGTCCTCTCTCCATCCCACGGGGCAGGAGGGCGCAGACAGAGGACCGAGTCTCCTGCTGGTTCACATTCATTCACAGCACAAGCGTGTCCGTGTCCCAGCAGAACCCAGAAGTTGTGGTCAAGCACCACAACGCTGCCCTGGTCCCAGACCGACTCGCCGTGTGAATTCGGAGCATCCACTTCCAGGCGCACCCTCAGCCCCTTAAAATCTTTGTGCGACTCCGAAATTTAAGTGCTGAAAATCTTCACCCTTTTGAAGGTTTCAAGAAGTGTGTATCGGTGACTGCTAACAAGAACAGGGAGTAAACTTTCTAATAAGAATGCATAAACTTAAGTATTGCCAAAAAGTGACAGGATATAGTGATTTGTTATGGACTACAAGCGAAAAACGGCTACGAAATAATCATCAGATTGTGTCCACAGCTCCTGCAGCTTACAGCATTCATTGCAAGGGTTGCCACAACTATTTACCAAACTAGACTAACTTTGGGGGAGTGCGTGTGCAGGCACTGTCTTCATCTTTGTATTCAAAGTATATAGTTCTGGTTTCCTCCCTCAGGCTGTATAAAGTAAGATTGCAAGATGAGCCTCCTGGTGTCACTGTGGAAGGCGAGTTCACCCTGTCTGCATACTCTTCTTATTTTGTGAAGCAGAGGTTGTTTGAAATACCCAACCTAAGCCCAGCACACCCTGCACAACACAATATTCTGGAGTTTCTTTCTGCTGAGGAACAAACTATTTTAGCACTATGGGCTGAACCCTGCCACAAGAAATTCTCTGAAGATTGTAAAAGCGTTTAAGAAGATGGAATATAGTAAAAATTATCTGTGTGGAGGCCAAGAATTAAACCAGTGCTTCAGTTTTCAATAAAGATCCTGATGCTGACCACAGAATCAAAATAGGGTAAGTGAAAGGCAATAAAAACAACTGAGGTGGCCAAGAAACTCAAAGATTTTACCTTAATGTGGTGGGTCCACCCCATTTCCACCCTAAAGCTCCAGGGAAGGCCACCTTCAATAGAGGTGTCTGGTAAAACGTGTTTTCATCTCATCTCAAGCGCTCAGGCCAGTGCAGAGGGGACCAAACGCAGCGCTCGCTGGCTGGGTGCAGTCGGTCAGCCCCTGCCAGCCCACCAGACACAAACCCTCCCGGGGCACCAGAGAGGGTTTCTCAACCCATTCTCTGCCCAGCCTGTATTTGTTCCTGGGATCGCCCCAACCCACAGACACACCTGGGCAGGTACCTCCTGCCCAGCCCTTTTACTGCTTTATACCCTCACAGGCCTCTCAGCCCTGAGTTCGTTCGTCTCGTGTAACCTGAGGTGGGTTTTGCGCTGCTGACAGGGCCTGTCTCTCTGACCCCGTGTCCGCGGGCCCAGCACTCACTGCCCGCTGCCAAGGGAAGCGCTTCTTTTACAGTCACCCCACGCAAGTTCCACTGGGGGTCCCCCAGCTCCCATACGGTGGGTGCTGATGCACGACAGCTCTGTTTTCAGCTTATCCACCGCCTTCCCGTTTTGCAAACCTTTATTATTCCTCCAGCAACCTCCTCCCCTCCACAACAAAAAGCCCCAGCGATCAGTCAGACTCCCCCGAGCGGCAGCTGCTCCACCTCCCTGATCCTCACTGGTGCCCTTCTTCCCGCAGAGGCTCCCGCCGTACCAGAAACACCCACACGTGCAACAGGCAGGTCTAACACAACAAGAGGAAGAACCACCGGACTGTCTCCTGCCCTGTGACCCCCGCGGCTCAGCCCCCGCTGCCCCACGTGCCCGATGCAGCCGGTGGGCGCCGGGTGTGCTCCAGCATGGGGCCAGGGCTGCAGGAGCCCCAGGGCTGCAGGCACGCACGCTCACCAGCTGTGGTCAGCATCCCCAGATGTTCTCCCATCGCGTGATGGGGCGCTCCTGACGTACCCTGTCCCTCGGCACAACACAGTGCTGTCTCGTGCACCGAGACACAAAAAGCACTTGAAGCATCACCACACTCCCTCACGTGTCAAAAACCCGTCTGTAAGAGCAGGCTGAGCAAAGACAAAGTACAAAAGACAGAACCGTCAGGCCCAGTGCGTTCGCTCAGGTTAATGACTTCCTTGCAGCAACTGATTGTAAGAGGAGCTGCATTTCTGCGTGACGCCAAACGCAGCCAAGCCATCGTCTCCGGCTGCGGTGTCAGACACGAGGGTAACCGGGCGCATCCGCAGCGAGGCAGCGCAGAGCGCAGAGCTCCATCCCGTCGCAGCCGCCCTTCCTGCACCGTCTCTCTGCAGGGAGGTTACCGACCGCGGGCAGCTCTGTGTCCCTCACCGGGTACTCCCTCCCCACCCCTGTTATTCTTCAGCACCTGCTGGACCGCCATGTATGACCAAAAGCAGTTGACAGATGATTTTCCATCACCTTACAAGCTACACAACACTCGATTCCTTACATTTACAGGAACACTGGACAACAGATAGACACAGACATACGTTAGAATCCACACGTTGTTGAGTACATCCCAAAACGAATTTTAAATGGAATATTGAAATGAATACTGCAAATTGTGGCTTTTCTCAGAAAGCCAACCAAAATTCTTCTTTAGTACAAGCTCTCCATTTAAATGGATATATTTCTTCAGTACCCATAAAAGAACATATTCTCCTTTTGGATAGTATTATGCTTTAAATTAGTGTTGCATAAATACCGTTACCTTTTTTGGTGAAAAACTCCTTGGAATATTTCCCCAACATAGCGTATTTTCGAGGGATTTTTCCCAGCAGTTCAATGATCAATGCTATGTGGTCTGCATTGGAGAACATTGCCAGCAAAACAGAAACATACAACAGTTTAATCAGTACATTGCATGCACACACTAACACTGGCCCGGTACAGACAGAAATAGATTGATCTTGGTAAAAAAAAAGATGTGCAAGCGGCTTGGTGGCTAATTTGGAAAGATGCTTTCAGCAAAACTTCCTTCTCAAAACAGCATTTGAGTTTCAGCTGCTACAAACAAGTTTTGCTGGGCAGTTTAAAACGTACCAATAGTCATTTTTCCGAACATTTAGCTAAAAAAAAAAAAAAAAAAGAAAATTGTCACAGATTCCTGTGTATTTTGTTTTTCAAAAAGAAATTTTTGTTGTGTCATTTCAGGAAATGCTCCTCAGTGGGAAAAGCTACAACCAGCCACAGCAATTCCACTTCTGTCTGCATCACGGCACCTTTCAAAAAGAAGAGGTACTACCTCTGCGATTGAAGAATTCCCGAGAATATTTTCCAGATAGAGCAAAGTGCCTTGGGATATTGCCTAGCAGCTCTATGATGTGTGCTATGTGGTCTATGAGGGAGAGAAAAAAAGGATACGGGAGTGGAAGGGGCAGGGAAAGGATGGGATAAAAAGAAGAGGAAAGAAACTGGAATTAGTAAAAAATCAGAAATAGTTTCAAATCAACAATGTTTGCAGCAAATCCATGCAGAGGTTTCCAGGATCAGCAGAGCTCTGGCATCATCATCAGCATTTAGGAACCATGAATGATGCCCACATTACCACTGCAAAGAGCACTTACAAGCAAACAAGCATGGAAATGGACAGGTACACAGATGGAAGCAGGAGTTAATTCTGATTTTAAAAAAAAATTAGTAATTGCCTAACTCAAATAAAAATACACAAAGTAAACATTATTCCAGTGTCACTCTTATGAAGAGAAAATACTACAAAGTTTAAATGTTTGTTTCTTTTCTAAACTAAAATGTTATTCTCAATCAAGTTTCCACACATATGCAATCTTACAAGAAGGGCAGTTTAATTCCTTCAGGCAGTTGTTAAGTAGATGAGTATCTGCAGAAGGCAGTTTATGCCCACCCACTGCTAGTGATGGAACTTAAAACTAAAAAGAAAAAAATCATATTTATATTCTGAAAACAATGTGGATGAACAGTTCACTCAAATACAAAACTTAACCCCACTCTAAGCTCACTGGAAATTTCAAAAGAGTGTGAAAATATACAGAAACACATATAATATGTCAAAAGATTCATACCTTCATCCCTGGAATAGTCTTCACCAGAGTGTGGTTCAAACAAATAATCTCCAGTTGCTAGCTCAAAAGCCTATAACATAACATACACATTTATGGGTATTTCAGAAATAACATTTTTGATCTTAAGATGTCAGCAAAGCATCACAACTACCTCAGAACCAAGAGGGAACAAACTTTGGAAGCTCAAGGCCAACAACAGGACCGAGGCTGAGGAGAGGCCACTCACCTGGGGACCGTCACACCCGCAGCGCTGGGCAGCGGAGCCCGTGCTGTGGCGAGAGCCCCCGGCCGGCCCCGCGGCAACGCGGCCCCGCATCCGAACCACGGCGGCTCAGCCGGGACGAACAAAGGAGGCGGACACGGAACCACGGAACATGGAACCGCAGTCCCTCCCCACCCAGCGACCCGGGGGCTGAGCAGGGAGGATTTGGGTGTGCTGAGCAGCCCCGTGCAGCTTCCCAGCAAACAGCATCCAGCTGCGGAGGAAGCGGTTCTGAACACTTTAGTTTGGAGGAGAGGAGACTGAGGGGTGACCTCATTAGCGTTTATAAATATGTAAAGGGGGAGTGTCACGAGGATGGAGCCAGGCTCTTTTCAGTGGCAACCAATGGTAGGACAAGGGGTAATGGAATCAAGCTGGAACACAAGAGGTTCCACTTAAATTTAAGAAGAAACTTCTTCTCAGTGAGAGTGACAGAGCCTGGACCAGGCTGCCCAGGGAGGTTGTGGAGTCTCCTTCTCTGGAGACATTCAAACCCACCTGGACACCTTCCTGTGTAACCTCATCTAGGTGTTCATGTTCTGGCAGGGGGATTGGACTGGATGAGCTTTTGAGGTCCCTTCCGATCCCTGACATTCTGTGATTCTGTGATACATCGCCTGCACGGGGGTGTGGACGGGGTGTCTGTGTAAGCTGACATTAAACATGTTTAGCACATTAGTGTGCTGTCTGTTGATCATGTTAAATATGCATAAGTTAATGAAGCTGAGAGAGAGCTACTTCTAAATATTCAATAAAGAGCTACATTTGTATCGGAAGGCTAATTATATGTCAGAGATTGCATGTTGTGGACTGAAATACAAGTCTGAATCAGAAATAAAAACCATATATCATCCACCCATAATTAATCACTCGAAACTAGCAAAGAGGGTAAGCTTTCTTGGTGACTCCAAATCTAAAACAGTTTTTAAAAACATATTTTTGTTGAATCTGAAGTCACAGAATCACAGAATGGTTGGGGTTGGAAGGGACCTCTGGAGATCATCCAGTCCAACCCACCTGCTAAAGCAGGTTCACCAGAGCAGATCACACAGGAATGTGTCCAGGTGGGTTTGAATGTCTCCAGAGAAGGAGACTCCACAACCTCTCTGGGCAGCCTGGTCCAGGCTCTGTCCAAGTAAATACTGCAATCATGGAGTAAAATACTGAGACTGACATTGAGGAAGGAATCCAGAGCAGACCCAATGACCGATCCCTCCAGGCCATGGCAATGCTTCCATGGGATGCTAACCCTGTGTCAGGGCAGGACAAAACGGAGTTTTTCCTTATGGCTGTAATGCATATTAAAAAGTCACAAAGTGCTGAAATAACTCTGAGAGCCCACAGCTGCGTTCAAACACGGATTCATCTAGCCTAAATTGTTAAACGGTTCTCTTTCTGCTCTGGATCACCACTTACCCAAAAAGCCACAGGAATGTAATTCTTTCCAGGTGGTTTAAACATCAAACTGTTTTTCATCTCTAAGACCAGGGAAAACATCTGATCCAGAAAATCATTCCAAGAATCAGGCAGAACTTCCTGGCACAGCTTTAGGAGGGGATTTCTCTCCATCAGAACATTTACTACAAAATATTTGTCTCCTGAAAGCATACACTTTTCTGTTCCAACTTGTAATCTGGAATTGTTAAATCACCTTTAAATTTAGCCTATTTATGGGCACTTGGCTTTTTCAAGCTGTGAACTGCAGTGTCATCCAAGTGGGCTATAGCCAAAATAATTCATTGCAATCATACCCGGCAGCCAAAAAAGCAAGGGTGACCCTTGTTGACACTTCCGTTGATCCTACAAACAGGCATTTAATTTCTGAAGTCACTATCACTAATAAACAGTCATTCACTTTTTTTATTGTTCTAAAGCTCAAGATTGAGAGTTTTTCATTTTACAGCTCAAAAAAATACGAAGGACTTCGTAAATTACCAGGTATTTAAATTGAGGACATTTTTAGAGTAGCCAGAGGAGATCACTGGTAGAGATCTCTAAACACAACATGGAGATACGGTTGTTCTCTTGAGACAAGACTGAGAAGCCCCAGGTGTCCCCTCTGACACTAATGGGGATATAGTCATCGGAAGGGCCAGGCCAGCTCTCCTGCTGATGGGGCTGATTCCTGAGGACATTCAACAAACTCATTTCTATTTAGCAGATTCCTGAGCAACAATGGAAATGTAATTGAATTTAGCCACAAAGGTAGACTCCAAAAGAATACAGCTTCTGTCCCCAAAAATGAAATCTTAATAGCTTGATATGTCTGTGCGGGCCTAAGAGGATTAAAGTGGAGAAACTGTGCAAACTGTTCACAGAGAAACAAGAGGTAAGCATACCACAGCGGCACACTGGATTTTAGATCTGCTTGTACATAACAAGAGCTGCAAGCTCTCACAGATTTGGGATATATATACCAGCCTTTCGCTGAAGAGAAACTAAAGCTTTTCAAAATTACGATGCTTCTGCCTTTTTTCTTTTTGTATAGCTTTGACTCCATGCCCAGCATGGGCTGCAGCTGCAGCATCTCAGATATTTGATATCCTGACTCTCCTTAAAGGACTCTGCACCGAGAACAAACAAACTTCTGACTTGGATGCACACCGGACAGCCCAGAGACAGCCTTGCCTTTGGATGCCGTGTAATTATCTGTAATAATAAATCTTAGCATTCATGCAGAACAACGTCTCACAGGTTCATCTGTAGCAACATGGTAATAAGTTCCTATATATCTGTAGGATGGACTGGTTACATAGCACAAGATACATGATACTAGTAGGGGCTCATTTAAAAAATAATAAATCCTAGGATCTAGGTTTTTATCATAAAGTAAAATAGCCAGCATTAAAAACACAGTAATAAACCGCAAGAAGGACAACGACACCTCTGGACTGTGCCAGAGTTCTGCTCTTTAAGCTGATGTCTGCTGTGGTGCACCAGAAGGCACGTGCACCCACTACTGAGTCAGTGCCAGAAGAGCTCTGTGCTGCTGGGCTCGGAACCGGCTCCGGGAACGCGCTGCTGTGGGCTTCCCCAGCACTCCTAATGACACTTGGCACCCAACTGTAAGTACATAAAACCACCCGTCTCCAATTCCTAAGTCGCTGACACTGTAACAAAACGAGGAGGTGGAAACCCTGACAGACAGCAGGTCGGACAGGTCGGCAGAGCACGCTCATGGTAACGCTGGCTTAACCGCATGCTGGGCTGTACCCAGCGGCCTTACCAGCCCTCGGTGGGAAGCGACTTCCCGTCAGCACCCACACCTGCACACCTGGCACCACTCTGGGGCCACCATAATGAGAGAAGACCCTGCCAAGCTGGAGAAAGACCAGGGAGGACCTCTAAGACATGAGGGGGCAGAGCAGGAGATGCAGGAGGAGAGGATGGCGGGGCTGTTTGTCCAGGCTGGAGAAGGGGAGGAGAAAGGGGCACTGAACTGCTGCACTCTGCCTGAAAGGCAGGAACAGAGAACACCAAGATACACCCTTCCCAGTGAAAGGACAACAGAGAACACACACGTGCAGCAAGATGGAAAATACCAACTGGACACGAGGAAAAAATTGTTCATCAAGATGGGCTGAGCAGTGGGCCAGGCTGTGGGAATGCTGTCTGACAGATACGTACACCTCAGCTGGGTGAGGCTCTGAGCAACCTCGTCTAACCTTGAGATTAACGCTAGTTCAAGCAGGAGGTGGAGTACTACAGTCCCCTTTCAAACTAAATTTGGCTATTATTTCTATGATGCTACAAATACAGATTAACCATACTTACTTACTTTCCCCTTGAAAGTATTCATTTATAAAAACTAGTTTCTTGACAGAAACTCAAGCTTTGAATTACCATGATCTTTTTTTACTTAATGTTGACATTTCCCTCAACAGAAATCAGCATTTCAGTTATTACATGGAGATAACAAACGAGATACAGCACACTCAACATATGGCACAAAAGCCCAAGCCAATCATCCATCCTTACTGACTGTACTGGCAATCGCTACTGATCACTTTCCTAAGGTTATCACAAAAAAACAGTCTAGACTCCTTTTCTCCATCTGCAGATGGAAAACCTTTCATAGAAGTGGTCACACTGCTGCTTTTGTAGGCTCTAGAGAGGCTATTATACCTCTCCTGCCACGTGATTGTATATGAACGTACCACAACACCAAACTGTTGGCATCGCTATTGTATATTATGGATCCATGTCTAATAGCACAATTGGAAATAGCTACATTTTCACTGTGCGACAGCTGTGTACTCAATCTGGTGACTGAAAATGGATGCCTGCCTAGCGAAAGCTGTCTGGGAGAGGACTGCAAGATCAATTCACTTGGAGTGCATCAGCCTCCCTGAATCCCTCTCATGAAGCCCCAGCTGAAAAAGGACAAGTTATAGGCCAGAATTATTGACAGATGAGACCCGGCTCTTGGCCAGAGTTTCTCTGCCCTGGCTGAAAAGAAGTGCTGTGAATCAGAAGATTGTACCTGCTTTAAAAATAGGCTTAGTTTTAAGAACATGGTTCCCTAGGTAAGTGGGAGCACGGAAAGAAGAGTGAAAAGCTTTTGGAGACGCACACCAGCTGACAGTTTGCTCTCCCATGGATATCCCCCTCTGAAGAGCCAGGCAATGGAAACAATATAAAAGGCATTTTGCACCGTTAGTGCTTGGTAAGAAAGGCCAGATGTACAAAACACACACATGCATGAGATGCTTGAAAAGGAAACAGGTTTCTATTATTTGCTGTACTCCAACCTCAGAACCATGCACATGCTGAGTCGTTGCTTTAGAAAGTCAATTTCTTCGGAAAATCATTTTCTTTTGAATGTTTCAGGTTGTCCACCCACCACCTCCAAAAAGGGTATACAGTGATTAATAACAGCATTTTGTACTGTGTCTGCCTACTGAAAAATATGTGCATAGTGACTTGAAGTTTTTCTCCTCTCTCAACCAGATTTTTAATTTTCCATTTTTCCTCAAAATACTGCTTCTGTGCAGAGTAAGGCTTGTCATCACACCTTCAGTATGTGCCACTCGCCCATGCTAGCCTGATGATACTCATGAGCCCATGAAGACACGATCATTTTTCTCCCCACTTACAACACAGGAAGAGTAGTTAAGGATGGTTACCTCTCCTCTCCCCTCCACATTAGAGGACATTGTGGAAGGCAGTAAACTGGGGGCTGAACTACAAGCATCTACCTGTACGTTTAATTTTAACATCATAAGTTACTACACTCTGCTCAGTCTTCATTCTGTCTCTCCACATTCTCTCACATGAATAGAAATGCTCATGATAAACACACCCTGTAAGTTTGCTTGTCTTGTAAAAGCATCTCCCTCACTTGGAAAGCCGTTTGCCTGCCCCCTTTCCCTCTCACCCCAGTAGTATTTTCTTTCATCATTTATATTGTCTTTGGGTAGATAAACCACCAAGTACAATTTTCTCCTTCTCTGACATCCTGCTGATATACAGCTATGATCTATTTGCTAGCTGTTATTATAAAAACAAGATATTTCAGGAATCACAAATCACTGCAAAAGCCACCTCAGGTAAGTGTTAAAATCATAGTCTTGTTAATGTCCCGGCTTGTGACACAGTCATCTCCTCCCCACAGCTCAAACAAGACTGTACATGATGAACAACAGAAGTCAGATGACGAGACTCATCATTTCAGGTGCTTTTCCTGTCTCCAATCCAAAGAGCATTAACAGGGAAAACCAGAGGAACCCTGGAGCTTGCAGTACTTTCCAGAAGCAAAACAAAGGGACACCCTCTGCCAGTGCGACCTCCCGTATCTTGCCAGGATTCCTTGGCAGCAGCGCTGGAGTACTGCGCTCCATGGTTTTTCACATTTAGGAAATGCTAAATCATGCAGTGCCTCTTCAGATTCTGCTCCACAGAAAGCAACTCTCTCAATGCTGCAAATCTGGAAATTCAGCCTGATAAAATTAAATGATCAAAGGTGGTTTCAATCCTGCCAAAGGCACTGCTGGCTCCAAATCTGTTCCTTTTTTTGGGTGAAAACAAGAGATGCACCTCCCTGTGGGCATCATTACAATACGGTTTAGTACAGCAAGGGAACACAGAATTTTCTAGAGTTTAATAAATGTGGAGACAGATCCTCACTGCCTAGCTTTCCATGACAGCAGCTGAGCATCCCACTTAAATAGGCCACATTGTTAAAAGAAAAAGAAAGGGCACTCTGCAATTTCCTTAGCAAAACTCAAAAATGTCCAACAGACAATAGCAGAAAAAAAAATCACTCAGACCTCAGACACCAAAAGTTTGGGGGAAAAAATGAAGTTACACTTTTGTTGTCACCTTTGCAGAGCACAGAACAAGCAAACAACTCTGCTGTAGTGTGGAAAAGCCCACTGGCATACAACTTCTTCCATGGGCTTCACAGCACATCATTCACACACTGATTACAAGGCTTCAAAGATATGTATCATCCTTTTTTCATCCTTTTTTCTTCTGCCTTTTCTTTTTCTTTATGCCTTTTTTTTCCTTTTTTTTAAAGAGTCTGAGACTCAGGTCACCAGAGCAGAGGCCTGAGGATATTCCCTGTCATCCTCTAGATCTGAACTTTTCCTGTTTGGGGCACAAGAACTGGGCCATGTCGAACCACCTAAAATTAGAAGATTCAGCTCACAGGCTGCTGGCTTGCAATGTTACTTATTCACTGACATAACACCAAAAGAAAAAGAACTGTAATGTTATTAGCACTGAGTTATTTCTCCCTCTCTGCACTGTTTCTCTTGTATTATATGCTATCTGGGTAGAGTCCTTACATGGCTCTAGGTAGCCTTCCAGCACGAGTAATCCTGATCAGAATCTCTGGCTACTTACATGATAAAGACAATACAAATAAAACAAGACTTTTCTTTCCTGAAAGCTGCACCAAACACCTGGGTTTGCCGGCTCGACAAAGCCAACCCGTATTAGCAGAGAACACTCCATGTAGATGCAACATGCAACGTCCTAAAAGCCAGGCTGACGAGGGAGGTATGCTCCAAGTGGCTGTGCATACACGAACACGGATGCTTCGCATGCCCAGGGCACCATCATCAGACACTTTTGTTTAAAAACATCATCATCATCACCCTCTCCATCTGCACTACTAAAGACTAAGTAAAAAAACTGATGAGCACAGGGTATGATGAAAAAAGAGAGCCCGCTGCTGCTGTGATTCAACACAACTTCTGTGCTTGACATAACACTTGCTGCTCTAAATACAAGAGCCAGTAGCTCTGCTATTCTCATAGTCAATGCTATTCCCAGCAGGGAGGATTATTGCATTAGCAAGGAAAAGGCACTGGAAAACGTCAGGCTCAAATGGAGATTCAAAAAGCACAAGAGCAAGTTAAGACCTCAGTGAACCCTGGCCCCATGCATTCCAAGTAGTCCTTCATAAAATTTAGCCAGGACACATGAAAAGATCGAGGTGTTTTGTGTAGACATCTGGAGGTCAACCTGACATGGAAATTCTATGGACCTTAAACTAATTCAAAGAAAGGTCTGGTTTTATTGTCTTTTTTTTTTTTACATTGAGACGTTATCTAGAACAGGGGTGCCAAATTCATTTTCACCAGGGGCCACATCAGCTTTGTGGTTGCCTTCAAAGTGCTGAACGCAATTTTAGGACTGTATAAATCTAACTGCTCTGACATTTATACAGTCCTTTGAAGGTGACTGCGAGGCTGATGTGGCCCTTGGTGACAATGAGTTTGACACCCCTGTTCTAGAATAACTGACACACTAGTGGATCCAGCACCCAGCCTTTGCTCTGATGCTACTTTTCTATACTTTGCATTCACATTCATTCACATCATTCGTATTAGGCACACACTTTTGCAATACGTGTATAAACCTTCCATATAAACTGAGACAAAAGAGCTCATCCAAAGTCAAAATCACGGTCAGAATGAACAACAGGATCCGTAATCATGTAACGCGGTTCCCACTGGAAAGCCACACAGCACCTTTCCTACCCATTCACAAACGCAGTGTTTCTGACAGGTGGATATGATCAGAGCAATTCCTTACCTAACCTGAACACAGCCTCAAACTTGGGTCACTTACTAACATACAGCTAGCCCTTAACTGACAACCCTTTTTATTTTTTAATTTTAAAAAAGCAGGGAATGTGAAATACCAAGTGCAATCTATGGAGTCAGCTGGTAGGACACCATTTCGTGCGCACTCGGTACTGTCAAGCTGGGCAAAGTACGGAAGGATGGAAACTCGCCAAGAAAAATAATTGTGGTAGTGCTGCTGGACCACTCATTTCACATAAGTACTGCTTCCAAACATGCTTTTAATGACTCAGACTTGGACAAGCAAAGCAACACAACAAAGAAGTCTCCTTGCTCTCCTTTGAGAGTCTTGGACAACATGGCTATCACGGTATCTCACCCATATTTCGGCTGAAAATAAACACCACCTTCAGCTCCTGCTCCAGCAGACAATCCTTTTGAAAACACATGTAATAGGAAACACTCCAGTAAAAAGTGAATGAAATATGGAACAAGAGCAAGGTAACCTCCAAGGGCATTTTCTGCACTACATCTAGGTACAAGGAATCCAAACTTGAGGAAGGTAAGTGGGACTACTGTGGCATTATAACACTTCGGTACTTCACAGTTCTCAGCCACTTTAGGGACTGAAGAGAATCAAATCACGATTTCCACAGACAAGCTAAATAAGTTAATTGGGAGTTTGCAGCTCCGCATCAGGAACGTTTCCCTGGCCACTAATCTCTGTGACAAGTCCTCTGCAGAAAGAGCTGTTAAGGCCTTCAAGCCAGCCCCTGCCTCAGAGCTGTTTGCCACCCCATGCAGGCTCAGCACTCGCAGCGCTCCGACCCATCTTCTCAACCATACAGGAACGAAAGCACATCCTGAGGGGCTGTGAAATGCTGAACTTTCGGGGTGAGCTTGAGACTGATCTTTATTTTTCACAGGACTATGTAATGACAGCAACTGAATTCAACAATTGTATGTCAGTGCTGCGAGGTTATAACATTTCTACAGCATTTTTTAAGGGGGGAAAATAAGCAAAGTCTGTGGCAGAAGACAGAATTCTGGTGTTTCTGCCTCAAACGCTTTACTGTGTTTATGGCTGACATAACAAAAAAAGCATACGTATAATTTTCTCACGAAAGCACTGAAATTTTGTAAATAATAGTAAATCTGAATTAAGACACCCCTAGTGACAGAGAAGCTTTAGGCTTTTTTTTTTCCCTTGCATTTGAGAAAGGACTCGCATGAAGAAAGCAGTAACGCTTATACAACATGGGAAAGGATTAAAGCGGAAGGGGCTGGACAACCCCAAGTATTGTGAGAATATCACACTCCCTGGGTGTGATACTGCTGTTAAGTACCCCACTTTATTTAAACACAATCCTAGATAGACTTCAGCCTTTTCCATGTGGCTTGAGCTAAAACTGTATACAAAATTAGCAGGGGGTAGGTACAACCTTAAAGGACGATTAACATAGAGTATTCAATACCACAAAAAGGTATTAAGTTCAAGTAAGGTTTACAAAATAACAGGTAAAAGGCATGAAAGGTCTCTGTAGCAATTTGTAGTCAGATAAGAGGATTATTCAAAGAATTCAGCATGAAAACTGCAGAATATTTTCTATGCTTTGTTTTCAATGTAAGAGAAAAATTCTACATTTTGCCCCCAAATGGAAGAATAAATTTGGAAAAGGATGTTTTTTTCTGTGTACTAAAGCAAAAGCTATAGTATTAAACTCCAGAGGAAACATACTTGTAATTTTACTTATGGGTTAGTTACTTCCAACACATGGCTTGCTGAGCTTATAATATCTGTAGGATTTTATGTTCTTTTCAATCCTCCTCCTCTCCCTCTGAGCCCTGCAATTCTCCTCATCACCCACGCCTGCAAACTGTGTCTCGTATTTGAGTCTTCTCCTCCTCCTCCTCACATTTACTCTTTTCAGACATGTATTTGTAAAATACAAAGATTTGAATAAGCTTTCACTTTGAAAATAGACAAAGATATTTCTAAATGTATTTCCAAAACTATCTTTAATGAGAAGATGCATGTAGCTTATTTGTCCTCAAAATGATATCACAAACAGAATAAGTGATTGAAAAAGTTGAATGATTTTTACTTTTCCTATTTAAAGATTTTTTTAAATCTGTAATTTCAGTTTTACTGTGTTAAAATAAAACAGATTCTACAGAATGTTACCACATATTTTACTAATAAAATAAATTCCTTCTCTTCAAAGAATCTAAAGCTGTGATTTACAAGCCTAATCTGATGAATGTTTTCACTGCACTTGGCAAGAATTTGAAGTATTTCACTATTTGGCTACTTTATGCAACAAAATGGAATGGAAACACAGCAAACAGTTGCACGGATTCTACGATGGGAAGGAAACACGCAGTTGTACTATTTCAGTTAGACTTCGACATTCAAACTATACATGTATTTCCCTCCAAACTTGTATCTTTTTGACTGCAAGTTTAAAATGCATCAAATGAAAATTAGAAGCGTTCTCCCAAAACACTTCTTTTTGATTAAGAATGCTTGAGAAATTGAAATAGCTATCTGATACAACATAATTTATGATGATACATCCGTGTCAAATATCAGAACCATCCTCATCAGGTTTCCTCACTAAATAAACGATTGTTTTTAGGAGGCTTACTCTTGTAAAATGCACAATGTATTGCTCTTACCATACATGCTGTACTCCAGATATCAGCAGGTGTACTGTAACCTGCTCCTATTAAAACCTCTATGGATCTATATTGTCTTGTCTGGATGTCTTCCGTGAAGTGTTTATGCTAAAATAGAAAGAACGACATTAATGGAGAAAATGAACATTAAAAAGACCTGTTCTAAACAGTGAAGGCTAAATAGCTTAAAAGAATCAGTTACACTTACCACCCAGCAGGCATTCCCCAGGTCAGCAATTTTAACTCTAATTTTATCTGCATTTCTTGGGTCCAGTGGATTCACCAGTAAGTCAGCAGCACGAGTTTTTGCTAACACAGGCAAAATGCAGAGTAGTTAGTATTCTGAACACACTATTCATCATCTCTGAGCAGTTTTGCTCTGACTCTTTATCCAGTTTTGTAATACACTGAAGACATCAAAATCATTTGCTGAATTGTTACGCGAAATTAAAGCAACATAAATAGGATTTCTTACCTTACATTTCAAGAGCAAATTTTTGCATTCTTAACTGCCAAATGACTACTGTTAGAATATCCAGAGGAACTTCTAAGCAAAAATGGTGTCTATGTTTCCAAGAACAGATTCAGACAGAAAACGCTAAAATTTAAACTCCAAGAAATCCACAAGAACGATTGGTTCTTGGAACAGTTTAGTTGAGAAAACAAATTCTGCACTTCTATCTCCAGCTAAGGTAAAAAAAATTTGGCTGATTTTTTTTTTAATCTGTCCCAAGGGAAAAAAGACTCATCAAAACCTGGCTGATTTGAGAGCCTATGGGACTGTCACCCATTTCACAGATAATTCAGCGTTGAATCAAAGTTCTCTGAAGGTCCCATTTGCATTGAGTATGATCCAGAGTGAAAGACAGAACTTTAATTAATCCTGCAATCTTCAGAAGCTTTTGGGACACTGACAGCCCGAACATAAGACAGTGGAGGACTGTTGCTTTTCCTTGTTTTGACATACCGCCTTACCAGCCCCTAAATTGCATTGGAAAGAAAGCAAATTGACTGGAACGTGGAAGATAGAACCAGATATCACAGATCGCATAGCAGCGGAGGATTCATCTCCGTTTCCTTGTCCCAAAGCTACCAAGACTAAGTTGGAAACTAGTGGTAAGAAACAGGTACTAGACCCAAAAGGCACCTCAGACTCCAGTGGGGATAAAAAGACCCATTAAACTGAGGTAGGAATTGGAAGAGGAAACCACAACAGACATGGGTCAAGGAGTGAAAATACAGGATATCTGATGGTTAGGAGTGACTGAAGTCAGATTAAGATCTCCACTTGCTGGGACAGCAAGCCTGAACGGGCCATCAGGGCACTGAAATAGTGGCCAAGCCAAACAGAACGTGGCAGGAACCACCAGGGAGAGAAGGAAAGAAAACACCGGACTAAATGGCAGAAGACAAAACGGGCAGTGACCTCAACAGATGAGTCCTAAAAAGCTGGAATGGAGTCCAAGACTTGAGTCTAAAAAAAGCACCAATACAGGCATTACAGTAAAATACACTGGGAGAACAAGGTTGCAATCCAGCACTTAAAAGATAAGAACTAGTAAGCTTTATAGTGAAGTCTTCCCTTAAGAGCATGCTCTTACAGTCCACTTTTTAAAACACAATCACATACATTATTCACGAAATAACAGGACCTTTCTCAATTCAGTAGCCCTGGCAAAAAAATAAAGATAGTACCAGATAAATCCATCCCACACATCTTGTTGAAAGCGAAGGACTGCAGTAAATAAAGAGAAATGAAGGAAAAAATGCCTCATCAGTAAGACGTCTGAATATGACATTAAAAAACAGCTTTATTCAACCTTCTTCTAACAGAGGGACCTGACCCAGTTATAGGCAAGTGGCTACACTTCTGTGTTTTTCTCAGGAACTCATGAAGTTTATGTCCCGTAGTTTCCGAGAAATGAATATGAGACCTTGGATTCTGAATTTGACAAACACGGATCATTCACGACTGAAGGTGAAGTCAAAAGCACTGTACTTTTTAGCATGTACTTTAAAAAAAAATATCCAAAGGAGCTCAACCTGAGCACAAATTAGTGAGCATCTCTAATTTTCACTTTTGTGTGTCCTAGTTCCATAAGGCTGAGAAATATCACCTCCTCACAGTCTCAGCACGGCAGTATACTTAGTAAACATTCAAACACTAGAATGAGCAGGAAAGTCATGAGGAAATTAATAGATCTATCTTAAGGGCATTTGGTCATGCACTGAAAACTTGAAAAAAGGTAAAAATTTAATAGCTGCTCAGCCCCCGAATACAAATTGGTCTGTGCACTGAATGAGGCAAGTATCCTGAAGAAATGAGACCGTGTTACTTGATAATGTATAGCAATGCCTAGACAGAGAGAAACATAGGAAGTTTGCTTCTCTACAAGAAAAGGGCACTGAAGTTATAGTGGAAAAAAAAAAAGCACCGTTTGAAAATATTGAATAACCTGCAGCTGTTGTATCTTTCACCTTCCTAAATACCTTAATCTGTTTTATTGCTGTTTAACCCATCATTATTATTGATGCCAACGAATACCAATAATGCTCAGTTTTTTCTCTTTCTGTGGAAGAAGTGAGCTGTGGCTGGATTTACCACCTTTCTTCTTTCTTCCCATAAAGGTCTGTAAATCACTCCTGATAACATCAAGGAGGAATAAAGTAGGTTTGTTTCTGCAGCTACAGACATAAGTTGCTCTCATGATGACAAAACCCAGCTTTGTTCTCTGGAGGCACGAGGATTTTGCACATTACCCCAGGAAAACAGCAGTAGAGGCTTTCTGCCTGTATACTGTCAGCAGCTCAAAGGACGAGGCTATGAGGCATCTAGGAACCTCCTGTATATCATTTAAGGGACTATAGAGTGCACAGAGATGGACTAGAAGCCTTATCAGCCTGCATCTTGACATTTTCCAAAAATACGGCTCTACTTGGTTGTATTTGATTTCACATTTCTTGCCTGCTTGCAGTTTACCTTACTTGTCAGGCTCTGTAATGAACTGTCTGAATTGTTCTTTTAAAGTCTTAAACCAATAAATACACTCAACTGTATTTTTCAATACACGTCTATTTAAATTTAGCAGCTTTATCTGGGACAATGTTGATGCAGGCTTGGTGATCTTCTCCTGAGCTATCTCATTTTCTTCTATCCGCTTACCGATTTAGTCGTTCAGTATTTTCTTTATTAAAGTTGAAACCCATATATTTGTCATTTAGCCGCCGGCACTATAAATAAAACCTATGCGTAATACCCTGGAGCTATTTAATTCAATGGCAAAAATCCAGCTCTTTGCAATGACACCAAGATTTCACCTTCCATGTCTTCTAATAAATAGGATTTACAGGCAAAGGTTTTGGATCTGAGCAGTTCTGGTAGCCACAACTTAAATGTCTAAAACCACACGGAACACAGAAAAGCCGTAACAAGTTGAGAGTTGGCAACATGCCTTGCAGTGACACAGAACTCATCTTGTTGAGTTTTAATAAAAGGTTAAGTGCGGAACTGTTTCAAACAGAAAAGAACAATTAATGAATGGAAATACAGCATATTAAGAGAATTTTTGAATGTGACTGAGAAAAGATACAAGAAGAAATAATAGTCAGAAGCTGGAGCCAGACAAGTCCAAGCTTGCTACAATTCTTCTGAAATAACTCTGAGTACTGACCAGTGGAACACACTTCAACCACACCAGAATTTTTTAGCATTTCATTTGTCCAAATCAAGAGCAGGTGTTATCTTTCTGGAAAATATGCTTTATGCCAAACATAAAGGTTGCTGGGCCTAATAGATGGTGTATTAAGTTGCTATAAAGATGTCACGGTCACCTTCTGCCCTTAAAACTATGGGTATAATGCTTACTTGCAACTAAAAACTTCCTTTTATCTTTCCTGTGTAGACTGACCTGTCAATGCAAATACTTAATCTAATCTAATACTCTCACAAGAAGTTCTACAGCTTTTTCATAAAACGTAAGATGGTAGATTTGCTTGAATTTAACAAAAATGCTTTTTTATTGCGTTCCTAACTGCATCTTTCAAACTCCCAGGTTTGAATGGTCAGAGGGCTGGAGCAGCTCTGCCATGAGGACAGGCTGAGAGAGCTGGGGTTGTTCAACCTAGAGAAGAGAAGGTTTCAGGAAGACCTTATTGTGGCCTTTTCGTAACCAAAAGGGCCCTGTAAGAAAGATGGGGACAGACTTTTTAGCAGGGCCGGTTGTGACAACACAAGGGGTAATCGTTTTAAACTAAAAAAGGGGAGATTTAGGCTAGATATAAGGAATACTTTTTTTTACAATGAGGGTGGTGAAACACTGGCCCAGGTTGCCCAGAGAGGTGGTAGATGCCCCATCCCTGGAAACATTCAAGGCCAGGCTGGATGGGGCTCTGAGCAACCTGATCTAGTTGAAGATGTCCCTGCTCATTGCAGGGGGTTGGACTAGATGAGCTTTGAAGGTCCCTTCCAACCCAAACTATTCTGTGATTCTATGAATGCAAGAAAAATAACCCAATTTACTTTAAGAAAGCTTAGCTAAACTGTTGCCTTTAATAAGACTATTATTTTTACCTTAACCTAACCATTGCCTTTCTATTCCACATATTTCACCCGATACTGCCTCTTCTTTTTTTAATGTAACACATATCCAAGCTGCTAAACAAAAGCCTTCCATCAACTGAGAAGTGTTTTTCCCCCCCTCTCTATTTCTAAAAGCCATTCAAAACCAATACACTTGCTTTTCCTTGAAACCTGCTCTTAGGAGGTCAAAATTCACCAGAATGCTTCAGGACTAAGGTAACTTAAAAACATCCTCTTCACTTCTAGACTTCTGCTCTTTTTGCCAAACATTTTCTAAGATGAAATACTCCATTTGAAATAACCATAATGGAGATTTTGCATTCACACTATGTATGATTCAATGAGCAAAATGTTTAATGTAGCTGAAACCAAGAAGATGAAATAAGCCAGCAACGAAAAAAAGGGTTTCCAGCAGTGGGCTGGAGCTGTAACCCAACCCCAGCTATGGTTAATCTGACCCCATAGCCCACGTCTCTCCCCAGGTCTGGGGACTGCCCAGGAAAAAGCATTTGGGAGCAGTCTGCAGAGATTTCTCCGGCTGCAGAGGCTGGCACACAGGCACCGTCTTTCCAGTGGGCGCTCCTCAGACCTGCAGGCCAGGGCAGTACAAGGTTTGGCACCAACCAAGAAACTAAAAACGCTTCATCTGTAAGTATATTCAGCCTCACCGAGAGGCACTAGACCTAGCCACAGAAATGGTGTGATGGAATTCTTGTCTGTTATCAAAAAGTCCCTTTGTGTTACTGAAAGAACTGTGTGACAGCCTACTCGTAAGGCTTGGTACTGAATTGTGAGCCAAAAAAACCCAAACCAAATAAAAAGTAAAATCTGCATACACAGGTCACTGAACACAGATAAAATATATACATGAGGTTTAGCCCCACTACTCATTCTACACAAAATATCACCTACAGCTCCGAGACACTTCAAGCATGGTATATGCCACTACGAGGAATACTTACTTTTTGGCAAATCCCCAGTGCTTGAAGCTGAAACTGTTCTGCTCCTGTCATGAGATGGGCTGCTCTCCTCTCTTTCGGTTAAAGTTGATCCTTCAGAAACTGCAGAACCACAAGCTACAGACTCTAGAACCCCAGAGAACACCGAAGCCGAAAATTCAGAGAACTGTGACTCAGGAATTTTATGACGTCCATTTGGCAATTCACCATTAAACTGTTCATAGGAGCTGCTATAAGAGTAATCACTTTTTGCATTTGGCTCATCAAGATTATACTCCTCTGGATTTGGACACTCTTCCTCTTCATCATCTTCATCTTCGATCTGTTGTTCCAATAGGAATGGGCCATTCACAATATGCCCATTTGCTTTGGGGGATTCTATCCACTTAGGGTCTGTAGGGTCACTGTTGACAAGTTCCTGCTCAACGTCATCATCTTTTTCAGTGTTTTCTTTCTCTGTGTCTTCTTTTTCATCCTGATCTTCTCCTTCACCTGAAATATTTCAATGAGCAACACAGCAGATCATACATCAATATACTATTTTAAAATTAAGCATTCATAATTTTTAGCTCTTCAGTAACGACTTGACTTCTGACATATCACGAACGGAAAACACTAAATATCACTGAAATATGCAAAGATCTTAAAATCTAAATTAAAGGCAGAAGAAAGAACTAATAAAGCTGTTGGAAAAAATAAACATTGGGAAGTGGTTCAAGAGGGAACAATTCGGAAGAGAAGAATGCTATGAAGGAAAGATATACGAGGTTGTGAAAGCAAACTTTACAAATCCATAACTCAATCTGTGTCAAACAGGGAGTCATGACAGAAAGAGCAGAACAAAACCAAACCAAACCAAACAATAGCCCCAGTAGTTATATTTTTATCAGAATTGGAGAGAGGTGCATGAAAACCAGGGAAGCCAGAATGGAGCTGGACCACAACAGTTATGCTCCAAAGCACCAAGACTGAACAAGAATTTTAACAAGACACCTTAAAAAAATTTAGTGAAGAAGCTGCAATTACTATTACCTGGTAGATCATTACAAGCAACATTTTAACAAGGAAAAAGGAATGCAAGGATGATTCTAACTACATTAACAATACAGAATAAAAATTAATCTTATTTTTCTTCTTTCTCACCAAGATACTTGGTTATGCCACTTAATGCGCTATGACAACTGACTGTTCTGTTGAAGTTTCTATGTGCTCTTTCATGGGATTTGATAGCTAGATTGCTGTTGATATTTTTCTTCACCTCTACAGTAAGTTTGACTTTTCCTTTTTAGACTTTGTAGTTATGATTCTACGTATAGGAGAGAATTAAACTCAATGATCTAAGAAAGTTTGGAGACTTTGCTCACTGCATCAGATGTGAAGGTGCAAGTACTTCCTCCTCTGAAACAGCAAACTCAATAAAAGCAGGTAATACTAACCATCATCATTTCCAGCTTCTTCATCTACTACCTCTTCTATATCGGCTGTTTTTAGTTTCACCTCTGGGTGGTACTCATCTTCTTGTTCGTTTGATGGCACAGCGGAGGTTACATTTTCTTCTATTTTTTTCCTTTCAGCTTCGCGCTCTAGTTCTTCTATTTCCTGCAGGCGTTTTTCTAACAGCTCAGCTTGTCTCTTCTGTTTTTTCTTCAGTTTTTTCTTTTTGTTTTTGGATATTTTTCCAACCTGAAATATTAATACAAATTACAAAACCCAAAAAATCCCTAAACAATTATTCTCAAAGTATCTCACACCAAATTCAGTTGCAGTACGATTCCTTTCTATTTGAAAATACCAGATGGCAATTAGTGTAATAAATATACTGCTTTTTCCATTTTACTTCAAATCAAGAATGTAGTAGGGTGATACGATGCAAAAAAAGCTATCAAAATCTTAACTAGTTACACATGTTTTTACATGGTTGTATATTAGATACAAGAGATAAAATACATCTACAACGCCATAGCATAAAACTCCTATGATCCTATAATCTTGACTAGGCACAATAATCTTACACTGAAGTCTAGATCGGCAGATGAGACTGTATATGGAAGATAGTCTGCTATCATATCTAGTTATTTACTTATAAATTTTGTACATGATTTCTCTCTCTGTACAATGTAGGTAATGATTAGCAAAAGTATGCTGAGAAAAATACGAGAAAGCCAAAGTGTATGAATATGGTAAAGAATTTTACATAAATCCTGCGTTGTTCAGCTATTTCCCTGTGAAAGGAAAGCATTTTTATAATTCACTTTTGGCCCAAAACATATGAATCACAAACAACAGATGGCCATTATGAAAAGTTTCACATTTTATATAACATAAGGATTGAAAAACTCAGGTACAATAACAAGGAAAAGAAAAATTAACACATCTAAGCTAGGACTGAAACACCTATATTTTAAATGAATTCTGACTTCTATTTTTACTATTTGATAAATGAGACGTAGCCAGGTTTCATTCATTGTTTAGGTATCACAGTGAGAAATCTTCATATAAGTCAAAAATAAAAAGAACAAAGTTAAATATTATTTTCTCAAGGTTTTATCTGTAAATCCTGTTAGCCTCAACAGAAGCTACGAACAGTCAAAAACAAGACAGTTAATTTCACAATCCTATTTATTTTCATCCCTGTTGTATGCCCATTGAAATTACATTCTTTCTGTACACACAGACATAGAAAGCAGGTTTGACCTTAGATATTTTTAAACAGCTGTATTATCAGTGGTTATTTACTACATGTATATGGCAAAACAATCTTTCAAATAAAATTCCCTCTCCTTTAAAGCCTTGATGTCCTCAAGCTATCTGCAATGCATGATGTTTAGTGCATGCACCTATTTTTGTCAGGATTTGAACGGAATGGATTATTCCTCGAGAGATGAAAATGGCAATGCTTAACTTTCTTTGACACAGCTATAGAATTCTAAGTCTATGAGAGTTTCCATCAGAGAAATACTGTGCTTAAAAATGGGAAGGCCAAAGACATTAAAGGAAAAGCGTTCTTTGAAAGATAAAAGCTCTATTCAAAGGAAGCTTTTAAAAATGGTAGAGACTACCAGCTGTCTAATAGCTATTAATACCTACAGACACATAGAAAATTAGATAGTTAATTTGAGTTATATAAGAATACTTACAGGCTTTTGTTGTGGAGCTGTACTCACTAAAAAGAAAAAAAAAATTAAACTTATATTTTTACAAAAACAACTCTATAAAACCAGAAAGTAGTAGAAATTATGTAAAAATATTTGTAACGAAATATAAGCAACTCTTTTTTTTTTCTTAGCCAGATTTTTTATTGATATTTACAAGTACCTGCTGCCTGAAATACTTTTCTCTCTCCATTAGAGCATCTGGAATTGGAAGGAGCTAGCATCAATTTCTATGAACTCTGTTGTGGTTGGTGGAGAGTTAAAATCAGAAAGGAAAGTCTGAATTAGTAAAGAGTGGACAGAAAACCTTAAATGACTGCAGAGTTGTCATAGACAAAATGTACGTAGTCATCTGACCGAACAGGTATAGATAGATTTCAAATAGCTCCGGTAATATCAAAGATGACTACTGTGTTGCGCTCAACAGAATATTCAAATAGTCATGTTGCCTCTGTTCTGACACGAGGTGGTTTGATCACTAGGACTGAAGGAACAGAGAAGTGCTGATGGCAAAAAGCGCAGCACCACAGCAAAGCGTGGGCAGCACGGACCTGCTCCCGAGCCCCTCTCTGAAGGACACCGGCAGTGAGTGGGGTGATGACATCCCAGCACTAACTGTGAAAACGCACACAACGGCAACAGGAGCCACACAACTCCCCCCCAGATACTCAAAACTAATGGAAATAACTAAATATGGGAGACAGAGGCAAAGGGGAAGAGAGAAAGAGGAACTGAATGGGGGAGGAGAACCTCTCATGAACTTCTTCAGACACACGGGCACATGGCGATCAACAAGTGCAAAATCAAAAACTGAGACAGTTGAGACTTCAGAGATCCTTTTATAGGGTTCAGCGCCTGCTGCTAAGCTCAGGGAAAACCTGCTTGTATGGCCCTGAAAGGGCAAGGTTCTCAAAAACATTCTTAAACTTGAGCACCATCATCGCTCTAAACCAGGAAATCATGCAGAACCTAGTCTTGAAATGCTGTAAAGAAAACACATCTTCAACTCCTGTGTGGAGAGCCATAAATTTAATTACAATTTCCTAAGAACAAACTGTGGTGGTAAGAACTCCATCAATATATTCCTTAAAATTCCTTAAAAAAAATTATTTTAATGTCAGGAAGCAATATAAAGGCTGCATGAACAAAATCAAGTTACTTCCCACACAAATAACGTACAGTCCTTAGCTATGTAATTACACCTCATGTAAAATTCAATGCAACATATTAATGATTTATAAGATTTTGCACCTTAACACATATAATACTGTGAAATATTCATGGATTTTGACCACAGCGTTTGTTCCTGATACAGCAGGTATTTTATTATACCTCAAAGATTTTAATCTGTAATGTATTTTCTGACAATATTACAAAGGTATTTAAATGTTATTTCTCCACTCCCTGTAGCTGATGTGCTGGACTAGCAAGTAAATAGCAACCATGGTATTAAAGATCACTAGAAAAGCCACAATTCCTCTTTGTTTGCATTTACTGATTGCTGTGAACTTCTTCACCTTGGTTTCCCCAGCTAAACATAACATATCCTATCTGAACTCTCAGCAAGTTTAACATAAAACATTTCACATACAGTGCTAGGGAGAAGGTCTTATCACTAATTCAGTTAGGTACAACAAATTGCATTTTCAAGGGTGAAAAACTATGGACTTTTCATTGCACGCTGAGAATAAATGATGATTGATGAGAAGGCAGATAATTTCACAGGATGCTGATGAACTTGTAATGGAACCAGACACATACTTTAGATAAGATTATTAATTATTGTCAATATTAGAGATGCAAGGCTTCGATGCGACTAAACCCCAGCTACTAGAGCTTGTGGGGTGGGAGGAGAGTAAGTTTATACCAATAAATATTTTTCTGTATCTGGGGACCCTGAAAACTTGAACGTGAAAACTGAGAAGAAAGCATTTCCCTGATAGTTTCCAGAGCATAAATAAGAACTAACTAGACATCTGTTTTTCACACGCAACTATTTGAAATGTTGCTTTTCATGAAACTAAATATTGTTAGCATTAATATAGTGATGTAACTTTACTACACTGCATTTAAATACACTATCATACCTGCTGAGCCAGAGGGGGGAGGAGCACCAGCTTTCTGCCACTCGGTCGCTTCAGCAGCCATTCTACGAACATAGGCATCGTCCACGCACATCAAAATGTTTTCTGGCTTTATATCTGTATGAATGATCTTGCACTTGCTGTGTAGATAATCTAGACCTTGAAGTACCTAATTACAAAAGGATTTTTAAAAAAAATATTTTAATTACCCAGACCGAGCTAAACTATTTATTAGTAGTACAGAGATGTTCAACTGATTGCCTGCATTCCATATGCAGCCTGATAGGATAATTTATTTAGCTCGTAAATGCAGTTACTGAGATGTTCATGAGTAAGACACTGGATGATTCGTCTGAATGATAGCAACCTGCTTTCAGACGTCCGTTTCCCAACTGCTCTGTAGTTCATCTGCACATGTGTAAAAAAAATTGATACATCTTCCTTTGAAAAAGGAATTTGGCTGCTCAGTCAGAAATTCTGATCCTCACTGGTTCATTATTTGAAAGAGAGTTATTTAAAAAAAAATCACTCCAAGTACTACATACTGTAACAGAAGCCTGGTTTGTAAATAACCATTTTACAATTGATTATTTTTTTTAAAAAATCAAAAAGGGAAATGTGTTGTTGAGATGAAATGCTAACTATCATTTCCCTTAGAATGCCAATAGTAATTCAGCTTTTAATGTGACAGAGGTCAGATAAGGATTTGTCCACCTGTATTTGTCACATGTATTTTTCCACTAGTCTTTCATAGTCTCTGCAGGCTAAATTCTGCTAGCTCGTATCAAACTTGCATATCCAAAGTCTTAAAAGAAGCATTCTGGGACAAAAATTAAAATATGATTTTTATACAACAAGGAAATTTCTCAAATTCTGACTGGAACAGAAATACAACAGTTCGTCTGATTTTACAAGTATTTTAGGTAAGACCTTGGTATGATAAACTGTGGAAGTTAATTACTACAATTACTTAGTACAGAATAATGTAACAGTGTAAACCAAGTTATTGCCATGAAAACCTACAGAGATACTGTAGAAAAATATCAGTAAGGAAAAAAAAAAGCAGAAATCTATCTGGCCCCCTTTAGAAGACTTATTCTAATTTTTAGAGAATGTTCTCCAGCAGGAAACAGACCCCCAGACTCATGAGCTCCAGCTATAAGGGTATCCTCCCATTCCAGGTATTTCATAAATAAATTGGCAAGCTCCTAGCTCTCAGGATCCTTTAAGACACAACTACCTAGAGTGAACTTTAAAAGTAAAATGCGTTGCTTCAAATACCAGTAACAGAACACAAAGACCTTAGTCTACCACCCCATCCCAAGCCAGTACCAGAGCTGGAACATCACCCGGCACACAAGGTGGGTCAGGAGATGAACAGCAGCAGCATGTGTACAATATTTACACTCAGGTTAATGTATCCTAGAAACACCTCCAGTGCACAGCTCTGCCTTTGCCAGTTCTGGAGCCAGATCAGAACAGTAACTGTTTGGAAGAGCTTTCCTGACATTTCTGTATAAAACCTGTGTGTTCACTTGAGCAGCACTCAGCGTCAGTGCCAATGCTAAACCTAAAAACTGTTGCGTTCTTATGATTCGGATTTTTTTCCTGCAGATCCAAAATATGCTTGACTACTTGCCAAAGCAACTGAAAGAACATACAGTACATCTCAAAGCAAGAAATGTTAAAGAAAGGTTGGCTTATGCTGGGAAGGTAGTTAGTGGTTCAGTGACTTCAAATTTTAAAAGAGGCATTAACAGCAACATAAAGATGGATTATAATTGTCTCTTCCCTCCCCCACTACACTACAGAGCATCTTACAAATTACCATTGAGTATGTGTAATTCTGAATCCAAGAAAAAAAAATATTCCAGAGTACACTGAAAGCCATCAACATTCAGAAGGAAAAAACATCTGTTCCACTGCAATACGTGGAAGTTGAATTAACGTGAAAGTAGATCTGATATCTCCCACTTCAAAAAAGTAGCCTCTCCCCCTTGTAAGTAACAGTGCTAGTGGGACAGCTTTGTCTTTCATTTGGCTGAGGAGTCTTTTTTCAAAGAAAAAAATTAAAAATAGAACATTTTTTAGAATCCAAATCAGTTCTATGACTTACCATAAAGACCATTCTGCTAGAACTTTATCATTACAAAGAAAGTTGTTAGCTGTCTTAAAATACGGATCAGACTGCTTCATCCTGAAAACTGGAAGTACATTATACCACTAACCAAGTAAAGAAATGTATACTACAGGGACATGCTATTTTTCGTGCTCTGAGATGATGGAGAACAGGGAAAACACTTCTAGTTTTTATTTATTTGTCCACTGAAAAAGGAAAAAATGACATGGGTATGTATTGTGACTGAAAAATTAAAACAGATCCTGTTACCACAATGAAAAATGTAAATCAGAAGCTGTATTTTTTCCTTTGTAAACGTCACACAGCTTCACATAAAGAAACTTGTAATTTGCAGTTTCTAATTAATATTAACTTCTTTTTCTTTCTTTTTCATTCAAGGAGACACACTGCATTGACCCATTAAACAGATTATTTACTATACTGTAGATCAAAGCAACAGTTAAAATTTCCATTGGCCATCAACACAATGCCCATTTCAGCCTCAGCTTCAGACGATGAACCTCTCAAAAGAGATGGATGCTACACATTTTACAACCCAAAGTAAGGATTCCAGAATTAAATAAATGGACTTCCAGTAATTTCCACTGAAAAAAAAGAACTGCAGCAACCAGTCCTTTTTTCAGTTCTGCAAGGTCTTCTCTTGCATGACAGCCATATAACTCTGCCCCAGGGGGAAAAAAACTGCTTGAAAACACAATGAAATTTCTTATTAAGAAACTCAACTCTCAGCTGCACTTTAAAATAAACCTAATTTTGTTCCAACGCTCAAAAGTACTCAAAAATTGAAAATATATTTTCCCAATGATAACATAAAAATTTCCTTTTTAACTGTAGCATGGAGTTACAGTACTTTGTGAAACAAAATGGTTTGCTGTACAGAAACACCAGTGCAATAATCGAACGGCTTCATATTCAAGTTTCATAAATAAGTTTTTAAAATGTTGTAGCACAAGTTTCGTCTGAGTAGAAGAATAAGGATCTGTATTATATTCAATGAGATGAACAACCTCGAAGTCTCACCAGTCAATGCCACTCTCACTAGTCCAAACAGTTCATTCCAACCTCACAAGTTAAACCTCTTTAAACTTTTCTCTTTTTTCAGGTATCAAGTGTTTTCATTACTTGAAATTCGTACCTTTGCTTACATTTGAAGAGTAATTTAGGTTGGATGATTGTGTGATTCAAACCCTCCCTAAGTCATACCAGCTTCCAAGTTGTATCTAACACCAAAAACAGGCCAGTCTGCTCAGAGCCTTTACACAGATCATTTCTATCTCCTAAGAAGACTCCATCATACCATCTAACACTGTAGATAACCTGTTCCAGTGCCTGCCCACGCTCACTGCAAAGAATTTATTCCTAATACGAAACCAGAATTTCCCATTTTGTAACTCACGTACATTGCTTCTTGTCTCATCCCTGTTTGTTTGAAGAGGAGTCTGGCTCCATTCTCTCTATTTGTGCTGAAGAGATCAAATGTTTCCCCCTTTATCAGCCTTTTCTTCTTAAAAACAAACCAACCAGCTCTCCCAAGACCCCTCATCCACCATATGCTGCAGCTCCCTCATGCTCTTCATGGCCTTTCACTGGACTCACTTCAGCAAACAAGCAAGTCTTGCACTTGGGAGTTCAAAACTGTAGAAAGCCCTGAAGGAATAAACCAGAGCCCTCACTCTGCTGCCTATGCCCTTGCTAATTTATCCTGCTACATGGTTTGCTTCCGGCAACACAGGAGCCACCACTGACTCACGTTCAGCTTGTCTACCGGGGCCCCTCATGCCAAGCCTGTCATCAATCTTCACATTTTCAATTAGTTCTTCCTCATCCATAAGCAGTCCGGCAAAGGGCAGCTCCAACGTGTCTCCTCGCTGAGACACACCTCACCCCATGCTGAAAAATTGTCCTCAACACACTCCAGAAATTGCTTTGACTGCATGTGCCTCATCAGAGCAGATATCAAGGTGGTTGAAAGTCTCACAGCTTATTCCAGTTGTCAAACGAAGGTGCTTCTCATCTGCTTCTGAAATCAGCAGCCCGTAGCAGACACATACCTAGCATGATGTCACCCTTGTTGGTCTCCCCTCTGACCCCATCCTACAGCAAAGACTCAAACATTTCAGCTCAATCCCTTTTCCCTGGCCATCCTTTCTAAAGTGCCTTTATCAGGCTAGCGCTGCTCTCCAGGCGCCTAAGCTATCCCACCACACCTTTGCTATCACAATGAGGTTGTATGGATCTCTAATTCCTGCCCTCTGTTCCCCATGCTGTATGCATTCCTATACGCCACTTGAGTCAGGCCCCCCAGTCATGATGATCAGAGAAAGCCTCCCCCTAATTCTGTCCTTCAGTCGCCTGTCCTTGCGAACCCCACTTCTGAAGATTCCCCCTGGAAGTCCTCCTCTGCTAGCTTACAGGAGCCTGTTGGCAAAGATGCCGGGAAGCTGGGTTCAGAAGTTCTCACCTTCCTTCCAAAAAGGGCTTCTGTTCAGCTTGGATCCATTCAGCGCTCTGGCTCACAGCCTGTTTCTGCCAACAGGCAGCGTTAACTGAGGTAAGAGCGAACTGCAGCAGGGAGCTCCTCAACCTGGCTCTGCAGCTAAACCCACTGTATCAAAAACCTACATCATAATTCCTCAGGTTTTGGCTAAACTCCAGGACGATGTTGCAACCAAAGTGAAAATGTTCCAAACAACAAAAAAAAAAAGGGAACATTTACTGGAAACAGTGGATATTTATATGCAAGGATAATACACAGATTCCCATTTCTTAGTAGGCAGCTCGGTTCAGCTGGAGCACGGCCTTACTACAGCTCCTCATTGCTGGTATCTGAGCCACCCACTTGTATAGAAACTAATGGACCTAAAATTTCAACTGTATGCTAACACACACATCCATCGGGTTATTTAACTAATTGTGATTAAAGAACCGATAGGCTGATATTCATCAGTTGACATACAATAATAATTTCAAAGAAAGTAACTACATTAACAGATCGCTTATTAATAAAATAGAGGTAATGTTGATGAAAGGCAATACAAGTTACCTAAGCGCCGCAATATTTCATCCATCATCTGTAGGTATTAATCTGTGTGCAGTTAGCAGCACACACAAAATCAGAGAGAGAGCTGATTTTTCCTGCTGAGACACTACTTCTCCTTAAGATCATCTCTCAGCAATTTGATTTTCATAGTATAGCAAAGAATATATTTTGGAAAATACATGCCCAGTGAAATGTTTTGAACAGTTTCATCTCTGACTCCATAAAAATTTAAATACAGACAGACAATAATTTTCAAAGAACAGTTTTTTCCTTAAGAATCTATTTTTCAGAGACACAATTTTTGTTCAGTTTTACAATAATATATTATTTCCCACTGTTCTGATGTTTTATTTTCCAGAAGATCTTATTAAAAAGCATGACACATCAACCAAAACTGCAATTGAATATGAATACCCTTGCAGCTATGAAAAAAACTCATTGCTTCAAGTATTTATTTTCTAAAGCAGATCAACAAACTCCCTCATCAGTGGGAAATCTTTATAAAAAACAAACAAAAACCCCAGCATTCAGAAATGCAGGCTATCCAGAAAGATGCTCTTGCAACTCTGCCCTGGGATTACCAGTAAAATGATCATATCTTAGATATTTGTTAGTAAGAATTCAGCTGAAATATCGTCATTCTAAGCTTCGGACTGTTATCAATGGTGGAAAAAACTGATGAAAACATTCATACATCTTACCTGTCGAATTATACTTTTTACACAACGGATGGGAAGGCCTTGATAATTGGACTTGATTATCCATTTTAGGAGATGATGTCCAAGTACTTCGAAGACCATACAGACATCTGGGATTTAATTAAGGATAATTTCCAAATAAACTTGTTGGTGAGATCAACACAAACGTGTGTGTACTGGCTATAGCAATCATCACCCTGTTTAGAGGGAAAACAGTTCCCCCTAAAATGAGGAAAACACGGTATATGCTTTGGTACTACATTTCAATTATACATAAACACATACAAAACCAGTGCCCAAATGTAGAACAAACTAAAATGTAAAAAGTTAATTATGCAAATATTGTCAGTTACTTCTAAATATTAACAATAGCATTAGGGTGGACAATGAAACAAGTGATTGTAAAAAAGTAACAAATTTATTTTTGCTTTCTTCGAAACAGTTAAAAGTATTGATTTAGTCTATTATCTCTAGTTTCTAATCTATTTTAAATTAAATGAATAGAAGGTTTTAACAACAAAAGACTGCAACAACAGTGTTCTAGAAAATAAACCATAATAAATATCTTTTTTATTAGGCTCAATTAAGAATCACTTGCCAACAAAGACTACAGTCATAACAGAATGTATCTCTTACCATCTACTGTTTAATCACCAAAGAACTCAGAAACAACAAAAACGCAGAACTCGGAAGCAACATGCAAAAAATGCAATGCCAGAAAGTTTAATTTTACACAGCATCTACTATCGGCCACCAACAGAAGCCAACAGTAGATGATCAGGGAAGAGTATTAGGAAAAAAACAAGATGTTGGAACTTCCAGTGATTTATGGTTCAGGGGCTTCATAAGTTAGAGATTCTACACTTAATACACCTGGGTAGGTTATCTTTCTCTTGAGAAAATACTCAGATATTCAAGCTAATTGTAAGTTTTACCACCCACAACATTCCAGCAAGAAATTATAGAATTTGATTACACTGAGTTAATCCTCAGACATGAGCTTGGAATGACCTTAATGTCCCTGGAAATCAGAAAGAATGTTAAAATCTTGACTATATGATACTATAACCTTGCAAAGGATAATGTAATACAAATAACAGAAAATGAATTAATTGACAGATACTGCAGGAAAATCTCAGTGGATGAAATTAGACAGTCTGTGTATCTCATTCAGAGTGAACTACACTGTAAGGGAAGGAATCTTACCCAACTTCTCTAAGTTTTATTAACTAGAGGCCTGGCAATGATCTTTGAGTCACTGTCTTCACTTGTGTCAAAATGAGACTTACCTTTGTCTATGGGTCTACCACTACATTCTTCTCAAGTAGGTGTGTATATGCAGAAAACTAACTGAAGTTTTAAAATTACCTCCCCTAAGCTGGAGTTAGACCAAAGTTAAACAGTCTCGAGACAGGTCAAATTTAAAAGGTCTCAAGACAGGTCCAAAGCACATTGTGAAGAACTGTAACATTTTGATTGCTGCTACCTGTTCATCTCACTTCATGTTCCTTAATTCCTGTATTAGACAGTGAACAGTCATTTCCCAACCATATCAATCAAGTCTACTCAGAAGTTATAAAACTGTTCCATTCAGAAGAGGAAATAGCCTTGGTTACCGTACCACACAAGCATCCAATGAACAGAAGTCACTAGCAAAGCACGCAGCCATCAAAAAGGATGAGCAGAGCACATTAGCTCTGCAGGGCTTATTAACTGAGCCCACGCAGTGAAATTGCAACGTTACAGCAACACAGATTGCAGAAAGGCAATACACTGCAGCATTCAGAAATGAAATTTAGGACACCCGCCCACAGTCCTTCAGACCACTGCTGCTGCAGACTCTCCAATTCACATTCCTGCCATTCCTTGCACTTACAGGAGCGTTAAGCCTTGCCAGTAACCAGAATAGCTGAGAGGCAAGGAAGGGGAGAGCACCGAGAAGGCAGGCGCAAGGAGGAATGGCAGAAGCAAAGACAGGGAAGGCCAAAAGAAAGAGAAGTGATGTCTACCTGAAAAAAGATTGCAATGTTTTGCTGGGAGGACTTGGAGAATCTCTAGGCGTGTTCAGTACTGGGGAGGCAACTGGGATGGGGAGAAGACATACAGGAGGCTCTGTGTTTGGAGTAGGTATGTGAAAGTGGGACCACTGTCTTATTTACTATCCTGACCTGAGACACTACCTGTAAGCCAGACTGCCCACAACAAAAAGTTTGGGTAAAGCTGCGCATTAACTATTAGGAAAGCAGCCTTGCAAGCCTCAGGATCTTCCTACAGGACCAACATCCTCATAGCTGAGCGTGTCCAAAAAGTCCTCCAGCAAAACTAAACCTGAAGCCCACCCAGCAGACACGACAGGAAACATTCTTCAAAACAGTTTGGGGGGAAACTGAGCGGAGAAGCAAAAGTGAGAGCAAACATAACATTAACCAGCTGACAGGCTTCAGTACTTAAAACTGTTTATCTTGACTAAAATCCTACCTATAACTACCTATCTAGAAACACACATTACAGGAGCATTTAGAAATTTGATTAAGGTTAAGGACTAGTTAAACTAAATGAAATAAGGCTCTTATACCTACACAGAACACTTCTGGATGTATCTCAGCCGCTTCTGGATTGGCAGCATTTAGGCTCTATGGCATTTAATTAACGCTGTATATTCTTTGGAGATAAATTTATTGCAATCATTATAATGTTTGATTGTGTGAGGAATGTTTCTTTATTTTTTTACTTGTCTCTCCAAACACTTGTTTCATTATGTGCTTATCTGAATCTTTTACTAAAAATGCCGCATTCAAATAAACATTTATTAAGGCTCTAATTAATATCCAGTGCAGATAAACATGATAATCTACACTTACTGAAAACACCAAAGTGCCCAAGTTCCAGTATTCTGTTATTTCCTGAAAAAATAATAATTGCAATCTTTTAAAAATGTAGAAGTAGTTAAAAATTATCAGTCTAGTGTGGCATAACACACAATGTTAAAACCCTTCTGTAAACACACTTATTACAGCTCTTAGGAGAAAGCAGACTGTTTTCAGACATGCGGCGCAGGCCAACGACTCTGCACATTCCCAGCTCTTTGCTACACGGTTCTTGACAAGTTTCCCTGTTTGGAAGCTCCATGACATTTTGTGATATTAAGACATCCAGAGGATTCACCCACCCCTCTTCTGTCTTGCTTTAACTTTTAAATGTATTCCATAACCAATAAGCAAGCCTCTATGAAGCATATGTTGTTCTAATTTACAGGCAAGGAACAGATATTTAGTGACTTGCCCAAAGGAAGTTGAAAACAGCAGAGCATGGAAAAACCCTCAAATTACTGTGTTGCTCTCAGCCTGTTAAACTCAGTAACGCTAACGTAGCACTAACACAGCACTTTTTAAATGGAAACAAATAGCAGCAAAACATTAAAATCAGTTACCTGCTCTCTCCCAAAAGAACCTGTATTAAAGACTATTTTTTTCTAGAAGATAAAAAGGAGTTGATAAAACAATCAATGCAACTAGACACTGCTCAAACAAGCAATGCAAATTAGGATGCACAACCTGTTCACAAGAAAACTCAAAGCATAAGATACCTGATATCGTATTCTCAGTGGTGGTGAAGACTTTGACAGACTTCCAGATGTAATTTAAATTACAGTCCAGCATCAGCCCATCCTGACTACTGCACCTTCCTGAAAGCTGCACTTCCCGTAAGGCAGGAACATTCACCTTCCATATAAAACAACTCCGTACTGCCGGAGTTCAACACGAAGGTAAAACTGGAATAAACCAATATCAGCTGTCCAGTTTTAATGTCCTAATACAAAGCTAGCTGAACCCTTATTTTTCACTAGTACATGGTCAATTTTGGCTTTGTCAACTTAAGTGCTGTATTTCAAATAGATAAAGTTTGAATACGCTCTCAAAATATTATCACTAATAAAATTTACTCTTCGCGCTTAGAAATGGCTTTCACCTTTAATACAGATGTTTACATACACGTAAATCTTTGCAATAATTTAAGAACGTTATTGGGAAATTGCTCTGTTAAATAGGTAAGAGTTATTTCTGTGTAGTTAGGAATGCATTTTCATACTCCCTATTTCATATCAGTGTTTTACAATGAAAACAGTAACTCAAAATTTCGGATTTCTAAAAATATTTTTAATTATTCTTCAATTGTACAGCTGTCAGCTGAAGACCTGAAGTGCTTTGCTCATATTATTTTTTTGTGAACATGCTTAGACAATACAGATATTTACAAAATACTTCTTAACAAGCAGCTCAGCTCATAAAATAAAACCTACTTTTTTGCAGCACAACAGCAGCACCAAGAAACCCTTAACAGGGTTCTTTGCGTCACTGTGTTAAGCAATTTCCTTGATCACAAACCATTTATATTCAGATTGAAATTCATTTCAATTTGATGATAAAACCTAGAAAAAAGCAGGCTATGGTAACTTCACCTGCATTCAAGCAGCTTTCTACCATGGTAGCCGACCACTGAAGCAACAGGAAACAAATCAAAACGGGACAAAGAGAAAGCTGTTAAGATGCCATTCTGTTACTGAAAATACTTGTCCTCACACTCTCATTCTCCCTTATCACAAACTCAAAGGCTTCATAACTAATGTCAAGAGACAAATGGATGGGATGAAAACCGCTTGCACACTTCTCCCTCAAAGCACAGTGCGCACTCAGATTTACCCACAGTCACCTCCTTGTCTGCTCTCCAGGAGGACCAGAGTCTGTGAAGGGCATTTTAACCTGAGCTGCTCAACACTGAGGCCACATCACCAACACCAACTCAATGTCCAGCTCTCCAGAGCTTAACTCTCTGTCTGGTAGTACGACACCATGAACAACAAGGTCTGCTATTAGGGCTCCAAGTCGCAACAAGCACACACATAAATACCAGTTTTAAGAGTAAATGAAAGCACAGCAATACAGGAAGCTGCTAAAAATCTAATTAGCAAAGATAACTCATTTTAGCTCAACTTTTAAAATCATATATACTTATAGACCCCAAATTTTGCTTGAGAACAACATTCAGAGAACAATATTCATTCATATTTTAGTTGGTCTCTCTCATTTCCTTTTTTTGTTTGTTTTTAAGGGCAGCATTCAAAGGTAAAGCTTTAAAACCTTTGCCAAAAAAAGAGGTTAACACCTGGCCAAAAGAGGATCACGTAAACAAGAGAAGAATCTCCATAACCTCATGCTTCCCACAACAAAACAGAAACCCGCTTCTTCATGACACTGACACTTTCTGTCCCTTTAATAGTCCAGAGCAAAACATATTTCCTGCAAGCCTCGGTTATTACAAATTATTCAGTAAAACTCCAGTTTTTAAGTAAACCAACTATCTCTAGTTCTGGCAGACCACAACAGGATTCACGGCAGCTTTTTGGGTTTTGGTTTGGGTTTTCTTTGTTCGTTTGTTTTGGTGTTGTTATTGGGTTTGGTTTGTTTGTTGGGTTTTTTTGCATTGCGTTTAGAAAAGCTAAGCTACTTTCACTCCAGTGAGTGCATTACACACTGAACTGCTCTTTGCATCTACATGTATTTTGGTGTTTCTATGCTACAAATTTAAAGTAAGACTAACCAGAAAAAAGCCAGAACTAAATGCTTACTTATCTTAGTAGGTCATTTTTAATGAAGATGCCATGCTTTCAAAAGGATACGAATTCCATTCATTCCAGAAATTTTGAAGTCATCAATTAGCTGTACAACCATATCCTTGTTGGGATCATTAGGGTCACTTTCACGAACCTAAACAACGAATGTAAAGATTGACATTTTAGGAAAAAAAAAATCACTTTAAAATACTAATTAGTTAGCTTTCCACATGAAGTTAAACAATATTTTGGAGCTTCAGACATCATGGTTACACATAATAAGCCAGCTATCTATAATAGAAAAAAAAAATGTAAGAGAAGTTTAAAAATAATATTCCACTCCTTTTTTTAAAATTCATTATTACTATTATTATTGGTATTGAGCACTGTATTGCATGAGTGATACTTACACATTTGAGCAACTTTATTTCATCCAAGGCTGTCTCTGTATAATGCTGGGCACTTTTTACAACTTTCATTGCAACAAACCTTTTCCCCCTTGAAAAGAGCAGAAACATTTTCAACACATGCTCTGAGCTAAAACAGGCATACTTTGCAGGTTGGTACAATTTAAATAGAATATTTCATAACCTAATGTGTTCTGACAGAAGACACTGAAATTACACTTAAAAACAACTTTTAACAGTTAACAGCCTGATTTATTGAATATTTTGTCTCCATGATGTTAATGTCTTTAGAAGAGGAACCTGGTTACGTGTTTTATCATTCAGTCAAGGTATAATTATATTTTTTCATTAAAGACACAACAGAAATAAAAACACAAGCTTACTCTTGAATGTTCAAGACAACATGCAAATTCAATAAGCAAAGCTAATTTGTCAAAGAAAACAGAATTACACTTACTTTTGAGAGCTTTGCTAAACTACATCCTTAGCCAGGAGCAAAAAAAAAACCCTGCAGACACCTTTCCACATAAAAAGATAGCAAACATTTACATAACTTTATCATACATGTGTAACAAAAGTTACCGCAAACAAAATAACGTAACATATTAAGAAAAAAGAGAATGGAAATAAATGGTTTTCTTACTGCATATCCCAGCATAGCCAGACCGTAGAGAAGTGTCCCCATCCTAACTTTCTAATAACATGATACCGGCCATTGAAAAGATCACCAATTTTCACTGGATGATAGCCTCCTTTCATAAAAAAATCAAGTAGAAAAAGAACATTCAGCAAACAAACAATAATTCCCAGGTTTTCAAGTAATTCTTATAGTATAAATTTTCCTCTTCAAATTGTCCTGTACTATAAATAGCAAATCTAAAGCAAATTTTACTCCAATGTTAAAAATTCTGCCTTACTTGGCCTGGAGGGAAAGCACTCATGTCCTGTAACTATTGTAGAGTTTATTCACCCTTCTCTCTTATGGCTTTTATTTGTGGTAATATTACCATCTGCTCTCTATTTCCCCAGGCTTATCTTCCACTTCAGAGAGTACAGGAAAGATCTACATTATTTCTTTATCATATGTGAAGCTCTCCAGTCAACATATTTTCAATGACTGCAGAATCTCAACAGAGATTGTTTTAATTCCTATTTGCTTTCTAGTAATAAAGGCAGCAATAAAATACTTCTTGAGAAAACCTGAAGAACTACGCTGGCTCGACTGATGCTCTTCTGCTCAGCTCCTGACCCACAGCAGCAACGCATTTTTGTCATGTCTGAGGTTTTTATGGTGAGCAAGAAGAGAGAGCAGGCAGCTATGGGCTTTGTCTGAACTGCTTTTTAATCACCAAAGTCTGCAGTCCTCACTTACACCACTACACAGGTCCTCAAAAGCCCCATTAGGCAGAAAGGCCAACAGGACGGAGCAGGCTGGAGCTCAGGTTTCTAGGTGGTGTAAGGAGATACAATGAATTTTTTATTTCCTTTGTATTTTAAGAGGCATTCTTCCTCCCAGTCAAACTAGGGAAGACAGTGATCACACAAGATTATTATTTAGACCTTAACAAAGTAATAATAACATCCACAATTTTGCCTAAATTGCAAATAAATAACAAAGCTGCACTGTGCAGCCCCCCAGGACACCACGAGCAGCAGCCTCAGAGCAGCTGTCAAGGAATCGTCTCTTCTCCTCCTTCTCGTCCTTCACAATGTCACGCCCCACTGTCCTTTGGCAGGACCCTCAGTTATTGACTATTCCACTTAAAGTAAGGAAAACCTCAGACTATTTTCTCTAAGTTGCTGTATTTGTCTTGAAATCCCCTGAAAATCTTCTTAGAATTGGTGCCCAGTTAAGACGACAATGTGAACTTATCACTTAATTCCTTGGATTTAAAACAGGGACTTCTCTCTTATCTCCTTTTTATCTGTGGAACAGCAACATCAAATCTGGATATATTTGCATCATTTCTTTGCTAATTACATCTTTTGCCTTAACAGAAATTTTAATAGATTTGTGAACTTTTCTCAAATGCTTCCAGAGCAGATTAATAATTTTAACCCAATTGCATGACAGAACTATGAAGATCACCTATTCAACGTAACGATAAAGTTTAACCAATGTATTGCTTTAGATTTCAGCAGGTCTAAACTAAAACTCTGAAAACACACACACAGCTTCAATATTTTTGAGGGGTAAGTTCAAGCTTAGCAGGCACTTGCTGGTTTGCTCACAGCCTCAACCAAACTCCGACCCATCGGACACGGCCGCAGCTGCGCGGGCAGAGCCTGGAACCGCTGGGGCCAGGGCACCGGGGAAGCCAAACTTGCAAATATTCGCCTTGGCCAGGCCGGTCTGAACCAAGTGACAGTGACAGACAACTTCAGATGGGCAGCACAAGCCCTGGCTACGCAGCACCGGCTTCATGTGCCCCCCGTGTCCCGATTTACACCACCACGGAGTGTCGAGAAATGAGTCTGTGTTCACAGGGCACAGCAACAAGTCTGAGATGCACAGACAGACACACGGAGCTCAGTCTCTGCTCCCCCAGCCTCGCAGTCAGCTGTCCAAGTTTCACCTTTTCCATGAAAACTTTGCACAGATCTATGAAGACCCAGATATGAAAACAATCTTTAAACTTTTAACCCGTGAAAACTGTATACTGACTATCACACGCAATATTTCATTTCACAAATCATTAGGTATGCAGACACCAATGTTTTCAGATTAAAAAGAGCAATGGAAAAAGAAGGCCCTAGTTCAGGAGCCATAAGAGGGCATCACAGGACTGAGACACACGGAGCCAGGCCAGGACCCTGCTTGGGGGAGACCTGCCCTCCGCTCCATCACGGAGAAGGGAATGGCCATGACAAGCTGCCAGGACATGACACCCGTCACCCTAAAAAGCTCCCTTCGTTCCCACTGCTGCATTGTGTCAGCCTCAGCAACAACGTGCAACACTGCCAGAGGGAACTCCCTGCTTTTCAAAGAAAAACCAGACCGGTTTTGGAACACCTGATGGGATTTACACTCCAGGAAAGGCAGGGAGACACTGACTTACTGAGAGTAAGTGTTGACTATTACGGTGTCTGCTTCACTTGCAAAAAGAAACAGTATCAGCCACATATGAAGCCCAAGTCTATCGCAGCTTCATTATTACAGAACTTACGCTGAATAAACTCACATTTACAAATCCATACTGATAGAAACATTAAAAACAAAATTTTCATTTTTCTATAAAATATCCTTGCAGTAACAGCTGATGAAAATATTTTGAATAAATATAATCATTTTAAGAAGTGTATTGACTGATTTAAAAAAAAGAACCAAACAAAAAATTATTACTCTCTGGTAAATTCTTTCCATAAAGCTCTGTCCAGGATGATGATGTGATAGATGTGACTGGAACGTTAAGAGAACGTACAGCAACTTTACCTTTCCATTACTGAAAAGGTTCGCATTTGTGAAACAACTCAAGTCTGGTGACCTGACAGCAAGAATTATGTAAAACACTTGCACATAATTCACTAGCACAGTATCATTCCTTCTTATTTTTGTCCTGCATGTACCATTGCATGAAAACAGAAGTATGAAACATCATTCTCTGTATAATCATTATTCCTTTTGCAAACAAATGTAATTAGAAAAATGGAAAAATACTTAACAGGTAGTTTGAACAACTCTCTATGATTTGCAAAACAGATTTTAAAATTCAACAATACAAAAATTTCTAGAATGTTTTACAATTTTCCTAAATGTCTAGTCCTAGTAAGTCTTCTCTTGACAGTTACATGGCTCCAGATGTATAGGAAAACACTCATAATTTGTGCAGCCTTTTCCGCTGCCGAAAAGATACAAGTGGGCGTTCAAACATGTAAAACAATGTCCAGAAGTCATTTTTTGCATTAAACAAAATATTTGCTTTTTTGACAGGTTAACAGCATAACATTCAAATACAAAGAATTTAAATAGAGGTAAACACACGTTGCTAGCAATAGTTTAGGTAAAGAAGTGACTTATAAGTCTGCCTCTCTGAAGGCAGCTTTTAGCATACTTGTGCTTCAAAGGGTCAAAAATAATCAAAACCTTGGGATAATTTCCTCTGCTCACAGACAGGAAAGAGAGCACTCTACAGAGGAAATCAGTCACAGACACCGAAGTCAGGTTAAAAAACTGAGGGTCGAGAAGTTATTTTAGTAAAATCTAGATACTGCAAGAATAACAATACTATATATGTAAGAGCCATCTTATTTTGGTCCGTACAGCACCATCATAACTAATTATAGCAACACACCAGCATATGTTACAGATAGCAACAGTGGTTGCACATTCTCTGAGTATCTATACCTCAGAAGGTACTTCCTACTGTCCACAACAGAATTGGAAACGATCAGTTACCATTTCTGTACACATTACTCTCCAGTTATTCATGTCAGCAACATATTCATTTACAGGTTGTCGACAACAGGGTCACAACACGCTTAGTTAAATGCATTTTAAAAACTGATGTAGTTACATGATGAATGCAATTACTTAAGTTCTTCATGATACAGAAAGTATTTCTAAATAGTAGTAACAAGAAAGCATCCTTGCAAAATTAGCTGGTTGAGAAAAGTTATGTACTTTTGGAAAAACAATACTGGTATTTGAAAATATACAATGTATAAGTGGCACTGCTGATAATGTAACAAAAAAACCTGTTGTGCTGTTTACTGCATCACACATAGAGAAATAGTCTGTCTCACAGCCAGCTAGCTCCATGCACTCAAGAAAGAGGGTGAGAAAAATGAGATCATTATTCCTAAATATCTCCTGAATGTATTGGTAATTGTAGCTGGCTAGTTCTATGTTTGTATAGGGAATTATTCTCTTTGTGAACTGGATGAATGGGAGACATCTCCAGGGGGCAAAGAAGATGATCAGAGAAGCAAAGAATTCCAATTATATCCATGACACGACAGGCTCTTGAAAAAATCTCCAAGTGTTTCAAGGCTTTTCAGAAAAGAAGAAAAAAAGTAGCTTTGTTGTCTAAGTACCCTCAAAAAAAATCACATAGTTGAACTTTCAGTATCTCCATCCCTTAAACAAATAAAGATTTGGAGAGCATTGAATGTAAATCCAGAGACACCAAGAGAAGTCATTTCACAGATGTGAACGGGCCCTGGAGGAATCCCCCAGGGAACAGAGGTCAGGCTGCTTCACACCGAGGGCTGCTGTTGTCTCTTTCACGTCAGGTGCTAATTCAAACTAACCCTATTTCCTGATTAACAATACTGTTATGACTACTTATTAACCACCATGTAATGTAGTGAAGATGTGAGGCCAGCACACAGCCACATATGCTTAAAAATAAAAAAATAAAAATAACAACAAAAATACCCTTGCAATGGGAAGTACCATTAACAGGTAAAATGTTGAATGAATTTTAAAAACTAATTATATACTCCCTCATCAAAATTGCCCTCCCATGAAATGTCAGGCTGGGGTTGAGAACAGATGAAGTATGCTCTGTGCCTCACTCAGGAATCCTGGGAGATGACATATAAATGAACCAAAGCTTGAACCATCCTTCATACACTTCCATCGACTCAGAGCTTCAAGACCACAAGAACTGAGAAGAACAGAAGTTCCCTTCGATTTTTCAGGAAACCCGCAAGTATTCTTAGTGTAACATGTAGTTAATTTTAAAAGCACACAGATCTTCCCATTGACTTGCTATAGTCACAGAGACTCCAGTTACTCAGGTAACTTAGGAGCAGGCTATGAACTTAGACTATTTTTTGTTTGTTTTCCAATCTAGCTTCTCCAGATGGTGACAGTTTGGAAGAGATACTGGAACACAGACAACAATGGATTATTTAAAATTAAATGCAACCCTTACTTTAGGGAAGAATTAAGTGATGGCCCTGAAACACTTAACCTCAAGGAAATACAAATGTTTACGAGTAAACAGATGTTTAAACAACAAATCCTTACTCACTGATGGAAGATGTTACAGATACCAAAAGAGTTATCTTCAGGAACTAATGTGTTATAATAAACAATTTTAAGAAAATACAAACATGCTTTCGTGACATGTTTTTCTTTGCTGCAGACTTCAACATTTAGTTTGAGTTTACTGTTTGGTTTTCACTACTGGTATCAGTAAGCCACTTAAACATTTCAAATATCACCTACTAATAAAACTTCTTACACCAGAATGAAATAGTCACTTTCAACTGTTAAATCTGAAAATGCAAAACAACTCATTCCAGGCTGAGAGAGAGGATTCTTAAAAAAGCACATCTCCAGGCTTACACAGAAACTTCTGATTATATGACACCATCATATTTGACACAGAAACTATTTCTTGATATGAGGAATACGGAATACTGGATATAGTCAGTGTGGATACGGTGCTTTTAGGCTGTTCAAAAACATTAACCTGAAGTGATAAAATTTGATCTTTCCTAAAATTCACACCCTTGAAATCTACTACGATAGATAATCAAAATTTGATAGACCTGTTATATATGTTTTTTCATGTAAGTACCGTGTACATTTTAACCTAACGGGATCAGATTTCGAACTTTTGCAGTGACATTAAAACAAACTTAAGTATTGATACTGTTGTACTGCAGTTACGTGTTTTTATGCATTTAATGATATTTTTAAAATTAATATAAATCATTACAAAAATAAAGGAAATCAAGAGCTAAAACAAACATGTAGAGAGCCTCAAACAATGCTGAGGGCTACAAATGACAACATGCAAAAAAGAAGCATGTAACACCTTGGGATGGGACAGGTAAGAGAAGGAGGAGAAAAAATAAATTAAATAAATTAATTATTAAAATTATTATTATTATTAAATTAAAATTATTATTCATTATTAAAAAATAAATATAGTTGATGTTGTCAAAGGCATTAAGGTATTTTAGAACCTTTTGGAGTGTAGGAGGGCTTGTTTGCTTTGTTTTGGATGTTTTTGTTTCTCTTGCAACTAACATCAACCACAAAAAGTTTCTTCTCTGTTCTTATAACCAGGACATCGGGAAGAAAACAAGGATACAACATTTGTATACTTATAAGCTATGGCTAAGTGAAAAAAATAAAGCTGAAGACAACTATGCATCTGGACCTGAAACGAGTAGTTCATAGTTCTTGTATAAATAAGTTCCGTAATTAAAGATCAGGTCTTTAAAAACCTCCCAAGAACCAGACTTAAGACTTGCACAGCAATGTTCACCCTCACTGGCAGTGCTGAACTGCACACACCTTTACAATAATCTGCGGGATCCTCTTGCTCCTCATCGTCGGACCCTAAAATCTCCTCCTCTGGCTCTGGCGGGGTCGGCTCCGGCAGGGGCGGAGGTGGGGGCGGGGGCGGAGGTGGAGGTGCAGAAGGAGCTTTCTGTTGAGGCTCTGGCCTGAAAATGAAAGAGAGAGCACACTTAGTAATATGGGGAAACCCAGACCTCCAGAGGGGAGGAAAAAACATCTCGGGAAATGAAGAAGTGAAGCGCGTCTCACTTATGTTCTCACTGCCACCTTCCAGACCACCTGGGGACCCCAGGGAGGCACGGACAGAGATGCACCTGGCCAGACCAAAAGCAGGTCTCAAGTTGACTTACTCGCTGGAACAGTTTGTAACAGATATATGAACTATACAACCAGATGAGGAAAAGCTTCTAGACTTCCTGATGAGTAAATGAGATGTTAGACCTATCTTCTTGAGCATGACCGAGAAGAAATATTTTTCAGAGACTATCAAGTTATTCGAAAGCTCCTGCCTGCTAGCTGAAGGAAGAAACATCTCATTAACACACAGCAAGAACCACTCTTCTAGCAACACTGGCCCGAACCAGATGACTTAATCCACTTCTCATCTGTAGCTCCTACCAAGACTATGGAAAGCTGTATCAATATACAAAATACTGAAAAGGGCTATTAGGAAGAGAGAAAAATTAAATTTCCGAGGCAGCCTATGTTGCACTCCCAGAACACACACAGCATGCTTCAATATGCACTAACTGGGGGGAAAAAAAACAAAACAAAACCAAACCCCACATACACACCACAAAATCCCCAAAACAAACAAACAAAACCCACGCACACACAAAAAACCAAATGATAAACAAAAAACCCCACCAACCAACCAACAAAATACAGCTTCCAACTAAGAGATGTTTTTCTGACTGTCTTGCATCTCCAGTTTAGGAGAAAAAAAAAAAATAAAAGTTGTATACCCTATTCTGAGAAAGGCTGTACCTGGTATTTCTGAACACCTACAAATTACATTCCAAAATTCTGAGTATTTTCAATACACGTAAAAAATGAAATCCAGGGTTGAAGCATACCTGTTTGTTAAATAATTAAGAAAGCCTTCTCCAAACATAGTTATTTTTTATATTCATACTTCTAGAAATAAAAAAATGTATGCTTGCCAAATAATATATTTGCAAAATACATTTGCAAAGTAACTTACACCATTCGCACCACCAAAAGCTGCAAAAACTGCATTTATATCTACTTCAAATCTAAGATGTGTGAAAACACCATATTAACAGTATTTTGCGATTCATACAATAAAAAAATACAAATCCGTAATTTGCTAATTTTCCAGCTCCTAAAATGTAGATTCAAATATAGCCTTGATCATGAGTAAAAACTATATTTATATTTATCCTACTCTTGCAGTCCTCCTCCTTATAATTCCGTCCACCACTTTTTCTTTTTCCAACTGCAATTGTTGCAGACAGACAGAGCATTTGGAGTTGAGGAGTGCGCAGTTGGTCAGAAATACATTCCATTGGCAACAGGCGCCGCCTGCACAGCAGCTGCTCCTCTGCCTCTGCTTTAAAGGACATCACTGAAACTGCACACATGCCAAATCTATCTGCCTGCTACCCCTTCCAGATAATAACATTCTTCTAGTCATTCAGTAAATGGTCAGATTTTAAAAGGAATATTTTTAACTGCTTTATTAATGGTTTAAGTTATTATGAGAAATCTAACTGAATAAATACATATATGTAATTTTTAACCACATAAAGCTTAGGACAGAATAGAAGAGAGAGAAGGGATTGTTTGTTGGATAAACGTTGTTAGGAAAAAAATATTCACAGAAAGGGTCGTGAAGCATTGGAACAGGCTGCCCAGGGCAGAGGTGGAGTCACCACCCCTGGAGGGGTTTAAAAGGCGCATAGATGAGGTTCTTAGGGACATGGTTTAGTGCTGGAGTTAGGTTAATGGTTGGACTCGATGATCCTGAGGGTCTCTTTCCTCCAACTGAAATGATTCTGTAAACAACAAGTATGTTTCCACGTGCTCCTACTTACATAGCTTATGGGTATTTTTGTCTTTATCTTTACCCTTTTGTTCCCAACAGATATCTCTATATTGCACACTGCAAGGACAGCAACCCGATACAGTGAATGGAAGGTACAGCGCACTCTCCGAGCAGTTAATCTTACTACACATGAGATTTACGGCTCTCCGGCAGCTCGGTTCACGGTGCCAGCCAGCTGACGGCCCCACGCCTGCTCTGATGTTGGCAGAAAGCTTTAATCAAATACATCGGTGTAAGGATCTACACGGCAAACCCTGAAACCTCTGCTGAGCACGAGACCATTTGGGATGCACAGATCAAGAACTAGGAACACTCAAAAAATCAGTAATGCTGATGATGAGCAAGAAAAATAAAGCACAGTAAAACAGCCTGACTTCATCAATAGGTCTGAAAGCAGTGTGCCAGGTAACACGGGCACATCCCTCAGCGCTTGGACTCCTTTTGGACGGTACCACCATCTTACTTAATTCTGACCACTAGTTTCCATGTTATTATTTTGGTCACATAAGATGGTACAAATATAGCAAAACCTAGGGTAAGTTAGGGTGATGTGGTACAGAGGCCATAAGTTCAAAAATCCATTAGAGTTGTGCTGATTTTGTATTTTAAAATAACAACTATTTGCTCTATTTCTTCACATGCTAAAGATAATACTTTAAACAGAATTGCACGGATTTCTGGAATTGAGATTCATACAGTTCGGTACTCATTTTGGAATCAACACCAGGGAATATCAAGAACCTCCCTCCAAGAGAGGTAGGAAGTATACAACCCAGATTTCAAAAAAGCCAATATTTAAATTTATTCCTAGGGAAATAAAGAAAATAGAGCAGCTTCCGAGTCTTTCTCGAGCTACTATTTTTGATTTTGTTTTGAACAGAGTTATTTTTTTCCTGTCTCCAATCCTAGTTGTATATGGTATTCAGGAGTGGGTTTTTTACTGTCCTTTGTGGGCATCACAAAGGAAGGAAAGGTATTATTTTATTTCCTTCTGGAGTTATTTATAATTTTATCTGCAAATAACAAAACTCTGATTTAAACGGGAGAAGATCTTTGATTTGCCCTTTTAGCTTTCCTTGCACCTTTTATATGCAAATATTAGTATATGAAGAAGGGTGATGGCAAGAAATGCTGCTGAGTTACACCAGTTTGACTGCTAATTCTGCATTATTGGCTTATTTTGCCTTTTTTTTGCTCTAGTTTGGAATTCTTAGCATTGTTCTTTAGTTTCGTTCGCTTTTACATTTCTGGCGTATACGTTAAGATCAAGTCTTTAGCACTTGACTTGGCTGCCTAAATTCTGCCCACAAGTTGAACAACCCATCCTGGCATCGCTGGCGCTTGCTCTTCTGCCAATACACAATTCCACAGTGTTAGGTGGGACATCAGTCAATGAGAGAACTCCAGGTTTGCTATTTCTTAGTAGCCTTCTCATTGAATTGAAAGATAAGCTATGATGAATGTTCCAAGAACATCTTCCTTTTCAATGTATGGCATGAAAATACACTTTGCTCAGATTAGATTTACTTTCTCTCGTATACAGTTTGTAAAAATGTGAATTATTCTTCCTTCAAAGTGGCCTTTAATCCTTTGGCATTAAAATTCCTTTGGAACTAAAAATCCAGCCACAGAGAAAGCCTTGAGTAATGAACACGCACGCTAACCTCCATTTCCTTTTCAGAAACATAACAAGCTATTCAACAGCTGCATTATTTCAAATTATTACTCTTCCTTGTTTCCTAAAATGTTGTATGTAATGATATGCATTAGGTAACACATGCATGCAGAGGCATATACTAAACCTATTTTTCTTTTTTTTTCTGAAGTAATCACTTGGAACTCTGTGGTCTACCACTACTAGTTTATTCATCACCACCTAAGCATAAATGCTTAATTAAAAGAAGATGACACACCATTTCTAGACTCACAGTATCCTGTCAGTATGTATGCAGAGAACTGACCATCCCCACAGGCTACAACAACAAACCTTATAACTGCAGCATTACGATCAACTAACAAACACTAGCCAAGATGCTTTATCTTTTAATTACTCTCTATTAAACAGACAAAAACAAATTTACACCAAAATCCAATCAAAATACAACGAAATCTTATTTTTAACCAGCTCTTACAAGAAATGCATAGTAAAAGACAAAAGCTGAAGCATTTCTCCTCTACAGTGAACTTGAAGCACAATACGCCAGAACGCTGCATGGAGTCTTATAGAAAATCAATTGCCCACTTTAAGAAATGTAAAATTACTGACAACTTAATTTCACTCTTCTCCGTCACGGACATGTTGGTCCATGTTCCAACTGGGGAACAGCCAACAATAAAAACAATCTCCATAACAGTGAAACCTGAAAATGCTGGGAAAATTATACCATGAGAAATTCAGGGAGGGCTGTTCGGGTTTTTTGTTGTTGATTTTGTGGGGTTGTTTGCTATTCTTCTGTTCTGGAAAAGGTAAAACAAGAGTAGCAAGGGTGATTAAAAACATGAAATGCCTTCCATATGGGAAGCATCTGAACATACCAGAACTGTTCAGCCAGGAAAACAGACAGCAGAGATCTATGAAATCTTGAGAGACAGAGAGAAAGCAAATAGGAAATGACTGTTCACCGCCTCTCCCCACACAAATTGAGCCAGGCTGACAAAAAATGTAAAGAAAAAAAATTACTCATACAACATGATGTTAAAAACTAAAGTTACCTTTTTTCCTTGGATGTTAAGGGTAAGAGAACTTCAGTTCAAACAGGGTTCGGAAAAGCTCATGGAGGAAAAATAAACCGATAGCAAATACAAAACCACCACTGACTCATGAAGCCCATCAGCCTGAGATTGCTGGATTTGGTGAAGTGTCCAGCACATTGGGGTCCAACCCTGCGCTTTCCCCAGGCAACTGTTCCTGGCCAGAGGGAGCAGAGATGCACCCCGTGCAGTCACTGCATCTTCGGGCATTCCTGCCTTTTCCTCAACAAATGAACAACTTCCATTATAAAACCCAAAACAGACCCCAGGGCTCTTTATCCAAAATACTCAGAGACAAAAAAAATATGTTTTTATAGTTATTATCAAGTAATGGATAAGAATGCACTGCAGGCTAGACTCCTTTACAACAGGACTACTTGAAGAAATCCTCCTGTTCTCCATGGGGAGTAGGCATGTAACAGGAGTTCTTCTGTATGTACTGTAGGCAGGATGAACCACTGAATTTGTTAAAAGACTACCTTTGGATAAACAGAACTTCACCTTGAATGTAGCTAAAACCTGCACCTGATTCTCCTACCCATAGGAGAGCATTGTCTCTGAAGGGAAAACAAAACCGTCCTTAAGGTTTTCAGATGAATACATGCAGAGAATTTTTCTGCTAATAGAAAATGCAATTAAAAGGAAGTTAAATGTCTCCTTCATATATTTAATAAAATAAAATTTGGAATAAACTGTATTCTAACAATGTTACGAACCTCCAGTCATGTCCATAGAAGCTCTTTGGGGAATTTCAAATTGAAGAGGGAGCAGGGTGGGGGGGAGAGGCAGGGAAAGGTAAACATCAGAAGAAATGTGCTATAAGCCTCCTGACACCGAGATGTGAGCCTTAAGAAATGCAGGAGTGGGTGTGGGTCCATCTCCACAAGTCCAAATCACTGATAGTCTCGGGGGTCTCTCAGGGGCCGGAGAGCTTCAAGTCTGAAATCTCCACACACAAGTTCCTTCCAGCTGATACCGATTGCTTAGGGACTCAGTTATTTGGATCTCTTTCTCATTTGTCCAAATGGTGTCTGCTTCACTATTGAACTCTTTCCTGTTCTTTTTCATAAATGCAGATTTAGTTTAATTAGGCAAGTACCTTCTAACTGAACTGTTCGAACCTCAGGCAGCTTTAAATGAGGCCTTTCTAAATAAATCCACACACATACAATACGCAACAAAAACACAAGAAAGAACAAAACGAACTCAAAGTTCTTGCTGAAGGAACAAAATTATGCCTATTTTGAGTTTAAGTCTGTTATAATTATGAATAATGTTAAATTTTAATAGTTTTTATGATAAATTATTTGTAATTTGATATTACAATTATTTTTAATTATGCCAGAATTAATCTTACTGTTTTAGAAACAAGGTCCATAAATTCAGAAGTAAACATAGCACAAGGAGACATGTCTTTAACTAGCTCCAAACGATTATTAATGTGAACTTCCAGAGACTGCTTGGCTTTAAATGAAAGGCTCCATTTCTGTTCTTATACTAGTGCAGAACTATACTATAATTTCCAATTCTAGAAAATCCATGCATAAAAAGAGAGACTGCTGGCATGTCACAAGCATGAAACAGTTTCTACATCTGGTCATTATCAAACAAAATTATCATTCTTCCTGGAACTGTTCACATTTCTTCGAAATCCACCATCAAACAGCGATCGCAGCGCCAGTGGCAACCCCTCCTGAACGGAGCAGGCTGAGACACAGCAGCTTCTGTAACCCCAAGCAAACAGCAAGACAGAGAATGAATTCTCCATTCCCACCTTGCCTACCGGCCTTTTGGAGGCAACCTTGGGCTTCAGTGCGTACCCAAAGTCAAAGCCAAACGCCAAGGAACTCTGCCTCCTTCATTCAAAACAATGAGTACTATAAATAAATACCGTTTCAAGCAGCCCGTGCTGCCGTCTGACCAGGCCAGCACCCCAGCCCAGCAGCAGAGCGCTGCTGCAGAGAGATCCTTCTCGGCTGCTGCTCAGCACAGAGCTGCTCCCTCGCCTCCGCGCCGGACCTGACGATTACACGGCCGTGATGGACAATGAATCCATGAATCCTTCGCGCTGCAGCCACACTGGAGGCGAGGCAAGCAGAAGGAACACCCCGCCAAGGGCATGGCCGGGAGGAAGCAGCAGCAGCAGCCTACCGTTGTGTCAAATCACTTGGAGCACGAAGCAGTGAGGTCTGCTGGGTCTGTAGCCATTCCAGGAGGCAGCTCTTTTGGGCTTTCTCTGACACAGAGTTACACCAAGTTCCCAGAAGTAATTGATTTCGAGCTCTGAAACTCAGTCCCAAATGAAATTTTGTTCTCAAACACAAGCAATTCTGGTGAAATGTTCTCAAGACAGCAAACCAGAAGCCAAATCTATCCAGGAAGCCTCAATCTTAACCGAACCTGCCAAGGTATTATGTTTTCCTCCTCACATACTGTTTTTCTTGCAGATTTCTACTTTCCAGGCCAGTCATCCATTACAGACTTCCAGAGGAAAAAAGTCAACAGTTAAAAATGAAAAACTGGACCCAGCTGGTGACACAAAAAGGATACACTGAGATGTATACTCAGCAGTTTGCACTTCACCCATATTTCTGGTCACCAGTAAAGTGTTGTGAATGCTGAGAAAGTTACTAGAAGAAAAAAAGGCACAAATTCCCAAAAGCCAAGGGGTAGAAACACAGCTGTCATAACCCCATGGAATATGTACTGACCAATGAAGAATACAGAGTTTCTTATATACGCATCCTAACATGCCAAAACGAAACCTCCACCTGAAGTAGGTCAGATAAGGAATAGCGCCTCAATGCAACGATAAAAACCTAGCGAAAAACAAACCAGTCTCACAAACCACACATGAAGCTTCACGTTCTCCACATCCTCTTGCACCAAGTCCTTTCTCAAACTGCACGGCTCCTCCTTCTGTCTCCTGCGTATGCAGCTCCAGTGCCGACCGCTCAGAAAACCCAACAGGAACCACTGGCATGTGGCAATGGATGAAGCCACTATTTGCCTTGGCTTCTTTTTTCCCCTTTTTCGGATTACTTCTAACAGTTTAAAAATGGAAATTAATTTTTTACCTTCTTTGTGGCCTTGTTACATTGTAGTATTTAATTTCTGACTTTCTCTTTGGCATGTTAAATTACAGTGTTTCTGGTCTTTCCATTAATAAGATATAATCAGAAAACATGCTGTTGTTGCTTCAGTATCTTAAAGTTGCCATTAGCAACAAATTTGCAAGTTTTGAAGGGGTGGGAGAAGAAGCACCCTCTGCTCTCCAACAGTGCTACCTGCCCTGGAAAAGTTAGTAGATTTAACTTAATTTGGCATCAAAATCCGCTAAGTCAACAACCCTTTGAAGTCAAAGATGGACTCAAATATGAATTCATAACTAAATGATGAAACATGGGATTTAGTCTTTATCAGTACAAGCCAATAACTTCCTTAGAGTTAATATAAACATACAAACACTGCAAGGAAGTATATATTCCATTTCTGCATTAAAAACCATACGAAGATAACTGTGATAATCTTAAGCAAAATGAGCAGGAGTAAATCAACAAACACAGTGTTTCACGCCCCTTCCTACCAATTTAACAGCCTAGTAGAAAAGATTTCATAGGAACAGTGAAATTGTGACCCCACATTTAATATCAAATGCAGTCAGCAGCAGAGCATCTCTTGCTTTTTTTGATTTTGTGGGTTTTTTTCTATTTTCCCCTCAAAGGCACGCTGGTAAAATGTAATCCTGACCACGTTATCACCTCAATACAAACAAGCATTTTTCATCTCCATGCTTAGTTACATCTGGAAGCCCCATTCATCCTGTTAACGCAAATGAATCATGCTCTGGATTATGTCTGGGAACTGAATTCTACAGGGCAATGAGAAAAGGGTAAGCAGACAATCATTTTGGATGGGACAAGCACTGGGGGACATGACTGGCAGGAGGGAAAAAAGAGCCTGAAGGAACAAGTTTGCATGACTAAGTCAGCAATTAGAGGAACTCGCTGTCTGCAGCAAATACGAAGCATCACTGCACCAATAAATTCTGAATGCCACAGTTGGAACTCTATTGATACCAAACTTCACCTTGTTAATCTTGCTTTCGAGAAGCTGGAACATTTCACATGAAGTTCCACATGAACTCTTTACATTAACAATCGTAATTCTCTTTTGCTAACCAACTCTTTCAAAATGGACTGACCTTGATCCTTCTAAAAAACACTCTCCCCCCCCAATTCCAAATGCTAGTAACATCTTCTCCTTCTAACTTCACAAGAATATTAACACATCTCTTCACAGTTCCTGCTAACATTTTATGAAAGTACCTATGCTTGCACTGCAGTACCAGTAAATAATAAAAAGCTGAACAAGAGCAACTTAAAACTTTTTTCCTTAAATATTAGACGTAAGTTGCAAATATGCGTATTATTCAAAAACATTTTGCTAGTGTTCCAAAGTTACTAAAACCCTTCCATTTCGGGTACATGTGGCCACAAGTATAATATATGAAATGTCTGCTTTGATTTTCTCTCTACACTGCTCATTTGTGTTAATTTAAGCATCCATTTTCATAACGGAAATACATAAAAGAAGCAAAGAGATTGCAAAGTCCAGCAGCAAAAGTGAGAAAATGGCAAAATTGCAGACACGTGTTTTTCACGAAAACTCATTCTCACCCAAATATGGATAAATAGCGAGCAGCTGGTTTTAAATACGCGTTATTTTAAAATATGGCCTCAAATACTTTGAGGGCTGCACCTATACCTGGAGGAGAACAAAATTTTGGCATCCATTCTTCTATATCTGGTATTATCATAAGCAAGAACGTAATTTTGAAACCTGGACAGTGACCGTGGCTAAGCCAACACCAAGAAATGAGCTGCCAGTAAGCACAAACATGGCACATTCTTGCCGGTTTTCTTAGATTTGCCCCGTGGCTTTGCTGAACTTTCCTGCATTTTGGAGCAGGAGTTCCATAGATGTGAAAAGTAGCCAAGAACATCATCATTTTTTAGCTCTGAATTACAGTCCAGAAGAGACTGGCTTTTCATCTCTAATATGAGGACTTCCATGCTGTAACTAAGACTGACTCAATGAGGCCTTCTTCATCCTCTCGGGAAACAAACCATGCAATTCATGACCCTTTATTTGGTCTTTCCATCTTCTTGTCTTCATAGAGGTGGTAGCAGTTACTACTGTTCAGAGACATGGAAGCACTTTTTATTTGGATAATTGTTTGATAAATTGATCTAGAAGAAAACTGTAACTTTGGTTCCCGAGGGAATAAAAAGTACCTTTTTTTAAAGTGCCTAGATCTCTCAATATATTTTTCACTTCACTTCGCATACTTTTTAATGAAAAATCTACAGCTGATCTCTTGCCCAACAACCTTCTAGAACACAACATCTTTTATTTATTTTATGAAAATTTCATAACGTATGTTTCCAAAAGGCTACACTTTGATATCCTACGCTTTGATACACTGCATTCAGCGTCCTCTCCTGTTACACGTTCCCTCAGTGCAGAGGTCATTATTCCTCAGCCTGTATGATTCCCCCACGCACGTGTTGCTTATTCAGCATTCCCAGGGAAATGCCTTTCAATCCCTTATTGCAATCAACCATTTCTCTTATGGGTTGTTGAGCCCATTTTGGAGCTTTCTACTTTGTTTGAAGCTTGCAAGTGAAGGTCCTTTCATTTGACTGGATCTCCAACAAGCAGCAGCCAACTCAGGAGAGTCAGGGAAGTCACCTCAGTATTTTAGAGCCCTGTCCAACTGGTTCGGCTGGCTTGGATGAGGCAGTTTTAGACACTAAATACTGTGACAATTCCTGATGAGGTTTTCACAAACCCTTTCATGTCAGCAAGTCTAAGAATAACGGTTATCAGACCAACTGACTCATGCCAGCCTTGGCGTGCTTTACCTCACAGCATGGATGCTGGATGACTCACTTGTTGGAATAATCCTATTTCTAACACTAAGAGAGATTCTCATCCATGGTGGAAAAGCACTCAAGGAATCCCAGCTGTCATGGTACCCCAGATGAATGTTCTCCCTCGTAGAGAACATGCAACTGCAAGGATGCATCAGCCTCCTAGAGTGAGATCTTTCATATCCTACGCTTTGATACCCAAACACTGTGACTGAAGCTTCCTGTAACAGGTCAGTACACTGTATGCCTCAGAAAAGGAGGCTCATCTCGGAAATTCTGAAGCTCTTTACAACATCGCCTCCACCTCTTTTCCATGAGTAACCCCTCCTGAGGGTTTCTTAGGGAAGTACAATGATGTCTCAACCAGACCACTACACAGAGCTGCTTGCAAAACTGAAGAACTTTATGATTCCAGGTTTCAAAAGTCCAAAGCCCAGAGTAATTGCGATGGCACAGGAAAGGTCAGAAGCACTCTGCTGCTGAATCCTAATGACAGTAAAGGACAGTAACGTTCAAACCCATGACATACTACAAGCAGAAACTGAGGCGCAAGGAACATTTTAAGCTTACTGCTGCTGAAAATGGAAATGTTACAGTGTGATGGTGGTGGCAAAGCTTCTGATCTGACTGGTGCTAAAACTAAGACACGCTACATATGTTTGCAATGTATTGCCTTGACTTTTGCTGAGTCACTGCCAAAGCCAGCTGAAGTCTACGCTGGCATTTGCTCAGTTATCTGACAAGCCTCTGAGAAGTCTTCAAGAAGCTATGTAGACTACGAGCAACAGTTGATGGAACAGAGCTGAAGGAAACTTAGAGCTGAACCACTGTGTTTCAAGAGACGAGGCGGAGAGGACCTGAAAGTGTACCAGGCTCATCTCACCTTACGTACCTATAGTTACTGCGGAGGTGAAGTTGTTTTTCTGCTCCTGAATGCAGACGTGCATACGCAGTCCGTGCCACTGGGCACATGGGCTATCAATGAGAACTTTGATTCGCTAAAGCCTCTGAAAAGACAGCAACTGAAACACATGCTGGCTGCAGGATGGGATGAAGATATTCCACTATAAAGTGAGGCATCTTTAAATCATCAGCATGACAAGGCAGCCAAGCCTCCGAGCTTAATCCTGATTGATAAGTGTGGGTGCCAAACACAGGGAACAGGCTAATATTCCTCTGTGAACTCTTTATCTACCTGGATTTCTACAAGAGTCGCAGTTAGGATCAATCAGTTCCCTTTAGACATCTGACAAATTTCTCCTAGGCAACACCAGATACAAACTAACTGCAGAGTGCTGGGGTTGGGCAAGAAAGATGACGACTCACGGAGATGAACGGAGCCCTTCACACTTAGCAAGACTACTGCTTCCAGCCAGGTTCTGCTTCCCAGAAGGTTCTGACTTCTCACAACATCCCACTTCACCGAGGCGGAGCAAGTGCTTTGCAGTGTAGGAGGCACAGAGAAATGCAAAGAGATGAGCAAAGCTTCACCTTAATCCCATCAAAGACAAAAGAGAAACTGCAGGCTTTTAAAATCTCTTCCTTTAACAACTCCTGGTACCCAAAAGAAAATGTAGCATTTCTAGAAAGTCCCCCAATACCTTTAAATTATGCCTTCCTAGCTTTTTTATTAGTAACAAAGGAATATGACTACCTGAAGATCTCATCAATGTAGATTTAAATCTCCAGAAATATAACTTCTAGGGAAGTATAAGAAGCAGCATTTTTTATTTATCTTAAAACACAACTTTCACCTTCTTCACCTCACCTGATGTACCAGCCTATCCCTATTAGTAATCTTCACAAGTACATGGAAGACAACTTGTAAAAAAATGTCCACAATTCTTCCAATTTCGTCTGAATTCCCCTTAGGTATCTGTGTATCAGCTACAACCATTTCTTGAACAACTAATGATGACACATAGTACACGATGATGGGGCGGGGGGGGAGAGGGAATAAAAATTAAAAATACAGGAGTACAGGAGTCAGTGTCAGAGCTCTCCCCATCCCTATGATCTTGTAAAAAGCAGAAAAAGCTACAGTAAGTACTGTACACAGAGGGTTGAAAGAACAAACAAATGATGAAACCCAGACAAACTAAAGAAAAACAGAGGCATAAGGTTGTCATTAAAAAAAAAAAAAAAAAAAAAAAAAAAACAACAAAAACCCCCACACCAAAAACCAAACCAAAAAACCCACCAACAACCAAAAAACCACCACCACACTAAGATTTTTCTGGAACTCCTCAAAGACCTCTGTGGAAATGATTTGAGGAGTTCAGAAGGTGAAAACTAGACTGAAAGGGCTACGAGACTAAGCCAAAACTCAGTCTATTTTGTCCCTGTTTCGCCCCAGTACAAAACTTCCTTTGTCCTCAGTACACAACGCTCCTTGCTGTTTCCATGCAAATATAGCTGTAATCATTGTGTATATATTTAACAGTGCTGTTCTGTAACATTAGATAAAAATAAAAATTAATTTTCTATTGCAAACAGCAAGTTTCAATTACCACTGTTAAACAGATCTGCTTTTTCAAGAAATATACTAAAAATTTAAATGTTTTAGTGCCTTGAAATACACTTCCTATCTAAAAATGTAGGTCTGCATCTCTTCCTTCCCTTGCATAAAAATACCAACCACTGCACAGCATCAGCCTTTCTCCCAGTGCCACCACGTTGCCATGGAAACTGGCCCCGATTTCTACTGCCAATATAGGTTTTGTGTGAGCAGGAAAAGAGCTTAAGTAATATTTATATAATATGCAACAGAGAACGTATATATAAGGTTTATTATTTCATTGGATGCCTACAGACTGGCTGAAGTGGCTTAAGAAATTCTCAGACTGTTTCTATCAGACATTTAAAGTATATTTATTAGCATTTATTAGTAATATGTCACTAGCCTCAAAGTCAAAGCATAAGAAATACATATATGGAATTCCATGCATTCTTTTCTTTATCTTGTGTTCAATCAAAAAGACAAACCCCGTAGTTTGTAAATAAAATATGTTTTGAATTGTAGTGTGAAAAAAATAGAACTTAATTTGTTCTGTAAGAGCAAGATAACCCCTTTGCCTCATTCTCAAAAAGCCATGATAGAAGACCACAGATGCTTTTTTTGTAACAGACTTTGTAACAAAGGAAAGCAAGCCTAACCTCCAGTATTGCCCTTCTTTTAATAGCATGGCATGTCTTTTTTCTCTTCCCCCCATCCCCTTCAAATAAATTTCCCATTAAAATATTGCAGTAAAAATACTGTCCTGCAATTCTAGTGGGCTTTGGGGTGTGGGTGTTGGTTTTGGTTGGTTGTTTTGGGGATGTTCGGGGTTGGTTTTGTTTGGGGTTTTGTGTGTGTGTAGTTTTGGTGGTGGTGGGTTTTGTTTGGTTTTTGTTTTATCTGTTTTCTGAATACGAGCTGTGTGTGCCCACGCAGCCTCCGCTGAATCACAGAGGGGCTGAGGTTGGCAGGGACCTCTGGAGGTCGTCTGGCCCGACCCCCTTGCTCCAGCAGGGCCACCTAAAGCCAGCTGCCCAGGACTGTGTCCAGATGGCTTCTTCCGAGTACCTCCGAGGATGGAGATTCCACCACCTCTCTGGGCAACCAACTCGTGCCAGTGCTCAGCTTTCAACACCAAGCATGAGATGAGGAGACATATTCAAACTCGCGAAGTGCAAACAACCCACTGGTTAATGCCCCCAAAATGCTTTGAACAACAAACCAACGTTATTTACTGTAAAATGACACAATGGAAAATACCTTTTGAGTCTATTTAAAGGGGTGGTAAATGCTGCAAAGACTCTTAAACATACAAGATGAAACTCAAGTCTGATTTCCCTCACCTCTGTCAGATTTTCTCAGAATACCTTTTCAAAGGTAGCGTGTTTTGAAAAGAAGTACTCATCTTAAGTAGTTTTTTTGTCTGGAAGAATTTCTGGCTAGAAATAAGAGAGTGGGAGACACAGAGTCACACACACTCCACATGGAAACAGCCTGGGAAAGACTCTCAAAACCAGGTTCAAATTCCTGATCTGCATGATCTGAGACATAATTTTTACCTCAAGTATCTGTAGTTCTTTCCTCTGCCATAAGGCAATACCCAAAAGTCCTACCCTCCTTCTCACCTACATAACCTTACTTCCAAACAAAATGTTTTAAGTTACAAACATTAACTAGAATAAATTATCTTTCTTGAGACAGAAATCCCATGGAAAAGGAGCCGACCCAAGAAGCCATGTGCAGATGTCCAAAGAAAAGCGTAAGAGCAAGCTAAGCACACAGGGACCCCTCTTCCCCAAGCAGTCTCCTGGCCTCCACAAATGGCAGCTCGGAGGCTGGGATTCCTGTGTATTTAATACAATAACCTCCACCTGATATTCATTCCACAAACCTATCCAGTTTCCCCTTGAGCACATGGAAACTTCTAACATCCACTTACTACGGCATGAAATTCCACAGCATACCGACACCTTTCCCAAAGAATCATCCTCTTGTGTTCATTCTGCATCTGCCATCTCATGGCTTCAACCGGTATCCTCTGACTCTTGTACCAAAAGTGCCTGTGAAGAGTCAGTCTGCAGTCACCCTCTCCCTGGCACACCAGTTAATACGCATCTCCTGTATCCCCTCTGCCACCTGTTTTCCAGCCTTGAAGAGCCCTGCTCAATCTTGTCCTTCCTCAGAAGGAACCTGCTCCATAAATCAAGATCCTCCCCTTTCCCCTTCCCCAAACCCTGGCACGCTGTACCCTTTATATGCAATATTCCACAGCTGATGCGTGATGGGTTTCTATGTTGGATTTTCTACTGTGTTGTCTCCTTTTTTATTCCTAACCATGTATTTGCCTTTTTTTAATCACTACTGCACACAAAGCTGATGCTTTTATGAAACAGCTATTCCAATAGTAGTTCCCTAAACAACGATTATCACCTCAGAATCCATTATTTTATATGAAAAGTTATGATTGCTTTTCAATGTGTATCACTTTAACATCTATCTAGGCTGAACCTCTTTTACTGTTTTGACATCCAAAATGCTTGATGTAGTTTTTCGACCAAGAACCACCAAGATAAAAATAAAAAGAAGAAATGCATATGCTTCCACAGGTAATATAACCAAAATAAGCTTCTTTGTATAGTCTGGAAAACAAAGAACTAGCTTTGATTGCAGGTTTTTTCTTGTTTTTAACATCCTGCGCCTAGTGAATATAACTGCAACTCCCCAGAACTGCCTAATTATTTTCTAATGTGAGTGTGATTATGGTATGAGTTATTACATCTTTGAATAGAAGTGGATTAATCAGTAGCTCTAAAAGGAAATGACATTTCTTTTTAAAATATCATTTTACATAAAAATAATTATCTCATGAAATCTAAGTAAATGAGATTTTAGAATTGTGAAGAGACCTGAAATTAAAAATATTTACCAAAGTCATGCACAAAGACTCTCGCTTTGCTTTAGTTAACACCAGACAGCTCCGTAAAACATATACTTTGCAAAATAATGTAGAGAAGACATGGTCTATCTCAAAGATACTAGCCGGGTATCATCTCTCTTGAAAAGAATATACACAATTTATCAATACAAGCTGGGACTTCAAAATAGTCATCACACCCACAGAAGTTCAAGTTTGAAGAAGAAATAATTGTCATTGACAGGAAGAAACATGAAAATGCTACGTAGTACAGACTGAACTACAAGAAAAGAAGAGCGTTCATCATTACGATTCTGCGGCCGTACACAACGAAGATAAAATGTACCTACCTAAGTTAGAAAGGTGAGAGTATTAGAAACCTAAGTTGACTTTAACTCCCCCTACAGCAACGGCAGAAAAAAGGGGCAATTGCCACATTAGGTACATAGTAACAACAGGTATTTAATTTCAAATAAATGAGTGCTATACTAATCAATGAATAAAATTTATTTAAATAATCTTACTTTTTATCAGTAGGGGAGAAGATTACAATTGACAGATGGAGCTATTTAAATTTCAGCGATAACTAAATGTTTACGCTCCCAGAACATGAATAAAACAAACTGAGCATATTACAAAATTAAGTTTTGATCAAAACAACAATGCTTCTCTGGAAACGGCTGCTCTAAAAATATCATAGTGACAACAGGTAAAGGTAAATGATAGTAATCTTAAAATCAATTGCATGGGCTTCATTGTTACCTGTGTGCAAAAGCCGAGATCAGTTCAGCCAGTGCAGGCCAGAGAGCTCCGAGCTTAAAGCAGATTTTGGCTAAGCAGCCTAGAGAAGATCTTAGTTGCTTCAGGCAGCTTACAAATGGGTAGAAATCTTCCATATGCTTGTAGCAAGACAATACATTGAAATGTTCATTAAATTTTACAGTGTAGTGTGTTTCATTTTCATTTCATTATTATAACTGCATAGGAGACCTGGCCTTTATAATGCTATTTATTTATTATTTTTCAACTGAAAAGAATATATTAAAGACCCTACAAAATAGCAGCAGGCTGTAACTTAATCCAGTAACATTTTCCCTTCAGCTATTTCCATACAAATTGCTGTTCTCAGAGATGTCTGTTATTTACCTATGTCTATCATTAAATAAGTAGTAAGTAAAATATCTTTCTGAATCATTAAGATATATATGAAAAAGAATTATGAAATAAATCCAGATTGGAAGCAGCTGCTCATTTAAGCACATAAGATTTCTGCTCCTAGAGTCATCTTTGCTCAGCTAGTCTGACGTTCAGCAGGATTCTCAGCTGTTCCCTTCCACAGAAAGTGCATCTCCCACTGCACACACACAATGCACACATTTCTCCACAGTATTAGGAATTCTAAGGTCAACTCAGCAAAAGACTGAGATCACTATAATGGATACATAAATCCAACAAAATAAACAGGAATGAATACTTAAGCGAAAACTGCTTTTTAAATATAAAATACTAGTTTGCACTTAAATTTCATGGTAAACTTCAGGCAATTTGCTCTGGTTTTCCTTTAAAGTTACTCTTACTGTCAGGTTCCCCTGGAAACAGCACCACACTATCTTACATGCTAACATGCACTGAATTACATGTAGTTGAAATGGTTTCCAAAGGTACTGCTTAATAATCACATCTTTGATGAGCAGAAGAAAAAAAAAAAAAATAATAATAATTATTATTAGTATTAATATTAAATGGGGTTTAAGCCCGTTGGTTTGTTTGGGGGTTTTTGTGGGTTGGTGTGGTTTTGGTTTTGTCCTTTGTGTTTTTTCAATCTGCAGAGTAAAATACAAATCTAAGCTGGGAGAAAGATAGCTGAGGGGAAAACTTTCCTGTTCATCTTCAAGGCTTTGCTCACTGACAACTCCAGCCTCTCCGCACACAGCCTTCAGCTGACCTACCCCTGTGAGAGCAGAAAACAGTCATGAAATATAAACAGGAAGATACACTCATTTATTTCCTGTATATTTTCTGACTCCGCTAAGAAAAGTATGAAGATCAATTAAAGGAAAACAGAGACGTCAGAAATGTGACTTAGCTCATGTTTTCCTGCCAGGATTTGAATTGCCATGAGAACTGCAGCCTCCGCCCAAAGAAAGGCTTTTGGTTCAAGAGTGGAGATCACAGCAAAAGAAGCAAATAAAAAGTCCAAAGATTCTGCCTCGGTTGAGATGCAAAAAAAGCTAAATTGTTTTGCCTCTTCAGCCTCTGCCCCTTTTTTTGCTATTTATTTCAGGCATTTATTTATGTCAAGTGTTTAATACTTAGTTATGTGACACATTATCCCTACGAAAGTAAACCACAATCTTCCTATCTAAGGAGTGTCAGGAGTAGACAAAAATTAAGCGCTCCCTCCCCTTTTGCAAGGTATAGGCTGGTTAAATCCCACAAATATTTGGTTTGTTGAATGGTGTTATATCGCACACAAAGTTATTCTTACAGAATTTGACATTAATTCATCCACGTTGCAGTTACTCCAAGTTCAGACACTGAAGCGACAGAAGCGAAGGTGCATGGGGTGGGCTGTGAGCAGGACCACACGAGAGCAGCCAGTGCCACCGTCACCACAGGCAGAGGTTCTCCTTTGGCATCCTCTACAACACCACAGATTCTCTAAGTACCTTCACTGGGATACTGCTATTTAATAGCTAGAGAATGGACTTGTAGATCCAAAGACAGCCAAGGCATTTCCCCTTGCAGGATTCCAGCTCCTACTTTTCTTTTGCTCAGGTTAATGCTTGTGTCTATGTCACCTCACCAGAGACATTCCTTGCATTTGCATCAGAGCAGGAAATCAAAAAGAAATCAAAACAGTAAGTGGCATGTATTAGGTTCAAAGTTCTTCAAATGAGAAATTAGTAAACTCTAAACATGGATAAAATGTTTCAGGAAACATTTCTTGAACTTTCGCAATATCCATTGCATTCAACACAACAGCTACTGCATAGCAGACTTGGCGTTTATCATTTTTTTAATTTATTATTTCTCAGCAATGGCTTACAGAAAATTAATTTGCAAAATGTGGTTCTTAAAAGCTTCATCAACAATGTGTAAAGGAAGGATCAGAATACAGTATCACTCTGAGTACTGTAATGAAACGAAAACGTCAGAATACACACATATACAAGCAATGGAGCATGCACACACATGAAACCACACAGATGCTTCAAAACATACAGAATTCAGTGATTTCTTTCTCTTTCAAAACCCAAATTTGACACAGTGCTTGTTGCACTGTGTTATTTCCCATGCTCTACTTGCTGTAGTTTTATTCGTTCTTTTAGAGTTTTTTTTTTTAAATTCTTTAGAGAAAATCAGAACTTAAATGCATGTATAGTGCTCCATTTGATTACATCCCAAGGCGAGCTCAAACTATAGCATTCTCCTCTCATATCTGCATTGCAAACTGAGTTACCAGCTGAAAGGCAGGTGCAGAACTGCCCTGTTGCCATCCCCAGTGGCAGAGAAGCCAGGACAGAAACAAGGGCAGGGCAGCGGCCTCCGAAGCCAAACTGTTGGTTTGGGTTTTTTTTAATGCAGAGGAGAATAGCAACATACGTTCAATGAGCTCCTAGAATTCTTTTTTTTCTCAGCTTGTGACAGTTCTGCAAGGCTAAAAAACTGAGCATATGATTCCATGCCTAAAAAAGGTTTATGGATATAGACTTAGAGAAATCCCTACAATGCCTGCAATGCTCTGATGTTTTGTTTTTGTTGTTTGGTATTTTTTTTAACTTAAATTACTCTGCTCTTTGAAAGAGACTGGAAGAAATTCACTCATGGAAAGGATCAATTCTAAAAATAAACAGACTGCCTAAACTGTTAAAATCCTTGCTAAAGCCCCAAAATTTACCAAGAAACCTACCTAAACAGCACAGGTACTGGAAACACAGTAGTTTTATTTAGCCTATGGCTAGAAATAAAATAACAGTTCTTCTGTCTGCTTCCTTCTTCTGCCTAGGACCAAGTAATGACCAGGAACTTCATCCAAATGACCCACATAAATGTGCTAAATTTAAAACTTCACAGAATTTTTATTGCATTTTTTTCTTTAGCGTATACTTGCATGAGCTCGAGTAAAACTAATAATTTCATCTTCTACAAGCTAAAAATCACTGAAATGGAAATGAAAAGAACAGTTAATAATTGTGCCATTAAGTATATTGCTGCGTAAGTGACTACAAAGTCTAGAAATACTCCCCTGCAAGAAGTTAAATACTTAAGGTCAAAAAGAGACAATGTGGCTATGAACAAAGTGTTCTTCAATATTTTCCCTCTAAAGCAAAATACTGAAAATAGATCTGGAATGTAGGTCTTTGGAGGAACATAAAAAAATAAAATAAAATTGAAAACAGCAACTAACTTACAAAAAATTCTTTTCTTAAAAATACACTCTGCAAATCACATTTTTACAGCTCAAGAACCAGTCCAAACCAAAGGAGGCCATGTTTTGCAGAACAAGTCTAAAATAAGCATGCAAAAAGGACAGTAAATTTTGAAAACTACTGCTGCAAAAGTGTATGAATAGAACAGCAAGTGACAGTTTTGCAAGTTGCTTTCAAACCAGCAGAATGTGCCCTCAATCCTTCCAGGATAGGGACTGCAGTTAAGACATGTCTGAATACAGGGTCTAATCCACACCGAAAGCTTATAGATGTGGGCACACTCCTCTGCCAACTCAACTTCAAAGGCCACAGTAGGCCATGCTTCAAGAAGACTTACATCTAAATTGTAACAGAAACAACTCTTAACCTTTTACCTCCTTTACTTTTCCCACCTAATATACAATACTTCAGAAATACTGTGAATAATTAGTTAGTTAAAACAGGACAAGTTATCCTGAATGGTAGGATGAAGAACCATTTTATAAAAACTTCAAATGGATAGTCAAACCTCAAAAAAAAAAGAAAAAAAAAACACAAACCAACCCACCACCACAAGCCAAACACAACAAAATTGCCCAGCATTTGTTTTAGGACTCAGCCTTCACTGGCAAGTGCACCATGGTGGTGTTAAAAACTGTACAGGCCTAAAGATATAAGGAAATAAGTCTTACCAACAACAGCAACAATTTTTAATAAACAGTTTTTGATACTGGGAATGAAGAGCAGACTAGCACTGAGGCTCAGAGTTCTTCATCAAGACTGACAATAAGCTGGTTCCTGTTAGAGCTGAGCAAAAAGCTCCAAGACCAAAGACATTAACTTTTTCTGATTTGGTCTAATAAAAGCATAAGGTATTCAGTAATGTTTATTGTTTGCATAGCAAAGTTATTTCAGAAAATCATCCTATTGATAACCCTGTTTCCACCCAAGATGATGGACTGAGCTGTTGGGTGTAGTTGTAACAATGATCTGTAACAATGCAGAAATCTTCAGATCAAGACTCATGGATTCGGTTTCATCTCTGTTTCCCCATCAGGTGCCCTTCAGCACTTCTTCAGTGACAACCGCCTCAGCAAAATCCCACGACGTCTCTCCAGAAGAGCACTCCAGCAGGCTGCCTGCCTCACTTCTGCTGCTGCCCCTGGCTACCTGCATGCTGAGACCTCCGCACTCCCTCCAGCACCGGGTCCCAGGAATTTTGGAAGAGCACGGTATGTGTGGAAGTGCCCAGAGCAGGTACACACTGACAAGCACAGCCAGCTGCAGGCACAGCTGTCCCTGGGTGTGATGGCACAGCCCGCCTGGGCTACACCCCGAGAGCACAGTAAGGGCCCTCGCCTCACTGCGTGCCGAGTCCCCCCGAGTTCTTGTCCCCTCAGCCCTGCCCATGCGGTGAGGTCAAACCACCACAGATGTCGTAGCCTTGTCAGCATAACCAGGTAGCTTTAGCAGAAGAGTGAAGATGCCACCTCTGCACATAAAAAGCTGAGCGCTTCCGAAGGACCTACTGCTTACATTACAGATTTTTTTCCTTTGTTAAATTAAGCAATGAGGGGAGAGAAACTACTGTAGCAAAGAAAATGACTCAAATATAATGTGAAGGCATTCAATTTAGACTCTTATTTTGCACTTAGATGAAAGAAGTGTTCTCATAAGAAGGAGGATCACTGCGTTTTCTGGACACAGAGTTACTGAATGTCTGTACACTAATATCGAACAAAGCCTGGAGCTTAAGTCACTTACCAATATATTGTACTGTCTCCAAAATCAAAAGTGTTCTTGTTAAAATAGAGGATCACTTGCAGGGCCTGACAGTCAACTGGCTGACTTAGGGAGGAGGCTCCTTGTAACAACACTGTAGAACAGTCTGTAAAAACTGAGCTAAAAATAAACTTGAATTTTGTGAGAAAAAGAGTCTAGTGAAACAATTAACCCATATTTTCATGTGGATTTTTTTTCTTCCCTTCTGGCAGAAGGAAGAAACTGCAGTCCAGAGTTACACAACTTATATAGTACCCTAAATCCAAAGTCACACCACTTGCCTTCAAAACTGCAAACTGGTCTGGCTGAGCACAGCCTTACTCTTGAGCACCACTCACAAACTGTCATTCAGATTTAAAACAAATACAAAAATTAGACTGACATGTGGGTGTAATATTCTAGACAGCATGTGCTGCACATACATAGTGGTGAAATGGAATTCTAATTCTTAGCAGACTATAAGGAACTATTAACACCTCTAAAAATCCAGACTTGAGAAAAATGGAAGTGGCATCATCAGCTGCCTCATC